>VWZW01001281.1:531556-670223 GCA_013397115.1 Edolisoma coerulescens
CTAAAACAACCTTAATAAGTTAATAATTAAGCATTAATTAGGAAACAGGATAAGGTAGACAGAAAGATAAAGCGATGTTTTGAAGCAAGAGAAAATAAAAACTTGAAATGCTGTTTTGGAAAGAAGTTAATCAAGTACATGTCAGTTGTGATGAAGGGGATGACAATTCCCAGTGTCATGCTGTTGCCAAGGAACTAGTGAATTTAATGGCAGGAGGAAATAATTTTGTGTTGTAATCATGACAATTTCATCCAGACCTCCTGCCCCCAATGTGAAGAAGAATAGTTTTAAAACTAACAGAAGCAATTGAAAAAGGTTATGAAGTACATGAAAACCAAGAAGCAGCTTTTTGGCCTCAAAATTTAATGCGGTAGGATTTAAGGCTCTTGTCTGGATGCTGTATTATGTTCTTTTTCTGTAAAGAAGCGTAAGGGCTTGAGCAGTGAGCGATTTCTGATTTGTCCATGTTGAATGTAAGGTGAAGGTAGAATAAGCAGGGTTAAATTAGGTGATGGTCATGAGTCAGTAAAAGGGCAAGCACAGATGGCCAAATTAGTTGAGACCTTTTGAACAACTGCACATCTAGCTTCCACGCTTCAGCCATCATGTCTTTATTATTCAAATATAATTCATGGCAAAATGTTGCTTTAGATGGAACTCTTACACTGTGGAAGCAGGTCCTGCTTTTGGATCTTAGGGGATTGGTGGCTTCCTTTGCCAGACAAAGCATTGTCCTCACCATCTTTTTCATTTAACCTGAATAGAGCATAACATTTCTACTGAGTGGGTGTAGCAGCTTCTCTAATGCTCTCCCAGCTGCCTCCTGCGTCCTCCAGTACCACTGTGAGGAGTGAAAGTCAGTGAAAATCACACCATTCAGTGTGATTCATGTGGCACACTGAATGGTCCTGGGATAAGAGGACTGCATATAGAAATTACACTTTCAAAAAAAAAAAAAAAAGAATTACCACAAAAAAACTTCCAAAGCCCATACTTTGGGTAATCTGCTTTCCAAATTGAAAATGGTGAAACTGTTTCGCACTGTGAGAGATGAGATGCCAATGGCCGCTTGTAATTATGGATTCATTCACCAGATACTTCTCCTAATCCATGACTGAAACATCTGGAAAGGCCATAGAATAAATAGTTGGGCTTCTGCTGGTTTGCTTCAGTTGCTGGGACAAAGTAATCCTTAATGCTAAACTATAGAAATAAGTATCCTAAGAGCAGTTGCTTTCCATTTTTCAGTATGCGACTATTTAGTTATCTTGTAGTTGGTGTGTAGTACAAGAATCACAGTTTATGGGAAGATGTGACAGTAGAAGCCTACACATTTGTGATGTGTAAAAAAACCTAAAGCGTGGAAACACAAAGGACTGGGAATAAGCATATTTTATGAAGCTGAGTAGTTTTGAATAGTTTACCTTTGTCTCTGGCTGACAAGTGTAAAGCCAAGTATTACACGATGAACTCAAACTGACGAATCTCTGGTATCATTTGAGAAAGTAGGTTTTTTCCTAATAATGATAATCATAGGAGAAAGTAGGCTTTTTAAATTAGTCTATTATGCTTTCTGGCTACTTGAAGACTTTTTCTAAAAGTAGAGTACTGAGTAGTCTGCTTTGGGTCTGGAGATCTCTGCAACTAAGGGTTCTTATTTACTTATGTATCCTTTCACAAAGAGATGGAGGAAAATTGTGGTTGCATACTTTTTAAAAAGAAAAATCAAAGGAATAGAGCATACCAGGCTTTTATTTCCAGCAGTTTTGGCATGAAATGCTAATGATAGCTGCTAATTGAATTGATTTTACTGTTATGGAAATCTTGGGAAGGGAGGAATACAGCAAAAATTAGAATTTTCATGCATGTAAAACCCTAAATATAAATTTGGGTGTTTACTTCTGCATTTTAGTAATACTACAGAAGCTATTGAAGAAGTCACTACCAGTGATTTGGGGAGAACAAGGCAGAAGCGTTCATGTTAAATCAGGAAAACCAAATTGTGGGTCAGATAGAAAAGCTATGTAATGTCAAGTTCTCCATTGGTTTTAAAGGCTTTTTTTCCAGGTGATACAATGCTTCATATGTACATTAGTTCAGCTTATTGAGAAAGCTCTAGCTGTTGCTGGTGCTGGAGAGCAGGGAATCAGATTTTGAAAGAAGATCTATTAGAAATGCTTCAGATCTAGAAGAGTGAGTGTGGAACTTGGCAGAAAAAAACCTGTCATTGGCCTATTTTCAGTAGGGTTACTGAACAAATCTCAGAGGGTAGGCATTCAGAGAAACAAAGTAGAAAATAATTTGCTCTCAGTATCTGCCCAAACAATCTTCAGTTTCATAACAATTTATATTCTTCAAGCACTTCTAAGCATAGAACAGGAAACACACATTTTTATAAGGTTATCCATTTAATAGTTGCCTTTCCCTTTAGTGTAATTGAGCAAATAATAAACCAGCTTGTTCAGACATCAGCAGTGTTAGACTGAGCAGAAAACAGTCAAAAACTGATCCTGGCACTGAAAGGGCTCAAGCTGAAAATATTTGGTACCCAGTTATCTTTGGGAGGTATGGGTAGCTGGAGAACTTGCCAGTTACTATGAGCTTTGCTCTGTTCTGTTACAAGATGTGAGTGTGGGTCAGCTTCAATTTATTAGAAAGAAATTCCATGAACTAACTTTTTTCCTTCTTATTGGATACTGAAAGGCACAGAAGTTGCAAGAGTTGTCTCTGCTATGTGATTAGTGAGGGCTGATCCACTGAGGTGGATTCTGAAGCGTTATGGTGAGTAGCAATGACCTCCCTTCAGAGGTCTCCGGTAGCCAGATTAGAGCAAAAGACCAGGATTGTGGAATAGGCTGGTACACTACTGCAAACCTGTCCCTTACAGAAGTGGTGACACAAATGGGCCATTCTAAAACAGCCCAGCCATGGTTTGTATCTGAAGCATCAGGCAGTTTTTCTGGCTTGGGCCACAACTGGTGGGTGGCTTGTACAGGGCTGAAACAGATTTGCTAAATCAGAAGGAAATTTTTAAAAAGCTTTTTAGTCTATGGCCCTCAGCAGTAGACTTGTACATGAGGAACTCAACTTCCTTTTAAAAAGAGGTGTGTTCCTCAAGTCTCTAAAATTTTGGGGTGAGCAGTGGCTTTACAAGGAGATCGCATACTTACACATGCAGATTTCTCTAGTCTTAGACTTAGTATTGAGTTCCATTTTTTAAACTTTTTTAGGGATTCATTCACAAGAATGTGTATACATATAGGCAAAATTTTATTTTGTATAGAAACAATTACTTTGTATATCGAAAACTTAATTAAATTTTATATACAATTACATGTATTTCTGTGTATGTATTAGATCCTTTATTTAATGTGTGGTGTGTATATATAATAAAGATGCAGCATAGAAGTCATTTGTATTGTACTGATCAACAAAAGCCTAAACTCTTAATGTTGGGTGTTAGAACACGACGTAGCTTTTAAGTGACACAAACTGACAGTATAGATTAATTCTTGCTTGAAAATGCAGCAGAATCTAAGCTTTTTGAAAAAAACCCTGGTGTAGTTTCAGCCTAATACCTTAAGCTCTCTGTTGTCAGACACTGCAACTGGAGCACTGCAATTGGCATTTTGGACCTAACCACTCTGGAATTCCCTGTCAGTGCATTAAATGTAGTGAATGAACAACACTAAACTTGAATGAGTGGACAAAGGGGGATAGTGTCAGCAGGCCAAAGCCTTGCAAGCCAAAGCAATCATCTCTTGAGATATGTGTGGTCTTATGTCTAGGATGTCTGATTAACATGAGTATTTGCAAATGGATTAGATTTTGTCTGACTTTTACATAGTGACAGTTTCAAAGATGTGGAGTCTTTCTTGTTTAAATCTACTTTTTCTCACCCTCCTTAGTTGAACCTGTTGTGAGCTTAACGAAAGGACCAAACCCTCTAATAGATGGTGCAAATAGGACAGTAGCAGCCACTTGTACAGCAGCCACTGGAAAACCTGCTGCACAGATTGACTGGGAAGGAGGCCTTGGTGAAATGGAATCCACCTCTACTTTGTTTCCAAATGAAACAGTGACAGTTGTAAGCCAGTATGTGATTGTCCCTACACGATTTGCAAGAGGAAGACACATAACTTGCGTTGTGAGGCACCCTGCCTTTGAGAAGGAGATACGATACCCTTACGTGTTGGACATACAGTGTAAGTATTCTGTGAGGTAATTACTGCCTGGTATATATCTTAATCAGTGTATACCTTCCACAGGAAGGAGATGAGCACTTTCTGCTTCAGGAAAATGAATGAAATGAAAACCATATAGAAAAGCTGTGATAAGAGGCAGGTCAGGCAGGAGTAAAAGCCTAGGGTCTCTGTATTGAAAATAAAGTCACGAAGCTAGAATACTGTTTTGGATATTGAATCATGGGTAAACACGAGGGTTGATCCGTAAGCTGTTTATAGTGTCTTGCAATTTCAGCAGAATTAAAAAAGAATGCTAATGAAGATTCATGTTTGAGATGTTAAGTTGAAGACACATCTTGTGGTGGTCAGTAAGTTATTTTCAGATTATTCATCAAGCTTTGTCCACTCTAACTTGCGTAATGAAACAAGAACATAGTACATACGTGCCTAGCATTTGTTATTCAGCTTCAAATTGCTCATATAATTCAAACCTGTATGGGGCTTCTTTAAAAAAAAGTATGGCTTTTAAAACACATGAATACAAAGCAAGGTGGCTTACAATGTTGCTTCGTTAAAACCCGTTAAGACAAATAAGCTTTAGGCATGTGGTCCATTTTTTTGTTAGACAGTGCACATATGAACAAAACAAACTATTTTCTTGTTGTTCCTTTGGTGTCCTGTCTTGGCTGTGTGCTGCTTTAAAGTTCCTAAATCACAGAAGTCTGTCAGTTCAAGCAGAACAAATGTAGTGGCTGGAAAAAGTAGGCTTGGCTGTTTTGATTTGACTAGAATTTGCTTTTGGTTTGGATCTGTTCTGTTTGGTAAAGAATAACTTATTTTGGCATAAAATAGTGATTAGCACTGCTTTATTTTATTGATCTTGAAATGAAGTTCTAGATTGGAGGGCCATTGATACAGAAATAAAACTAAAGAGGATTTGTTCCCATCATTGTCTCAAACGGTGAATAAGAGAATTGTTTCCTATTGAAACTGAAGAGAGGATGCAAGTTGGTCTTAATATTTTTATCTGAGATTAGTGTTAATGCATGTTTCAGAATTTCTAACAAAATTGTATAGTAAGGTACATGGCAGTAAGTGAGAAGCAGTGTGTGCTCTTCAGTCTTCCCTGACTTACTAGCTTTTGCAGCTGCTCCTCCATCTCTGCTCCAGAGCTTATCCCAAATCATACTGGTTCATCTGTTCCTAGGCTTTTGAATATTTTGCCGAGGCCTCTCTAAAATCATCTCCTGGCTTTTTTAGAGTCATAACATAATTCTGCATTTTGATGCCAGTGGATAATTTAATCTTTATAGTTGGCATCTGTGAACTTTTTGGTGATTTCCTAATTAGCTGGTTTCTCCCAAGGTTGTTTCTGATCCCTTGCTGTATCTTTTTTAGTGAGAAGTAGTTCTAAGTTACCATTCCTCACTTCCCAAAAACATGAAACTGATTCTTTTTTTCTGAAGTCCTCTCACTTCCCCAGGGTGCTGTGTAGTTTCTGAAAACACACTAGGAGAGTTGCACTGATTAAAACAATTTGTTCACTGCTGTATATTAATGCTGTAACTTGAAACTGTATCATGTTCTCTGTATATTTTAGTGGTGGTCTTTAAATTAAAAACAAAAAGACAACCAACAACTAAAGTACATGTCCCCCTCAAAACAAAAAAAAACAGGAAAAAAAAGTACCCTTCTGTTCTACTGATTTTACATGCAATTCACTTTTAATGTAAAAACTGTGATTGTTGATAGATGAAATCTTTTTTTGTCAGATGCCCCAGAAGTTTCAGTAACTGGCTATGATGGAAACTGGTTCATTGGAAGAGGGAATGTTCAGCTCAAGTGTAATGCTGATGCAAATCCATTACCTATGGAATTTATGTGGACCAGGTAAATATTTATGAAAAGGGACACATGATTCAAGTGGTATAATCACTTTGCTTACAGTAAATGCATGTTTTGAAAACAAAGAGTATATGACTTGTATTGGTCATAATGGTTTTATGCAGCTTTTTAAAAGGAGATGTGTGTTTATATAAATACAAGTGAGTGGATATCTTGTAAATTTATGTGCCTAAACAGTTTGTCATTACTCTCAAGGTAAAGTCTCTTTAGTTACACAAGGCAGACTAAGCTCTGTGTGTTGCAGCGTGTAGAGCAAAGACCAGTAAATCTAGTAAGGATCCAACTATTAATTTACATATGCCTCTAATGAAAGAATTAAAAAGCTTACATAGCATCCACATTTCATGAATTTGTGGACTGCCATCCCCATCCCAGACTTAGCTCAAAATCAGTGTGATGAGAAATTTCAGCACATAAAAATTCCTGTGTTTAAAAAAAACTCTTAACAGCAGTACCATTTGCTTCTTCAGATGCACTGGATTCTCAGTTCTCTCATTTGAATTTCAAACATATGTAAGAACTAATCAATACAGCCACTGTTCACAATTCTAGAAGAAATAAACCTATTTAAATACATTTAAAGCCATTCAAGCTTCAGAGGTCAATGTTAGATTTCCTAAACTTAAAATGGAACAAACTTTTAGAGGAAATTGAATTTTCTGGAATAAACCTGGTGTGCCTTTTTGAGCAACAACAAAACCCATTCAAAAAGCTGTAGTACTGGCGAATGAGGAACTTCATGTGTAGGGGCTGAAATCCATGTAAAAGAAGGGTAGCTTGAGCCTGAAAAAATGAGAAGTACTGTGTTGAACTGTGTGCTGTCTTACTGGTGTCAGATTACAGTAGGTTGTAGAGCTACCTTACCAACCAGCTGTACCCCTTGGAATCCAAGATGACATTGTATTTACTGGGATAGTGATATTTTCATGGTTAGTAATATTTTAAAATGTTGCATGTATGAGAATTTTGTCAGAATAGACCTTTCAAAGCAATTGACTGTGTTATGTTTCTTGAAATAAATACTTCTGATACTATGAATTATGGAGTATGTGCCTGATGGCTTTTATCAGCTTTATGTGGCTGAAGCAATTCTGGGCAATAATTACAGCAAAGGAGAAAGAATGTTGTCTTGAACCACATTTTTTGAAGATTGCATTTAGTGTTAACTGTGGAGTGTTTGTTTCTTTTCATTTGAATACCTGTTTTAAAGTGATGAGTGCCTTTTTGTTCAATACTGCTTAAAAAATCACACTTACTAAATGCTTTCAAGATGCTGTCATTTAGTGATCTAGTTTGAATATTGATTTAGGCCTGCTTAGCTGTTAATAGGTACTTGGATTAATCAAAATGGGTTTCAATGGCATGAAATTACACAGGTGTTTAATGGTCAGTTGGCAGCTCTGTTAGAATAGTCCCAGGGCCTTTGCCCTTTCCCCTTTTTCTATTGTGTTTACACAGTTGTTACTGCAGTCTCAGGCAGAATTGTACAGGGAAATGATAGACTTAGAAAAGTCAGCTGATAAAAAATAATTTTTTTAGCCAGTTGTTTCCCCAAGTACTACATTGTATTTCAGTGCTTTAGTTCAGACAGAAAAGTGATGGGAGATGAGAAAAGGCAGCTCAGGAGAGGAGAAACTGCTTGAATTCTTGCTCAGAAGTTTTAGTCAAAATGTCCTCTAAATTAAGCATATGTGGACAGAAATATTTACTGTGATAGCTCAGCTGGATGCAAATGAACAGGCAGATAAACCTGACAGCAGAAGTGCTTCTTAGTTAGATTGTTAGTTTTCGGAGCTTGCGTTGTCTTGTTCCTCCAAGTTCTTTTGAGATGCTGTTTTCTTAGCTGTAGTTGTGTTGATTTTAGACAGCTTGCTAGATCCAGCAGATCTAACATTTAAAGGATTTGGCCCAAAAATTAAATACTAAATAAATCTTCAAGTGTACACTGAGAATATCGAAGGAAAGGCCACGGGAAGTGTGAGAGCACAGTGAAAAATTCATTCTATAGATTATTGGAAATATTATTTTAAACCACTTCTATTTAAACTAGTTGTAAATATACATGTTTGAAATATAACTGTTCTTTTAGGTTGGATGGACAATGGCCTGAAGGACTGTTGGCTGTTAACAATACTCTGCAGTTCAGCAGCCCTTTGACTTATAACTACACTGGGACTTATGTCTGTAAGGTGACTAATGCCCTTGGTCAGAGAAGTGATCAGAAGACTATCTACATATTAGGTAAGTCTTATTTCTCAGCAAAGACAGTATGTTAACTTGGAACTTTTTTTTTTTTGTCAGTGATTGAATTAGAAAACTGAAGAGCCAGTTGCTGCATGAAATATATGAAATATGTATGCTTTTTGTGTGAAAAGCTGTTGAAAGTGTGGATTTAAAAGCTATAGCACAATTTGGAATTAAACTGACTCTTGAACAGCAACATATAGTGGAAATTCTTAAGGTTAAGGTGCTTCTGAGATGTGCCTTTTCTCTTGGTAGTTAAACTGATGGTTTTTTGCAGTGTTAACCTGTGTTTGACAAGACATATTGACTGCAATAAACAGTACCTTGTCTGTAATAAATTGGAAAAACAGATGTTGGTGGAAGGGGAACAACTACATTTAGAAAAGCTAAAGATGCTCTGTTTTAAGGAAGTTAGTGTTATGTTCTGAATGTGTGCATTGTACTCCAGTTATTTGTGTCATTTTCTTGGGATGCAGATACCCAGAAATCAAGTTAAATACCTCATGCAGAACTCTTGCTGATCTACTTAGTATCATATAGCAAATTTGTGTGTCTGTTTAGTGCTACTGCTGTTGGAACGTGCATCCTTGTATCATTAACACAATGTAAATAATGTTTTACCATTACACCTTTCTTGTGGAAGAACAGCATAACTTCCGGTACACGTGAATAGTTCTGTACAAGTGTGGAAAAGCTGTTCAGGTTTCCATAAGGTATTAGGTAAATTAGCTTAATATCCAGCTTGGTCAATAAATGCTAGTATTATAAGGTTTTTTAAGGAAGATAATAGACGTGAAAATTCAAACTTTATTCTGTTGTAGTGTGTTGCTGCTTTTCAGGAAGTTCTTGATGTTAGTTATTTCATTAAGCAAATTAAGTGTCAGAGTGCATGTTGGCCTGTTAGACGATACAGACAGAGATGACGGATACAAACATAGATTACTTCTTTGTTAAAACTCCATATGAACACTTAAGGGTTAAAATGAGAATGAGAATTTAAGACTAAAGCTTTAAGTACAAGATGTTTGAAACCACATCAGTCAGAATTCACTTTTGACACTTGTCTGCATCTTTAGAATGGATGATGGTGTTGCAGTCAGTGCCATAACTACACTGTAGGCCACTGTGGAAAGCTAGTAAGTTCTAATTAACTGTCTAGTCAATGAGCTAGTTAACTGGAAACTTATAAATAGTTTGAGACAGTGGAATTACTAGAAACAACTTAATAGCTAGAATTTTATATCATTTAAAAGACTTCAAGTGCTGCCAGTTATGAAAGTTATTTCTGTGATAGTTACTTTTGGATGTTTTGGTTCTAATGCTGCTTCTATGGGCAAGACTTCATGGCTGCATAGCAGTCTCAAAACAATTACAAATACTGGCATGTTGTAAGAAATATCAATTCAAAAAATTATAATATCATTAAGTAGGGTGAAATTTGACTAGAATATAACTTTTAAGTATACTTGCTCAAAAAATAATAATGCATTTTATAGCTCTGTTCTCAGCACTATTCTGACTCTAAGGAGTGGGGAGAAGTTTTTTCAAGTCCACTATTATTCAAATTGTCAGTTTTGTGAATATCATCTCCTGTAAGTGGACTTCATGCTTTTTACCATGACTGTCGTGCATGAAAATAGAAGGCTGTCATTCAAGTTATGTTTACAGTTTACAGACTAAAACAAGCCAACCAGGAAATCATAGACAGTATTTCCTAAAATGAATCAAGTGTTTGAAAAGCAGAGTAGGCATACAGGCTAGTTGGGCAGTGATGATGGTTTACGTTCTAGCCTAATGCAAATGTTACACAGGTTAAACCAGCTCAGTGCAGAGATAGTTGAGCTGCAGTAGTTGGTCTTTGCTGTGACCTGATGGACACTGTTTACATGTGTGCAGCTTTTCCATGCTGAGCTGTACTCAGCAACTTTGTTGTACTGCAGTAATTTAACTGCAATTAGCAAACCTAAGCTGTTTTCAGGGAGTGACAAAACTGAGCCTCACTTAGTGAAGAATCACACAGGGTCATGGTTATGCCAGTTAGGTGCACCAGTAACAACAAAGGTTTTAGCTGACAGTAAATCTCAGTCTTCTAAGGTGTTACGTTGATCATGCTGAAAAACTGATTTAAAGCACTGTAAATAAACTTTTCATATATAGGAGACTTGATAAAAATGGGAGAGATGAAGCAATTATTAGTGTAACACCTGTATTGTTTTCAGAAACAAATACTAAGCACATTTTATCGTAACTCTTAGGAAAAACTTCTCAGTGTGATTGGTTCTTCAAATAACTGAAATGCCCATAAATGATGTAGGATGATCAAATGACTAATAATCAAACCACTTACCACCTCTAATATTTGACTTAACTCATCAGGTATCTATTGATGGCAAACATAGCAGTGATGTACTGTAGAGCAATAAGCTGAAATAATCCATTAGTTTATTTTTCTATCTTTGCTCTTAGCCACTGTATAAAACTTGGCATAAAATGTGAAGTGAAACTTGGAAGTTAGTGGACAAAGCTGTACGATCACACCATCTTTCAAATTTTAATTCTGAAGCTGTCAAAAAGGATTTATGAAGTTAATGTTTCTGAACAGTCACGATGCTGGTAGTTGTTAAGCTTTTTAACTGCTGGAAAAAAAGTTGAAATGTGTTGTAGAGTTGGAACGTAAGCTGAGCAAAAAATTGCTTTTGGTCCTGATATTCATTGTTAAAAAAGTCAAAGCTATATTTTTAGTAAGTTCTGTTGTGCTCCTAAACTTTGTTAATGTTCTTGAAGTGGAGTACAGAAATGAAAGAGAAGTAGTTGACAGGAAGTAAATGGTAAATTCACCAGCTTTTAGTTTCAGGAGATGATACATCTTTATAGGAATAGAGAAATACTGAAATGGCGTTGGGAGCCAGATACTTCTTTTCATATTGCTTTTAAGGCACAGTTATCTTTGCTATTTTTATTAATTCGATGATGTAAAGTTAAACTTTTTCCATAGCTGTCCAGCAAAAGCAAATCATGCTCCTCATGGAGTTCAAGCGTTGAAGTAACAGTTTACCAAAACAAGCTGTCAGCTTCATACATAAAGCACTTCCTCGTACAATATTGATTTACTCAGTTTTCTTACACAAGGAATTGAACTTTGTTTTCTTGGCTCTGCTTCTTCATCTTCATGCTGTTTACTGAGGCTTTCCCTTTTCCCCTTGCAAGGGAGAGGTGACCTGTGAGACTTGCATTAAGGTAGGAACGTACTTCCTCTGTCATTACAGCCTTTGGAAGAGATTTACTTTTGTTAAAAGTAAAGCCAGCCTTTGTTAGGCAGCACTCCGAAGAAGGTGTTGTTTGTAAGTACAGGGTCACTTTCTTGTAGAGTGGGCATTGTCAGGATTAACATAGCAGAGACTGATAGTTGGTTTTACTTTTTGCTGCTTCATATATATAAACCTCTGTTCTGAGAGCACGTTGTGAATACGGGCACTTTTTTCTTTTCTAAATTACATATTGGAAGGCATGTTGACAAACTGCTCTTTAGCAAAGGGCTTTTGCTCCCTGGTCTAGCAGGCTTAGAAATTTCAGTGGTCTTCCTGAATATTCTTCCATGCTGGAGGTTTAGTTAATAATAAGATTCTCTTGTGTCCCAAAAAAATGCCAAAATCAAAAGGTTTTGGTGCATGAAAATCCCAGCTAGAAACCACAAAAGCACACTGAACTTTGAAAGGGGATGATTGATGAGAGAAAGTGTTGGTACCAATCTTAGTATTATACTGCCAAAATAGAGGTGGGGGGACACACACTGAAAATAATCCTAAGGCAAATGTTTAGCTCCAGTGTGGAACCTTTGTAGGCAAGACACTGTGGGGAGAGGGTTATGCAGTGTCCTCACCCGTTACTTGACATTAGAGTAGCAATGGTTGGAGAAAGAAAGAATGATAAATTTCCAAATTATTTACTCTCAGGCATTCAGAGTCTTCTAACGTGGAAAGCTGACTTTCCCTGCTGTCATAAAGGAGTTGCTACATAAGCTTTTCAGCAAAAGAAAGAAAGGGCTAATTTTTAAGGCCCAGCTGCACAGAACTATTATTTAATTTTTAAGTACTTAACATCTAAGGATAATTTAGGAAGAACAGAAACATACTACTGTATCTATCTGGGCAAACATACAGTACATATACAGGCAGATACTTGCCACTCAATAAAATGACATGTGCAAAGAGAGATCTTGTAATTTGTGCAAAGCCAACTCACTTTTAGATTAGAAGTAATTGATAGCAGGTCCTTGTCTTGTAGGAGGCAAAAAAAAAAGGCACATTTGCATCTGGAATGGTGTGGGGTTGTTTTTCTTCAAATAGGGATAACTATTTTTGGCCACTCTGTTGTGGCTTTTGGAACCAGAGAGAGTTTGACTGTCTGTGTTAATACACAACAACTCTCCAAGGAACCTTTCCTTCCAAAACTTTATTTCTGTAATGTTTAAACGACAAATTTCAACCCAAGGAAATTGTGCCAGTATTGAATTATTTTACCTGTTATAGAGCTGGTCACTTTACCTCTCAAATACTTCATAGTGGGCTAAATCCAAAATGGTTTATGGTTTAAGAATATTGTGTTCTCTAGTTGATTTTTTTACAATGATAAGATGATAATACCAAGACAGGACTTAAACCGAAGACTTTGAAGATGGTGGTCTGGTTTTAAGGATGATTCATCCATCTCTTTCCACTTTCATCTCTCTGACACTTGGCTTATTGTTGGCTTTGAATTGGCAGAGAAGCAGAGGTGAGTCCCAGACATTTGAAGGATGTGGTACTGCAGGAAGATTGAAGCGGGAAGATGTAGTGTTTGGGACACGAAACGTGTCATGTTAGTTGGATGCCTGTACTAAACTTAATTGTAGAAACTCACCTGCCAAAGATAAGTTGTTGGTATTGTAAGAGCTAAGAAAACTGTATCAAGAATAGTCATTTAAGGGAAAACTAAAAATATCAAGCTGACACTGTTGAAAGTTGGTACTGACTTTCATGGGAAACATCTGGAAAATAATTAATAGAGTGAAAACTAAGCAGTGCACAGGGACCATGGTCCTTTAATTTGAGATCGTATCAGAGCTTCATTTGAAGTCAAGAGCAAGTCTTGCTTTTATTGGCAGAAAACTCTGTCAAAGGCTTTGAAACCAACTAGGAAAACTTGGCTTGTCTATGTGTATGGAAGGAGCGAATTGACTTGCTATATTCATACCAGAAAATTGGTTTTTGCTTTCTTCAGTTACATCTCTTATTTTAATGGGGGTGGTAGCTATGTAAAAGTAGAAGAAATTTTGGGGTCTTTGCTTGTCCTCATCATCATTATTACAGGGTACATGTAATAAGGATTTGAACAGGGCCCAGAACATAGTAAGAGACAAAAACTGAAAATCAAGATGCATTTAAACCAAACCCAAATATTTTCCAGAACTTCTGCTGCTTTCAGCTCGCTGACCCACATGGATATTTTAATATGTTGTTGTGCTTTGTACAACAACAGAAGCCTACATCAGTGAAAGAGACAAGAGCTGTTAAACATTGGGTCCTAACTAAAATGCTAAAGGAAGTCTTCAGTAGAAAATTGCTGCTTTTGAATAAAGTGCCATATGAAACAAAATTTAAATGATGCCCTTAATGTTTTGTGGAAAGCATTAAAAACTCAAACATGTATTAGTGATTATGTGAAATATTATAGTTAAAGAACTTGCTGATATGAAATGATATTGTCTTTCATAGCCACAGATAAGAGTGGCATTTTCTTGATTTGGGGATGGCATTTGAGATAGTTTTTGCAGCAAAATGTTGTGAGGTAGACATAAAACTTTGGCATTCCTGTTCTTAATGTTGTTCTATATTTGGGAAACTTGCTTGGTACAGGAAGTAAAAAACAAAAGTTAGCTTTACATTTAGAAAGCCCTGGGTGACATCAGAAGTGAACTCGCATATTCGTAGTTGTAATTGGCCTTATAAACAAGAAAGGGACAGTTTTAATTTTGTCATTCTTCAACAATAAAAGGTACCGAAACAAACAAACCTTAGCGGTATCATGCTTATGTATTGCAGGAATACATATAAACAAATGTTTAATTGATCCTGTGTTTGCAATTGATTTAATATGTTAATTAGTGCTTTTCGGTAATGCAGCTGGAATGGGAAGTTTTGAAGGCAAAACTTTTTGTAGAACACTGAACTTCTAATATATTAATAAGGTTGTAATTGCCACTGTGCTTATTTCACATATGCCATGGTTAAATTTGCCAGGATGCAAGTACTACGTACTTGTTGATGTGGAGGATAGGACTTAAGACCTCAGTATCAGAGGCAAAACAATTATGAAGCCTGCTAATTAAAACAAAACAAGTATATATAGCCTGGAAGGATTTTGCTGGTACTGTTTGAAATTGTATTTTAAGCTTGCAAATCTTTTGTCTAAAGCAAATACCTTTTCAAGGAAGAGAGGTTTGAACTTCATGACCTAGGGATGTGTGGGACATAGAACCCTGGTAAACTTGGATTCTTTAATCTCTACTTCTTTGATAAATCACTTTAAATCAATTTTTACTAAAATCATAATCTGAATTCCTCTTACTCATTTTGGTATTGCGTCTTTTTTGTTCCATTTCCTGTCTTCTGTCAAATTAATTCCATTTATGTATAGTTCCCTAACGAACCATCACTTTTTACATATTTAAGGAATATAATTATGCCCTTTGAAAATCTGTGTAAAACTTTACTTATGTCATGCTTAAAATGTTGCATTCAGCAGTGAGGTGTGTAGTGATCATGACAAATGTGAGAATTGTGTCTAGTATGAGAAAATTTTATGTCTGCCTCTGAGTAGTAAGATTAAAAATCATATTTATGGCTATATAATTGTGATTTGTCAAATAACCAAAAGCTTGATAGAGCTCTAGTTCTATCTGGTTTACTCTTTGTGGTGGTAAATTTAGGGTGCCTCTAATGTGGTGGTAGTACTGCTTTCATGAATCTTGCTTATGGGCATTTAACTAAATAACATGATATAATGAGCTACTTGGCTGTCCATGTAATATTCTCTCTGAAAGGTTCAAGCTATAATAACATGTTTAGTATTGCTTTATTGATTTTAAAATAATTAGCTTGCATTGGGCAAGGCAAAAAGTAATTTTTTTTCTGTGTGGCATAGAAATAAGAAGTGGAGTTGTATATAATATTATGATTCACTGGTATAATCTCAGTGTCATCAGCCTGTCACTTGGAACCTTGTCTGCAATACAGATGCATACATCTCCAGTAGACCTAAAGAACAAAGGAAAAAGCTGCATGCTGGAGAAGCTTGGTATCTGGCAGTCTCTTGTTTACATGCATAACCTGACATGAAATCAGTTGATATCTTATATTGAGGAATAAATATGGAAATTTCTTTGTGCATGAAGGATCAAATGGCTTGTAGAAGGAATGCATAGAAATAATTTTTGGTTCAAATGTTTCATTTTTTTTATTATTTAAAAAACCTTAAGTCTCCTGCTCAACATAAGTGTTACTTTGAGATTAATACATGCCATTTTTAACTATGCTTCTTTCACTAATCCCAAGGTGAGGCTGAGTAAGTTTTATTAATGAAACAAATGTTTTTGGAGAGAATAGCTTAAAAATCAATAGTTTACGTGACTGAGCATACAACTCATAGTTTTTCATTCTTATATTCAGTGCCCTGAATCATTTCCGAATGGGGAATTTAATGTGGAATAATTGACTCTGTGGCATAATCAATTAATTTGACCTGGAATTCCCTATGGCTGGATGGAAAGTTAGAGGACTGCTTGGGTTTTTACTCCTTAGAGGAGGTAAATTATGATGAACAGTCAACATCTGAGTGGAAAAACTCCATCTCCTTACTTTGAGGAGGGCAAATTGTCTACAAATTGTTCACTCCCCATACTTTCTGTCCTGCTGCACCTTAACTCAAAATCATGTGTAAGGAAGCTAGTTCAAAGCTTGTGACTAATTTAAGACTTTTATAGTGCCATGAACTTGAGAATGAAAAACTATTCTTGTAGAACATACCCATCAACTTTGCTTTCTTATAAACCCTTAACTGATTTAGCTCGCATTGACATTCTGTGCCTTTTCTGTGTCTTGTCTACTTCTTTGCTCTTTCCATTAGATCCTCCTACTACTACCACTCGACTGCCCACGGTTCCCTGGCATCCTTCGACTGATGGCACCACAGGTTTAGCAACAGAACCTAGAATAATAAATTTCCCAACATCAAAGCCAACAAAGCAGGACGACACTTGGGGTATCATCGTCGGTTGTGTGGTGGGTGGGGTTCTTTTGCTGTTACTTCTCGGTACTCTGGTTGGAGTTGCCTGCTATAGGAGAAGAAAGACATTCCGCGGTGACTACTTTGCTAAGAGCTACATTCCACCATCAGATATGCAAAAAGAGTCCCAAATAGATGTTCTTCAGTCAGATGATATGGGTTCTTACCCTGGCAGTATAAAAAAAGAAACAAAGCACCCAATGAACTTAATATCTAAAGATTATTTAGAAGACCCTGGAAAACCTGAGTTGAACAATATAGACAATACTAACAGGTACCAGGACCGTTATGAAAGACCGATGGATTACCATGAAGGTGGAACATTTGGAATGGGTTTTATGCGTGATGAATTTTACGACGATGATGACTTTGTTTCTCACTTAGATGGCGCGGTAATATCTCGGAGGGAGTGGTATGTGTAGTAACCACTGAAAACTAAACGTGTACCTGCAGTTCACTTCAATGGCTGGTCACTTTCAGATTGTTTATACTTACACAAGAGGAGGAATAAACTTTTTGAAACTTTTTTTTGAAGGTTTTTATATTGTGACTTGACACAATGGAAATACTGAATCGGGGGAAAATGTATTTGAGCTGCTTTTTTTTCCCAATGCTGTACTACTGTTTAAGATTTGAGTTTTAACGCAGAGTGCTTATATTGGTCTATGTCAGAGGTAAAAAAAAAAAAAAGGCTAAATTAAAGTTGCCATTCAGTATTGTTTAAGAATAAAAAGTGGCTGTCTTGGCTCTCTGATTTAAAAATAAGTTTACCCAAGGCAATGATCAAATATAATTTTTGGGGCTTTGAATTATTCCAATCTAGGTACCATCCACAATAAACTTAATGCTTCTAAATAGAAAATACTTTACCAATTAAAATGAGTTACAGCAGAATTAAAGCTTTATTTTCTAGGGTTTTTTCTGCATAAAAATGAATACCTCTTAGCATTTTAATGAGCCTTCTTGTAACTATATACTTAAAAGTTAAGTCATTGCACTGAAACTAACTTATGAACAACATTTTGAAGAGTAACTGTAAACAGGTCAAAGGCTTGTATTTGAATAATATGAAAAGTTATTTTTTTATAGTCATTGATTTCTAAAGCTTATTCTAGTGTCTGGATATATACATATAGTAAGGTGTTTTGTTAGGCCTGTAATTGGCAGGATGTCAAAACTCATTAATGCATACAAGATGCTCTTTGCAAGTACACAGGGTGCAATTTTTAAGACCTGTTTTGGAGGCTTTGTGGGAATCTTACCATTGAATTTAAAAGCTGGTTAATTGGACACAACTAAGGAGAAAACACCCATATAGATTCCGAAGCTGGAGGCTAATGTGAATGTGCTTATTTTCCCAGGTGCCAAAAAGCATTAGAGTTTCTATGACCAGAAGTTAAAACAGCGGTTTTACGCTGCTTCCGACTAAGTTACAATGCCTGCTTTGAAGAGGGTAACCAGAGTTTCAGATTATTAGTAGGGAAGTGGACACTTGCACTGCTACTTCAGGTATTAAAAACGCACTCACCAATGGTGCAACTAAAGAGTCTATGAAACAGGAATTCAGATGATTTGTGCAGTCTCTGTACCGCAGTGGATTTGTTTTCCCTGCAATTAATCAATACTGATCTTACACATTCTTTAAAATGACATTGTATCCATTGATATGTAGGACATCTTGTCTGACGTCTGAAATAGTTCTACTTTGTCTTGAGCAGATTCACCAAACTAAATCTGCTTATTATGTGAGGAAGAATGAAATAACTTTAGATGAATTGCAGAACAACGATGAATTCATAAGTAGAATAGTAAATCTTTTGAAGTGCCATTTTTAAGTGTTTAGCGTGAGGAAATTGAAGCTGATAAGGCTATTAGTATTTGAAACCTGAAAAGGGAAAAGTCTCTGCTACCGTTGACGTGAAATAGGCTGCATAATTACAGCTGCTTCATGAGCATTCATGCTGGAAGTTCTTTTCTATCCTCATGTTTGGTAGCTTACAGCATTTAGAGCTTCACAAAAATAGTTGTATTGAGCGTTGTAGACAATACACTGTGATTGCATATGACTGCATGTCTTTAAAAAAGATTAAGACAACAGCTTTATTTGAAATTCAAATGGAAAAGCATCCCTAAACAACTTAAGTTTGGGTTTGGATTAATGGAGTACTGATACATGGTTGACCAAAGTCTCAAAAACAATAGCAAGTGATATTGTGGTTATCTGTAGTTTGAGTGCAAACACAAGAAAAGGAGTGAAATTTCTAGTAGAGGGTTCTGATCCAAATTATTTCTGGAATAAAGAGATTATAAGTCTCTTCAAATAAAAAATACTTGATATATCATCTTTAAAAGATGGTGTTACTTGGAAATAAACATAACCATAAACCAGTTTTCCACATGGGATATTTTGCTTTTGTCTCTGTGGATTTTTTGCTTTGATTTTTAAAATATATATATATATTTAATTCCTATGGGTTAAGAAGTTGAAATGTTCTGGAGTTGAAGTTATTAATAGGGATAGGGTTTACGCGTGTTGCAATGTTTTGTACATTACGTCTACTGTAAAAAGAATTGATTGTAAGTACAAATGGCTGTTGTGTGAATAAACTTTTTCTTACATTCTGGAACATATAGGTAGTGTTCAAAAATGTTTCACAGGTATGTTCTTAAGAATTGGAGATGGAAAAGCACAATAAACCCAGAGGACAGAATGAACTAAAGTGTTTAAGCTGTTTGAGATGGGCTGTTTAGTATTTCGCCTTGGAGATGCTAAACTTATAAAACAAGTGTCTTCATAAACTCTTTTAAATAGATTAAGAGAATGATGAATGGAGGTGGTTGCTGTCCAAAACATTTCATTTCAAGCACAGCTGATAAACTAACCAGGAATTGCATACTTTAAAATAGCCTTGTTTTTTCATTCTGTTGTCTTTGCTTGCTTTAACCATATTTCTTGGAGTTAATCAATTCCCATCTATTTCTGGTGGTTAAAATGCTTTGTAGGTGGCACCATGCGTCTTAGGTGCTCTCTGGCTTGTTCAGCTTGGCATGGTGGTCGGGGTTTATGATCATTCCACTTGTTAGACTGATGTTTTGTCAAAGCAGTTCAAAAAACCAAATTAAGTGTGCCCTGTGGTAATTGCACTTAAATTCCTCTGTGTCACTACACTTTCTGGGATATTACTATTTTTCCTGGTATTCAGAAGCAAATGGGTGGTTATTGTCATCTCGCCCAAAATGAGACTCAAAAGCTGGACTTTGATTGAAAGTACAATACTTTTTGATGTTTTAACATTATAGCAGAATTTACTAGAAGAAAAGGCACCATGAAGTTAGGATGAAGTAGTCAAGAAACTCTTCTGGTCTAATCGCAAGACCAAAGCATCTTCAGGAATTTTGGACCTAAGAATGTATACTAGTTAGTTGAGATTTTCTCTCTTAAAGAAGAGGGCACCCAGTGTAAACTAAACTTAAGCCAGTTAAAATTCAGTGGTTGGGTGAGCCTTCCACTGATTTGTGTGCCCATTCTTCAGGAAAAATTATGAATTATGCTTGTGTCATAGTTTAAGCCCAGCTTGCAGCTAAGCACCACACAACTGCTTGCTTCCCCTGCCCCTCTCTCCTCCCACCCTGGTGGAATGGGGAAGAGAATCAAAAGTAAAACCTGTAGGTTGAGATAGGAACAGTTTAATAATTGAAAATAAAGTAAAATATTATAATAATAATACTAATTAATAATTATAATGAAAGGGGGGATAAAACAAACGAGTGATGCCCAGTACTCCTTTCTGGGAAATTTCTCCAGTTTATATACTCAGCATGGTGTTCTGTGGTGTGGAATATCCCTTTGGGCAGTTCAGGTCACCTGTCCCAACTGTGCTCCCTCCCAGTTTTCTTTTGTGCAGCTCCTCACCGGCAGAGCATGAGACACACACACAAAATAAAAGTCATTGACTTAGGATAAACACGACTTAGCAAAAACCAAAACGTGGGTGGGTTATCAACATTATTCTCATGCTGAATCCAAACCATTGTACCAGCTCCTGAGAAGAAATTAACTCTATCCCAGCCAAAGCCCGAACAGTTTATAGTATCCCGGCTGATATCTGACAGACACACGGAGCTTATGCCAGGAAAGCCGTTATGTAAACCAAAGGTCGTATGTTGCATTCATCTTGAGGAGGGAAGTAACTTCTGCAAGTTGTTACTCTAGGACTTTATTCCTTAGCATTAAGGAAATCACAAAAAAAAGATTTTTTCAGTTTTTTTCAAGTTACTTAAATATACCTTTGTGAGTGTGATCCCAGGGGAATATTCATGTCAGATCTTTCATAAGCAGTAAGGGGACAGGGATTGCTTTGTGAGAGTGCAAGTTAAGTGTTGTATTTTGGGGTTTTTTTTAATTGAGGGATTTTGCTCAGCTTTCCAGCATACAGGCAGAGCAACATTAGAAATCTGAGGAGCTGATAAATCATATTACGTAGTTTCGGGGTTTTTGTCTGTGAATAGAACATACAGCTTAAGAGGCTCTCAAAATTTCTTTCAGTAAGAGATTAAATAACGATTATGTTGTGTTTGGATAATAGCTGAAGTAGACTGCTTCAGAAATACGTTGCAGGTATAGAACTGTGTTAGTTTTCAATTTCTTTGCTGTTAAATTTTCTGATTCAGTAATCAATGTAAATCAGAGCATTATTTAATGTATGCTGCCTAAATTTTTTAGGTAAGTGTTCAGTGCAGCTGACATGAATTATTCCAATTGTGAAATTTTTTGTTGAACCTGTCAGTGCAAGTTTGAAGCGCTGATGATTTTAAGTTAACGTATGTTAGCAGGTTTTTCAGTTTTGAGACTTAAAAATTGATTTCTAAGCATAGTGAAAGGAGTGGCCTTTAAGGACTGACAAGTGTGTTAATTCAGTATGAGAGTTGTTCAGCATTGGATTTGACAATGCTAAGGTCAAAAGAAAAGTGCTTTAAAAGGAAAAAAACACAGCTTTTTCTCAGCCCTTATTAAAATTTATCTATGAAAATTAAATTCTTGTAGCTTGAAGTGTGAAGTCATAAAGATGATAGGTGGTCTTAGAGGTTACTTTGATAAGTTTAAGCCAAGTATTTAGTGTTCGTTTGCGTGTTCATTGCTCCTAGTAGTGTATGGTTTTCTTACCCTGATTTTAAGTTTTTCTCTTTTGCTTTCTGCAGACTTAAGTGTCTTTAAAAAAAGATTGTCAATAAACCATAGTTGCCCATGTTTTTGAATTAACACCTTGTTAGCTCCTGTAAGTGCAAACCATATGTTTTGTAATGTCATCTTAGCTTGAAATTGAGAAGGAAAGTATGCTGCTAGTACTTACTAAAAGTAGTCCATGAAATTTTTGAAATCAGGTTTTGATTTCATGAACTCTCTTAATTCCCCCAGTTTTTTAGTTAGGTAAGTTGAGGCAATACTGCAAAAGTGCTAGTGCAGGACAAGGCTTTCTGTTTGGTGGTAAAAGGAAGAAGCATTTCTCAGAAGAGCACTGAAGTATCTTACCTGAGTATTGAAAGTACATGAACTTCTCAAAGTTGTAATCTATGCTATCACATTGCAGATGTGCCCTTTAAGCAGACATCTTCTGTTGCTGTAGCAGGGGCTGTGATTGGAGCAGTCCTTGCTCTTTTTATCATTACCATCTTTGTGACAGTGCTGCTGACCCCAAGGAAGAAAAGGCCAGCCTATCTTGACAAAGTGTGAGTATGTGTTGGACTTTCTTTTTCATTCAATTGAAAGCAATATGTAGAAAGCATTTGTTCTATGCAGGAATTTAAGGATCTGACTTAATTTAGCAGCTATTCAGCTTTCATAATTTCAGGGCTCTATTTTCAGAGTAGACAATTGTGAAATCACACTTGCATTTCTGTAAAAGAAATGAGAAAGGTAAGAATGACTTCAGAGGTGATATAATGCTTTATCTCTTGAGAAGTTTGGGTTTTTTGAAAGAAAACTACTCATGGATTTAACTGGAGGGCGAAGGAGAGTCCCTTCTTGACTGATGCCAGTGACTGCTAGTTTGTTGTAACTGTGGGTCTAACTTCAAAGTAAATTGTCCATGCTTTGCTGAAGGCCCCCTAAAATTAATCCTGATGTGTTTGTAAAATCAAGCAAGCTCCCACAAATACGTGCTTAGAAATAACTGACTTGTGCTTTCTGGAATGTTGGTTGTTTCTTCAAGTCTCTGGCACAGACATGCAGTTTCCTTTATTCAGCATCCAATGTGATCAAACAAAAAAGAAGGAAACAAAAAAGGTCTGAAAAGATTTTGTCAGTTAAACTGTATGATGTCTAGATCCTGTTTGAAACATGCATAAAGTGACAAGGGCTTTGAATATCTCTAAATATGAGTCATCTCACATCCCATCTAGTTAGCACTTAATCTGAATGAGAAATGAAAATATCGCTTGTGTCCGTACATAGAGTTAATGAGAAGTAGAGTAAAATAACTTAGAGCCTTTAGCATAAAGAAAGTTTCCTCATTTGCACTGACCTAGCAAGGTAAGTCAAGAGTCTTCTTTTGAGCAATTTCTAACATGGTTAGAAATGCTGTTTGCTTATTTGTTTCTCTTTAATTCTGTATCTGAAGCATATTTACATGAATGGTCTTAAACATTTAAATTCTTCTGTAACCATTTGCTTTCACTGAGAAAGTTACAATAGAAAAAGTCTTGCATGTAGGAAAGGTTAAAGTTAAAAATGTTGTCCAAGCTGTATGTTGTAACTTAGAAACTGATAGATACCAATAGTCTCTAATCCTCCTTAGTTGGAGTGTATGGGGAGAAGTTCAGTCTGCTTAACACAGTATGGAATAAATAACAAATTATAGGTGGTGCTTTTCTACACAAAGTGTGTGGCTGAATAATAGCCAGTGGTGGACATGTTCCATTACAATATATCATATCTGAGTCATTGCTGACTGAAAGGTGATTGTCCCTGAGTACTGAGTGTTGGGTGATTTGGCAGTTAATATCTGACCATTCTGTTGGACTTCACAAACATCATGTGTCATATTTCATTTTTTCTTTACTACAGGATTGATCTTCCACCCACTCACAAACCAGCCTCATTTGAGGAGAGAACATTCTCAGCACCACAGAAAGAAGCTATGCTTCAGGTGAGTGAGTGTTTATATGCATCTTAAATTGACTTAAGGAAAGTGTTAACTTTGCTTTATTATGTTAATTTAGTCTGATTTTGCTTTCTTGGTAATATATGGAGCCTTTCAATTGTTTCACAACCAAGCTGTTTCCCTATGTATGTGATATCCGAATCTCTTACCTGTAATGTTAAAGT
The DNA here is from genome assembly GCA_013397115.1 of Edolisoma coerulescens. Taxonomy (NCBI): domain Eukaryota; kingdom Metazoa; phylum Chordata; class Aves; order Passeriformes; family Campephagidae; genus Edolisoma; species Edolisoma coerulescens. The sequence continues at coordinate 555,536 of VWZW01001281.1, forward strand.
CATCCTTAGAGGTCAGGAAACTGGTAGGCAGATTTCTAACAGCGTTTGAGAGGCACGGCTCCTTCTGAATTAGAAAAACCTATAGTTGAAATTCTGTGGTGAGAGAATATACATAGCTTTATAAAGCAGTCTTCGTCAGGGGGAAATATTATGTTTGGTAAACTTAAAAAGTGACCTCATCATCAGCTCCCTTGCTAGTAACAACTGCCATTCTTTTGAGTTATGAACGTTTGAGGGTGGGGATATATTGGAATTTGGGCTTTGACATGGCTGATTTACCAAAGTACGGGTTTGATTCTCATTGAAGATCACTAAATCACTTTTAAATACTTGAAATTATATAACTTCTAATTTTATGTTTTCTTCTTGCGTTTACCAGCAACAAAAGACCCATACTAATTTTGTGACAAGTACTTGAATTTTTAGTGTGCTTTCAGGGGTAGCTTCTTGTCATCTAAAGTAATCCTGTCCAAGCAAGACAGCAATAGGCAAAAAAGTCCTTTACCAGCATTTAGTGTTTGTGTCTGTGTGTAGTCCAATCAGACAGGCTCATAGAGGTCACACTAGAAAGCTGATTCTAGCAAATTAAACACTTTGAATAAGTGGGGAGCAAGGAAGGATAGGGCTACATTCTTCCTTACAGCGCGGTTTTGAGGTGGGTTGGACTGCTTGGGAAGCTGCAGGTGAATTCAGGCTTCTCTTGTACTAGGCATTATAGAGGAGATCTGTTCATGAGAGATGATTATTCATTGATTATTATACTTCATATAATAAACCAGTCAGCTAATGAAAACTATAGATCCTGGCCGTGGCCCCTGAAGTGTTTTTTGTGTGTGTTTATGTTAAATTAGTCAGTCAGATTTTTTAGATTTCCGCTTACACTGAAGAAAACTTCCATCACCTAAGAGTATTTGTAAGAATTAGATTGTAATTGTTTTTAATGAAATTTTTGTTCCATCTTCAGTACATAGCATAAATAATGTGATTCTAACCACTGATGTGCTGAATAATAACACTAAGGTAATTAAGACAATCATTTGTTTATAAGAAATATCATTTTTCTGATACTATGGTGCATCTTTGCAGCTTTAAGGACCTATAAAAGTCCTTTCTCATAGAGGGGAAAAAAAAAATCTTCACCTACCTTTGAGAAGGATTTTGATGGAGTTCTTAATAACATTGAAAATACTCTTGTAGATTTTCTTTGTGATTGATAGTTACTAAAGCTCACCAAATATCAGTTGCTGATAAAAGCTTTCCTTATGTTGTAAACGTTACAATGAGTAATACTTGTGTATATTGTTGCTGAGTGAAGCAAGAAACTATTCTGAGATCCATTGCTGCTTTTAGTAGCAGCCTGATGATTATAACATTGTGATGGTAGAAAACATTTTGTTGGCATAAGGAATAATAGGTTTTCATCCTTTTACCTTAAAGGTGATGTAGCACCAAAGATGACACAAAAGAACCAGTGCTTTTCTGTTCTCAGGTTGGGCATCTTAGCTGTTTCTTCTGTCACTACAGTACTCAACAATTGCAATTTTTGGTGAATCATTCTTCTGCTAATATTCCTGCTTAAAGTATTTGAAAAATATTATCTTGCTTATAGAATCAACAGATATGGTCTATTGTATTTGTGCATCTGTAGTGCTGCTAGATGCACAAATAACAACACTAGGAAATGCAATTATTTGTCCTTTACAGAGCTACTTATAAAGGAGGTAGATGTAAGAGGATGTGTACCTTATTGCTTTCCTCTTCAGAACTTCACTGTCTTTGAATTCTGTCTAGGTTGTGCTTACTGAGGCTTCTGTTGATGGGTACTAAAGAACTTGGGCTGAAGCTGACTGTAGTCTTGGAATGGTTAATTAAATGTTTTATGAAAATGTATTTTGTAAATAGAGAAAAAACCGTAAAGAGACTGAGTTGAATAGTCATTTTCCTCAAGTTGGATAAATAAAGTTTTAAGTTGTTTTGGGAGGAGAAAGATTCCTCTTCAGGTTAGGTGTTAACTAGGCTTTATTTAAGAAATGGATGTTGGCATAACACCGTTAGCGTTACCTGTCTTTTTCTCTCTGTGGAACTCCAGAACTGAAAAGAACTGGAGCTGGAGGCTGTCTTCCTAGCTGATACTGCCTCTAATCACTATGTACTCTGTTATGCTTGAGGCGAGATCTTCATTTTATCTAATGTCAATATATGTCAAATTGAAATAAATAAGTTGAGCAATGCTTTAGCCAAGAAATGATTGGCTGCGTTGTTTTGGTGTAACAAGCCAACATTTGGATAGCTGTAAAGAGGCAAAAGAAACAAGTTAGCAGCCTGTCAGGATGTCTCGTCCTGTGTGACTAAATTTCTGTACTCACCACTTCACTACCTGATGCTCCAAATGCTGCCTTGCCTACCAGGAATGAGAAGCTGGTGAGCCTCTCACTGCGCGTTCAGATGTAAACTTCTGGATATACTGAAAACAACTGTAGGGGAAGTGTCACTGCTTTGTCAACCACAATAGTTGATCAGTTCAGTCTGAGTGGAAATGATAGGCTGCACAAAGATGCAAAGTAAAGAAGAGTGAATTTAAATGGTGTCTTCTGCATACTCACAATAACTTAGAATTGAAAGTGGATTGATTCAATTTAGGCTGATTCTGGTAAATTGTTATAAATAATGTGCAAGTTTTTCAATCATCTGTACTGTTACTGTTCAAATCATGGACAGTAGCTTTTTTGATCTTGTAAAGTATTCTAGATTCAGCTGACGATGCTGAAATTCTCCTGTTTGTATCCCAGCAATCAGTATTTAACTAATTTTATGCATATCTGAGTCAGTAGGTGATGGTATTAAAATGGAGGGAAATGTTGTAGACCTGTGATAATACTGGATAGCCAGTGTCTTTCCTGGATACTTCTTGAGACTTGGAAGCTTTAAGATTACTTTAAATATACGTTATCATTTAGATGCTAGTGTTAATAATGAGCTACCAGTATGTACAAGTACTTTGTAACTGAGTACTCGTAATTTCTCTGCACTGGTATCTGCAGATACCAATTCATGTATTCATGTGAATCACCTCAGAACTGAGAAAAACCAGTTCACTTATGGCCCTAAAAGAGTAAGGCAAAAGTCCAAAACATAGGAATACTATGGAAAAAAATTACATTATCGTTTTATTTACTATGAAGATTGTAGGTTCATCTTTGTCAACTCTTTTGTCAACAGCAGTATTGCTTTTGTCTCAGTGTTCTTTTAATAATCATTGTCATGGAAATACTATTCTGTTACTCAGAACTATTTATTACATATAATGTGAAAGAGTGGTGAGCACCCTGAAGGTTACATCCTTGGTAAGAGAGGAATCTCTGCTCGGCAGTGCAGTTTTTGAGGTGAATCAAGAAGAAGTTGAGCAATGCAAGAATTCTAGTGGCTTAAAGAGGAATTTTCTATTGCATAATATTTTAAAAAGGAGTGGAAGAGGGTGCACTAATTCCAGCAGTCCTTGGAATCATTAGAGTTAGCTTCACTGTTTCAAACAATATAGTACTAAGAAGCAAAAACTTCTTTACTTTCCTCTAAATGTGCTTGAGACGGGCAGTCTTTGACAATGTGAAAGAACTGAAGTTATTATTACCTTGACAGGTCCTTCTGAAGGAAAGAGAAAAAACGTTTTGCACAATGCAGTGCAACATTCAGAGTTGTTGAAGGATTCAGAATTTAACAGGAGTAAGAGTGGATAAGGGAAATGCAGTCCAGTAGGTAGGTCTGGCCATGAGAAGACTGACTTTAGACTTGCAGCTTGGAAGAATGCCTAACTTATTTAGCCAAGCAAAGCTCTTTGACAGTAATATCTGTGTTACTGATCAAAACAGGAGAGAAAAAGGTGAAGTTGTCTTAGCACTATTAAAAGCATAAAACACCATTTACCAAATGATGATATTGCTGAATCAAATTTGAAAACATCAGCCACTGAACCCTTAAACCCAATATAATATTGATTCATTTATAGATTATGGCTCTCTTGCACTCTTCTAGTTCTTTTCCTAGTGCTTTTCACACAGGTGGGAATATCTCTTCCTTGATAAAAAAGGAAGCATTATTGTTATTATTTGCCTTAGACCAAAGAACTGTTTAGGCAAACAAGATTGAATGGAAGGGAGCACAAAATGTGCATGGATAAAATCATCTGTATTGATAAAGGATCTTGCAATATGAAAAAAAATTATCAGATAGGGGTTAGAATGAGGCACAAGCTGGTTTTGTAAGTGGGTCCCTTTGTAACGGAATTTCTAAATTAAGAAGGATCAGAAAATGTAAGATGAAGTTTTTGGGGAGATCATTGGTTTTAGGCTTTTGAAGAACTGTTTGAGAAGGAGAATTTGCAGAATAAAACAGATTTGATGAAACTCTGCAAAATGTAGTGGTAAGACAGTGCAAACTTCTGTTAAGAATCCAAGCACAGAAGCCCAGATTGTTTCTGTGCAGGAAGACACAGACTATGTAGCTCAGCTCCAGTTTGTTTGACAGAATCCGATGAATTTGGTTCTGTCACTTGCTCTGTGGCTGTAAAATGTATAATTGCATTATCTAGTGAAGGTGTTGTCTTTTCATGCCATGTGAGATGATTTCCTTTGACTTTTAATTGAATAAATGAACTGACTGGAATTTGCTATTCTGGTTTCCAGTGTGTGTCTAAATCATGTCCACATCCACTGTTGGTAGAATTTCTCAAGCAAGCAGATTTTTTGTTGGTTTGTTTAAAGAACTTTAGCTTTTGGTGGAGATGGGACTGTCCTTGTTTCCCATGTGTGTTTTACCTTCTTGTGTGGTAAACTCATGCTCTTAGCTCAGGTATGAAAGAGCAATGCTGCCTGCTAAGTGTTAAATCACAGCAATGCAGATTGCATTTAGGACTTGAGAAGCAAAAGCAGTCTAAGTTTAAGGGCAGGAGAGGACACTTTGAAATGGAATTACAAGACAGAAAGTTTGACAAACTAAAGTTGGAAAAATAGACTGTGAAGATGGTGAAAAATAACTGTTGGAGGAGTGGAGAAGGTAGGAATTATTATATGATTTTTTAAGTAATTTTACAATGCATTTGGGGGTCACATTAAAACTTAAATAACTCAAAATTGCTTCAAAACTTGAACTAAACAAATGTGGAAGGGTAAAATGTTAAGGGGAAGGAGGATAAAGTAAGAAAAATTACTGAGACTGGGTTCTCTTCAAAATAATTTTTGAAGGTAAGAATATGGATGTATGATCACTGCAAATGTTGCCTACCTGAATGAATACTTGTGGAGGGACTTCTGCACAAAGACCAGCAACGTAGCTACTTTGTGTTCTTGCTACCACTGTGAGACTGTTGGGAAAAGAAGGAATTGCAAAACAAAAAATATATACAATTGTGCAAAGATGTTGCTTTAGCCTATTGTGCCCCTATACTATGTGTGGCATAAAGGAAGAACTTAATTAGGAGTGATGATACCACAGCACAAACCGTACCCTAAATCGTAATTCTTAGATGGCATTGCTTGGTGTGATTTAGATTGGCCACTAACTCAGGCAGTTGGTGATTAACTGGATGTTTGGAAACAGCCCATTTCACAAATGAAGTTGTTCTATCATAATGGTGAAGAAAAAAATAAATTTGAAAGAAGGGAGATTTCAACACTTCTGCATGAAGTAACTTCTCATCCACCACCATTCCCAAGTCCTTCCCCTCAGGGCTGCTCTCAGTCACTTCCCTGACCAGCCTGTGTTTCTGTTTATGATTGCCCTGACCCAGGTGCAGGACCTTGTGCTTGGTCTTGTTGAACTTCATGAAGTTCACAGAGCCACCTCTCAAGCCCGCCAAGGTCCCTCTGGAGGGCATCCCTTTGCCTCCAGCGTGTCACCGCACCGCACAGCTTGGTGTCATTGGCAAACTCGCCGAGGGTGCCTTGATCCTGTTAGCGTAGAAACACATAATCACAGAATGATTATATGCAGGTGCTTTTATTGCAGAGCTCCGGGAATCGGGGTACAAACCCAAATCTGATTCCGACGTGAGTTCGGAGTGAACACATTTTATACTCTATCTAATAGAATCACATGTCAATCATTAACGACCCGTTGTATTGTGAGCAGTCGGGCATGAATTTCAGTTTCATTGTAATCATTCAAGCATACACTGCAAGCCCCTACAAGTCTTCCTCTCACAATCATCCTCATGGTTCTTAAATAACCGTTGCATACCTTTAACACAGTGTAACGGTACTACCTATAGGCACACACACACAGGTACAAAGTCACAAGATTTAACAGAAACAATGCTTATTCAGAGCCTATCTAACCTACTACATTTCTAAAACATTTTAACCCTATGCTAACAATCCCACTGCCCACGTTACCAAAAAGATGTTAAACAGCGCTGGTCCCGATATGGACTCCTGAGGAATGATGCTTGTCACTGGTCTTTGCTTGGACTTCGAGCCACTGATGAGCCATCTCTTTGAGTGTGACCATCCAGTCAATCTTTTATCCACTGAGTGGTCCACCCATCAAATCCATGTCTCCTCAGTTTAGAGACAAGGATGTCACGTGAGACAGCATCAAATGCTTTGCGCAAGTCCAAGTAGGGGACGTCAGCTGCTCTTCCTTCATCCACCAACATTATAATCCTGTCATAGACAGCCACTAAATTTGTCAGGCTCAATTTGCCCACAGTGAAATCATGTTGATGGTCACCAACCTACTCCTTATTTTCCATACACCTTAGCACAGTTTCCAGGAGAAATCTATTCCTTCATCTTGCTGAGCACTGAAGTGTGACTGACCTGTAGTTCCCCAGGTCATCTTTACTTCCATTTTTAGAAGTGGGGGTCTTATTTCCCCTTTCCTAGCCAGTGGGAATTTCACTGGCCTGCCATTACTTCTGAAATAGGATGAATAGTGGCTTAGTCACTTCCTGTGAGAGTGTCTTCAGAACCTGCAAATGTATCTCATCAGGTCCCATGGACTTGTTCACCTCCAGATTCCTTAGATGGTCTTGAACCTCATCTCCTGCAGTGGCCAGTTTGGCTGGGGTAGAGCTAATTTTCTTTCCAGTAGCTGGTATGGGGCCATGTTTGGGGTTTGTGCTGAAAACAGTGTTGATAACTCAGGGATGATTTTATTCCTGCACAGCATCAGGATCTATTCTGCTTCTTGTGCTGCCCTTGGGGTGTGCACAGGAGATTGGGAGAGGGAACACAGCAGAGACAGGTGACCCTGACTGATACTCATCTTTTTTCCACCAGCCATTGATTGGATTGTAAGAAGGATTCTGAATGATAGTGAGTTAAGACACTACCTAAGGCAGAGTGTATTTTGGGATGACTGGTGGTTTTTGTATTAACCAAACTTGTTTGTCAGTGTTGAATCTTGACTTGTTTCCCCTGTAACTTTTCTTCTTTCAGAAAGAACATTTTGCTTTGCAGAGCCAGTACAGAGAGAAAGATGCTGGAAACTTGCAGCACATGGTAAATAATAAGATGCCTTGAATTCCTGATTGAAGCTTTGATTTAATCTTATTCCATAAAATAAGCTTATAATGTTGTTTTTCATGAACAAAAAAAGATTTGTTCATCCTGGTCAATAACTGTTGGATGTGTGGGTTAGGTGGAAAGTGGCAGTACCATTTTAATATCCTGTATTAGTTTTGCTGACTAATTTAAATACTTAAACACTCCAGCTTTCATTTTTTGGTGAGTAACATAAAACAGAGGAGTGTTGACAGACATTTTCGTAGTTGGTGATTTGCTCTTTAGATTTATTGAGCTTTAAAGTCCAGCTTCCTTTGAAACAAACACTTGATGTTAACTTTATCTATTAGTTGAAATTTTGAGTTCCTATTTCTTTATTCGTAGGATTGTTTTGGAAATCATGCATCTTTGATTTTGCTTAAAGCTTTAACAAGAACAGGAATTGCAGGTTCTATACATGAACTATGAAACTTATTACTCCTTGTGTGTGTTTAGAAAGCTGTGAATGGAAGGCAACTTACTTGTGAGGCTGAAGAGCCACAGGAACAAGAGGGTCTTCAGCCTATGTATCCTGTTTATCAGCAAACTTACTACAAAAATTGGAGCAACAGATACCCACAAAACTCAGGACCTGGAAGAGTCTACATCAATCCAAGGGAGCATTATGTATGATTCTGTACCCAGATGTCTTTAACAAAGGTTTTATTACCTGTTGACTGTAGGACCTTCATGTCTTGTTGGCTTTCATCTCTAAAATAATTGGGGTTTTTTTCCATGTGTGAAGAAATTGTATGAAGAATTTTATATAGGTAAACCATATGGAATTTGAGACTTAACTTGCCTCTAGTCTTTGGTATGTCTGTGTTCTTGTAGTAATATCGACCTGCCAGAAGAGGAGAGCCACTTAGCTTTATTAACCTTCACAGTCATAAGATGTATAACCTATATTAATTGGTTGGCACATGCCAAAATGTAGTTAAGCTTCTTCACTGGCTGTCTCTGAGAGCATTCTCTCTGGATGTTTTACAATAACCTTACCTGTGTAAAAGTGAATAAATATGAGCAAGACAACTGAATCCCTTGTGACATTAGCAGTCTCAGGCTGAGGCATTCTTTTACGTCTTGGAAAACTTGGGATAATTATGATTTTGACTGGCCTTAGCTATTGATTTCTCAACTAGCTCTACCTCTCTGTCAAATGAACAACTAGACTACCTCTCAAATACTGACTGGCTGTTCCATAAACTACGCTGTTTGTCTTTCCGCCTTGTTAAAAGTGAAGCAATTGCCTCTATATCAAAAGCTTTTTATTGTCTATTGATTCTGCCTGTTGCTGGGTTTGGTTTTACAGTTAGGTCTATATGAAACTTAGTTGAAGGAGGTAGATGACTAGGCAGACAGAACTTTCTGCAAGGGTCTTGTGAAGCTACATCTTACCCTTAAACTGCAATTTAGCTGTTTTCCCAAGTATGATTCCTATTTTAAGTGCTGCAGAGTTTATTTTCCTTGGTAATAAATACATTCCTTGTTTTTTTCTCAGTTTGCAACAAAACTGCCTGTGATGTGTTCTTATGTCTTAGCAAGAAAAGAAAAGCTTCAGTCAACTTCAAATTCTTGTCAGCACTGTCCTTTAATCTCAACCACTAGTGTGAAGTAACTGGAGAATGTCCTGATACTACCCCCATGAATCTTTATGTGTCTGTGGTAATGGTTAAAAAATGTGCTCAGGATCTTTCTAGAAAAATAAGTTTTCCTGTGGAATAAAAAGTAAATATTTAGCAAGTAAAAAATATGTATATAATGTGTTAGTGCTGAAATGAGCACACAGGACAATCTTAAAATATTTTAAGACAGCATAAAAATGAGTTGTGTCTAAAATTAGCTGGAGAAACTTAACAGACTTGTGTATTCTCCGAGTACGTATGCGCGTAAGTACAGAATGATGATTTTCAGTCAGCTGACCTGAAGTACAAAATGTTAAGAATGGCTGTGTCATGCTGAACTAGCTGTTGTACAGAACTGAACATTACTTCTGGGACATTAGTGTGTTCCTCTGCAGATGTTTGGATTTTTTTAGAGGTAAGAGTCAAGCTGTAGAAGCAGCAGAATTGAAAGCTAGCATAGGTAAGCGTGCTGCAGGCAGGAGGCCATTGTTAAACCTGTATTCAACCTGCATTCATCTCCATCACAGGACAAGTTAATGAGATCCCTGTCCACAATAGGGCCAGGTGAACTAAATGCTTCTAGCTTGTTACAGGTAGCAGCTAGAAGATTATGGCTTGGGTGCCTGTGTTCTGGACACTGTAGAAGTAGGTATTAGCTGTTCTCTTGCTAAGCAGCTTTCTGTTAAATGATGTGGTTGAAGTTGACAACTGAAGGAATGGCAAAGAAAAAGGTTGGAGAGAACCTGTTTCTTGGGAGCTGTCTTTGAAGCACTGTTACCTTGCTTTTCTCTAAGGAACTGGGCACATTCCTGTAAATTGAGCAACTGTTTTCAATTTTAAAGTTTCCTGCTGTATTTGAGCATCAAGAAGGGCTTGTGTCCCCCAAAAGTGTTTTTCCATAATGATAGTTAAGTGGCTACCTCTTTACCTGAGCATTGCCTCACCTATCCTTACATTACTGCAGCTCCAGAAAGCATCAGCTGTCAGAACATTGAAAGAAAACAGTGTCTTGGCCAAACGAATGACAGAACCTTGAGATGAACTATACTGCTTAAGATAATTTGATCAATATTACTGAGCAAAACTTGATACCAAAAATACTTGAATATATGTTATAGAGTGGTTCAAAACTGTTGCTGTGGCAGTGCTTCTTCTGCTTTCACTAGTACAATGTGGTATTGAGCAGGTGATCATTTCAGTCCCTTTTATGTTGGCAGATGATGCAAAACACAATTATTTTGAGTTCAGACCCCTTCTACTGCTTTTTATTCTTATTTGCAGATACATTTTTTTTTTAAGAGTTAATACTTTGGGGGGAGGAAGGAGGAAGGAAGAATGCTATCAAAAAAGCTATAATTGGTTTTTTAATTTGTAAAAATAGCTTAAAAAAGAAAAATGTAATTCAACTTTGTTGTCCAAGTTACATATCAACAAACTACAGAAAGCTTAATTTGCAAACTACCCATCAGGATATAGTTTGCCCTAAAGTCATTAGGGAAATACATTATCACCTACAGGTTTATTACGTGTGAGAAACAGTTTCTTTGTAATCTGTTCAGGGACATTTACTGTATTAGGTTTTTGAAATGTTGCTTTTAGTTTTAAGTGTGGCTGGATCTTGGGGGAGGGGATTTTGCGTAGAATGCTCAGAAGAGAATAGAAAAAATGTCTACTGATTAGGATTTCTCACCGAAAGGATTGTACATATAGAAGTAAGTTTGATCTGCTTTTTAAAGATGTAGAAAATGTCATTTTTTATTTTTGTACATTTTCAAATGCTTGTATTTGTATTTTGATTGGAATAAAAACATTCAAAATATAAAATTTTCTTCTGTTGTTTAGATTTAAGATTGCTTAAGGTATGGAAAAATGCATCCACTTTTTGGGTAATTTATTTCTTCTGTAGTTGTATATGCAGAGCATGTGTTTTTCCTCACAGTACCACTTTGGAATATTGTGGTGTTGCATGCTGAAATCCTTTCAACATTCATCTTACATAACAGGAAGCATATAGTCCTGTGTGAAAATCCAGCACTTGGCTGAACTGAACACCCAGAATCACTTGGGTGAAAATCTAGCACTTGGGTGAGGGAGGTGGGGAAGGAGGGGAAGATTAGTAATTCACATTTCTAGCACTGATAAATGTAAATTGTCCTCTGCCCAAGTATCTCTAAATTCTACAAGGTAGTCTAATCATAAAAAGCATAAGATTTAATGTTTGGAGTATGTCCAAAATCATCGTGGATACAATAAATGAAAACTAAGAAATTGTACTACTAAAAGAAAGGAAACACTTACCAAGATATTATTAAAGGACTACCACTGTTCAGTCACAAATGATCTAATGTATTGTGTATCCAGCTCAAGGAAAGCCCAGTAAAAAGGTGTGATAATTCATGAAGAGTGGAGGGAAGGTTTTCACCTTCAGAGTTTTGTTAACTTTGCCTTCTTTCTGGCAATGTTACTGCTCTTTCCTCCTCTGAGAGACACAAGTTCAGGTGATATGTTGTTATATAGGTGATTAAAATGTATTACAGTAACTTTTTGATACCACAGACCTGAAACTACTGTATCTGAACCACTGTGTTGTGTGAAGGGTGAGTGAGTGCTGGACCAACAAGTAGTCGCAGAGCAAACGAAATTGTTTTGACAACTTGGGTCACTTCAGAGGTTGCTGACAAGGACAGGTAAAGCTCCAGGTGAAAAAAAAATGTCTTTGGTAGTTAGCTGCTTGATTGCCCTGTGGGAGGTGGCCTGGGGTTTTTTGTCCACCTGTGGCACATGTCCAGAGTATTGGGAGACTGGGTCTGCCTTTCTGACAGAAGGTAAAGATGTGTTTCTGCATTTATTGAAAGGTATGGCATTCTTCTTGGCACATAGCTTTATACCTTTAGCTGAATTACATTGAATGAAAATGCACAAAAAATACATTGTGAATCTTAACAGTAATTATTCAAACAATGTGAGAAACCCAAGTAGGATTTGTTAGGCATTTTAATCTGCACTGACAACCCCTCAGTGGAATTTTTTCCATACTTGTTTTGTGATATTACTTGAGTTGTTTTTATGCTATACATAAATCTAGATCCTTCAATTATCAATAGAAAATAAATTGTATTTAAAAGCGTAGAAGTCAAACTGTGACTCCTCTACCCTTTGTGGGACTAGTAATCAAGACTGTCAATCAGAATTTACCTCACTATTTTGAGACCAAGTTGGAAATCAAGTAGACTCCAGGTTCCTCATCAACTGAGATAAATCTGAATTTCTGTGCAGGGCCACACAAAGAATGCGTAGAGTATGCTAATTATATTAAAATGTCATTTCAATGTGACTGAGCTTAGCCACAGATTTATTCCATTTTGAAATATACTAGGTTAAATTAGACTTATTATCTAACAGAGATTTACAGGAAATAACTTCTCTAATACTGATCATCAGAGGAAGAAGTTTAAGATATGCTATAAAAGAGTCTACTGTCTTTTTTTTTTTTTNTGGTGCTGGTCCCAATGTTAGATTTTATTTGTTTATTCCTATCTTGGATCTCTGAATTATTACTTCTAATGGTGTTGCTGCATTAGATCCTGTTCCTAGGAAGGTGTGCCTGCAGGTTCAGTTTCCCTGACTGTTCATCTTGCCTGTCCTATTAAGAAGTGTTATAGTCCTCTGTATGATTCCAGATACTCAGTGCTTGAACAGCTCCATTCCTTAACAGCAAAATATTTTGGGCCAATTTTGTATACCCAGTTCAGCTCATAACAAACTCCAGAAAATGGCACTTCCCCTGCTGATGTATGGCTGTATGCAGTAGGAGGTTGTGTGCAGTGCAGCAGCGTGCCCTCAACAGATGCTTCAGCCCTTTGAGCTCGTCAGGGGAGAGGCAGACACCTGTCCACGTGTGGTCTCTACTGTCACCATAGTGTTTTGTACTCATAAGAAAAAGAATTCAGAGATACACATAACTTTTCTGAACTGCCAACATAATTTGGGAATAATTGCTTTCAGGTACTATCTGTGGCGAAAGCTTAATTCCTTGTCAAGTATGGTAGATAAAACATAGAGCATTTGGATTTCTGTCTTATGTTTGACTAACCTGGCTCTTTTAAGACCAGACTTCAGACACTGATATGACTGCTCCTATTAAGCATAAAAACTGAAGGAGCCTGACTTTAATCCCACAACTAACAAAGTTCTTTTCTTCCTTGGCATGAATTGAGAGGTAAGAGAGAAATGGCTATGGGCAAATAAAATGTCTTTGTATTTATTAGCTTTAAAATTCAGATCGATGGATAGCATCAAATGTAGATTGGTTTATCCAGCTAGGCTAAGCAAATGGACAAAAGGCTTAAGGTGGCCAGAGGAGGGAACACGCTGTTTCAGAGTACAGTGCTTTGTTGGTAATGCTTGTGACATCTTAGTGTGTTGCTTACTTTCATCTGGATGGATTTCCTTTGGCCATAAATACACCTAATGGCCCTGCATTAGTAGCAAAAAAACCCAAATGTTGGGCAAGGCAAAACATCTCACCTGTTTGGATGTGTTTTGTGTTGGCTCTTCAAGAAGTTTTAAAATTACCTGCTAAAAGATTGGTTCTTTAAAGTCCCACTACTTTTAACTAAAAAGTCAAGCCATCTGCTTTACACTTCCCCCTACCCTGAATTCTTCTTGGGTGGACTTCACACCTTGACTCATATGGCACAGATGTATCTACTGCATATAACAAAATTGAGTGGTCTCTAATTTTCTAGATTGGTGCGGCCATTACCAAGGTTTGTGTGGACAGAAATATGGTTTTCCAGAATCTCTCACTGCGGGATTGTTACTTGATCAGCCAGGAAAGCCCCTGGTGTCCTCTGACTTTGTACACTCAATGGTATAAATCAGAGCTTGCAAGTTCTCCTTCTTGCCTCTGTTGTTTCAAAGGGAGCTTTTCACAGTGTGTTTCATTCAGTTCCAGTGAGGATTAGTAATGAAAGTATTTCACATTGAAAAGTTGTCAGGCATCTTAAAAATGCCTACTTGTTTCTGTTAATTCAGCAGGTTGTCTCTCTCCTAACCCTTCCCCATACCTTTGCTCCTTCTACATCCTTAGGGTTTTTCTTTGTTCAACCATATAATATCTTTCTTTTTTCCAGCTGGGAGAGGTAGCAGTCTCTTCCCTAGGATTTCCATTTTTATATTCTTGGCTAAATTATTTCTCTAGTTAGGGCTTTATTAACAAGAAAATACCTAATGCAGTTGTAAGATGGAGAATAGGTTCTCTTTTGTTCCATATTTGTCTCTTACCTTTCTGCTCTGGCTTCTTGGGACAGTGTTAGTTAATTTTCAACTCTATATGGAGATGGTAGAGATTCAGTGTTGCTGAATTCTTTTTCTCCTCTTTCATGTTCTATAACAGCTTGAGGGATGTTGTGTGTTTATGTTTAACTCCAAGAAATCTTCAAAGTGGAAAATGGGAAACTTGTTACCATCAGCAATTCTTGTTACAGCTGGACAAATGAAGATGATGTGGCATTGCAGATGGTTAAATCATCTGACTTTCAGGTAATACATGATGTAGAGTAAGCAAGAAAAAAGGCAAACATGGAATGGAGCTTGGAGGAAACAGCTCCTGCTTATACAAGAAGGTGATATTTAGAATACTTGCCTATTGCCTTCTTGAGGCAGGATAGGTGGTGATAATAAAGCATAATAAAGTATAGTATAGTAATAATGTAATAGTAGGGCTACAAATCAGCAGACAAACAGAAAAATATTGTTTTCAAAGCAGTGACTCTCTGTTTTCTGAAACAATTTTAAATGAACCAAAGGTGAACTGTAGAAAGCTCCTCAGTTTCAGATGTGTCCTAATAGCAGAAAGAAACTGGTTAATTTGAATGTTGATGCTACTTAGATGATTGTTGCAGGTTATAGTAAGTTGTCCCAAAGCCAGTTGGGAGACAAAGTGAGAGATTTAGAATTGTCACTTTCAAATGTGTTACTATGAAATCCAAGTTTCACCATCTGCTGAACATGGGATCTGTATACAGATTAATTAGCCACATAGCTGTGCCCTAGTCCATCCAAAGATTCATCTAGAAAGCCGAAGATAATTGAATTTCTAGTGTCACCGATCACACTCAAGTGCATGATTTGCACCGCAAGTGTAATTGACCCCGTGGGTATCTATGTGAAATAAAATGCCCAGTGGATACTTGTATCTAAAAAGCATTGATTATACAGTAAGTAGTTTGAGTTACTGTATTGGGAAATAATTCAGTCATTTTGAATTAACTAAGAAAATCTGTTCTTTAAAGAATGCTGAGGGAGGGGTGTGGAAGAAGCTGCTGTCAAGACCCCAGAATACAAAGTGTCAGCTGAAAGTAGAAAACCACTACAACTGAATAGCCCCAGCAAGTAGTGGCATTGGCTTCTCTTGTAATGGAAGCTTCAGCTTTCAGATAAGTCTTCCTCTTGCAAGAGTACCTGGAGACGATTCAGAACTTTACAAGCCTTTGCTTGGAAAAAGGCATCGGCCTTTTGTGTCTGAAGACAAAGCTGGGGGATGCACGATGGAGATGCCCGAATGCTGCAGGTGCTCACTGCACCTTTGGCTTTCCCTCCCTCTGTCCCTGTCTGAGGCTGCCTGGGAGCCTCAGCAGAACGGCTTCTGCTGCAATTCAACTTCTCTTGACATCAGCAGTTGGAGCTGGTACCAAATTTAACTCTGGACCGCTTTCTGATGCTCCTTGTCCCACCCCACACCCTCTGCTGACACTTTTAGCAATATTTTGGGATTTCTTTTTTTCAATTCCTAATGTTCTAGAGTTAAAGGAGCCGATGCTGGTGAGCTTCTGAGATGGTGATTTAAACTATGGCAGACCACAGTATGATTATGTAGTAGCAGGCTAATGGATGCCCTGAAATGTTTGGAGCTGCTTAGGACCTACTCCAGCACCATTTGACAAATACTGTCTGAAACACTCCTGGCATGCATTAAAAGGAAGAGCTTCCTTAGGAAACCCCATGGAGTCATAGAGGTGGTAGTGCTTTCTTTCTGCTGTTGATGCTTGATTACAGCTCACAGCATAATGTTCACAGGCAGATGGCATCTTAATTTGATCACACACAATCCATGTCTTCCAGTTCCTGAATAGAAATTCAGTAAAGAGGGGGAAAAAAGCCCACTGAGGTGATTTGCAAGTAAACTTGAACCTGAAATGGTCACATTAAGGGCTATGCTTAAGCAGTTTATAGGGGAGCTCACTGATCATTTAGACAAAAGTCAGGCAAACTGGGCACCTACCATTATGTGCTGAGCTATAGAGATGCCGAATCTTGCCAAAAACTGGGAGGAAAGTTTTTTAAATTACATTGAACTTGCCCTAACTCCAGTTGACCTAGTTGCTGCTTACGCAAATAAAAATATTTCATAGCATCCAATGATGTCACACAGTAATGCTTTTTTTTTTTTTTTTTTTTTTTTAAGGTTCAGGGAAATAAGCAGAAGAAAATTCCTGTAAGCTTCCTACACACAATATGTATATGATGAGATGCATGTTGATTGATGCAGTTCAGGAAACCGTCTGTTCCCTGTCACAAACTCCATCTTGGCATTTCTTACAAGTTTAATTGTATCAATAATAGCACACTCCAACAGCAAATGTTTGCTGGCTTTTGTAACTGGAATTTTGGAATCCTCTAGGAAATTTAAGCATTTTTCATATTTCTTCTGAAACCCATTTACTACTTCCTCTTACAAAGATAAGCTTGCTGCTCCTCTGCATTTAACTAAGCATTGCTTTGTTTACTTGGAGATGGAAATTTAATTTTGAAAGATCAGGTCATTGTTGGCCATGCTTGACTGACATAATTACCAAGTTCTAAACAAGACCCCTCTATTAGGGCTTTTTATTAACCTGTCCCCTTCCCTTTGTGACTTGGAATATGAAGTCTTTTTACTGAGCTTTGTATTTTCTGTCAGTGTGTGCATTTGGCACGTGTATTTGTTTTCATTTACAGTTAATTTAGGCTTACTGACACACCTGACATTTTTGAAGATGAAACTGATAAAAAAAAGGGGGGGAAAAAAACCCACATCAAAAAAAATTACCAAACTCGATGCTGGTATATGCTACCACCCAAGTGCCAAAATACCATTTTAAGGGCTGCCACTGACGTCCCACTTGTTTACTGGAGCACTAAACAAATAAGGCTGAAGGGAATAGTGATTGTTGAAGACTACTGTGCATCTGGATAGCACTCGCCCTATCTCAAGATAGCTTCCGTTGTATTAAGAGCTTGTATCTCACCCTGATTAGCAACAGGAAATAATTAAAATATAATCAGGCTCTCTTCATTAGAAATGTTCTTGAATAGTTTGAAAACTGTCAAATAACTGTCTTCAAAACTGAATGTTCCTATAAATAAAGTAAAAGAATGATGTTGTGTCTCAGAACTTTTTTCATGCATGTTTGACTCTAACACCAGGATAAGCACACACTGGTTTTGTGAATGCAGAAGACTGAAGCATTTTGGAAATTTATATCCAAATAAATTTATCAGGCTAGCAGGGCCAGCTCTTCCATAAGGCTGAAATTCCAGAAAGTCACCATTTGAAGTCAGCTGATGAAGGGATAAAGATGGAGTTCAACCAAAGTGTAAAATGTATTTAACTCTGAGCCACTGGTACATTAATAGAAGTGAGCTGCTTGTCCTGCTGTTTGGGTCTCCCCTGCCTTGGGCGAGTGTCCAAACTGAAATCTTTTGTTTAGACAAAAATTATCAAAGGTACCTTTTTGTGTGTTTCCCTCTATGGATTGCTTTGCTGTTATTGAAATGCTTCTTGTTCACAAAATATGTTCAGTGAACACATGGGGCTGCCTATAATAGGTTTTATGTATCTTCAATTAAAACAATAAATGTCAGGACAAAGTGATTGTGCTTCCCCTTAGGCCTGTACAGGCGGTTCCAAAGAAAGCTGGTGGTTACTGCCAGGCAGGTGGTCAGTGCTGCTGCCCTCATTAGGTCTGTGATTACCTGGTGTAATTATTGAGCAGCTTAACATTTGTGCAGTCAGCTGGAAGATACAGAGGAATATAAAATGATGTGACCCTCACGATGCAATGCTGCTGTGCCCCTTCAAGTGAATTTTCTCTTTTGAAATGTAGCTTTTTCCTGCTTCTTCCTATTTGAGAGAGCACTGTGTGTACAGTGAAGTTGCTTAGACGAAACTGAAACAATTCTTTGTTTCCCAAATTGCAAACCTTGGAAAAAACATAGTTGAAATTCTAATTTAAGCTGATATTGAAATTTTTCAAGACAACCTAGGCTTCCTTTGAGCCTTTGTGAAATCTGAAGGGGCATGGTTTTATCGTGAAGTGAAACCTAGTTGCATTTTGCGGTCTTCTGCAAATTCTGTGTATCAGATTACCAGGAAAAAAATGTCCTGTAACAAGTAAGTTTTAGGTTTATTTCTGTGCTGTATCAAGTTTGTGCTCTTCATCAGTATCCCACATCACTCATGTCTTTGCCCTTAATAACTGTGTGTCAGAAGTTTATTCAGCTATAATATTTCCTAATAATTAATGGATTTTTTTCTGAGATTTTTCATGGGTTTTTTCCTGGTAAATGAAAGTTACAGTTTAGCCAGAGAATAGATCTCCCTTTAATTATGTATTTGTTGATAATGCCACTTCTCCCCATTTGTGTGAGTGCCCCTTGGGATGCAAGAGTGACCTGAGGAAAGAAAATCCTTTTACATCAGGATGAGACACCTTCAGCAGCTGCAAATGGTACCGTGAGGGACTCTTTGTGGCTCCGTGTGGTGGGTCTGTCACAGGTACAGAAGCTGTGAGACAGCGCCGTGTCTGTCGGAAGCTGATGGCTTAGCGGGTGATTTCGGTTAGTGTGTCACCAGTGTGAGCCATGCTGGATGTGCCCTGTGCACCCCACATATCCCTGCTGAACGCCAGGATGAGCTGTCAGCCCTGGCAGGCTGCTCCTGTGCCTTTGAAGCTAGACCATATGGAGTGTGAGTGCAATTAAAGCACTACTGCTTTTGCAGTTGCTTGCAGTTCCAAGTGACTAAAGATGCCCTGAGTGCTTAAGGAATTGCTTAAAATATAATGATGATCATCTTAGTGAACACAGGAGAAACTGGTGGGATGCTTTTCTCAGATAGAATTATATATGGTGCCAGAATAGCCTCCGGAGACTGAACCGATGGTGTGAATTTACAAATGAGGAGAAGGTTCTCTGAAAAAAAAGTGTCCTACTTTAGCTTCAACTGTACACTTGCTCCATGCTGGAAGTCTGGGATTTTTTTGTCACCCATAGTCGCTACAAGAGACTTGGCAGTTCCTGTATTGTATTGGAAGGGCTGAGATAGACAGAGTGCTCCATGAGGGGCTTCACAGAGAGTGGAACTAGCCTTTTCCCTTGGCCTGCCGACCAGGGCACCCAGATGTTTTCCTGCAGAGGCCAACACTTGCTCTGTGCTTTCCCAGTTCCTACATTTTTTAATGTATGGTTCAACTTGAGCTTCTGTAACTGAGGAATTTAATCCTGCTGTACAGTTGGTTTTATACACATGTGTGCTGTGCAGAATAGTTTTGATGGGTAGCAGTCACTGAACTTCAACATTGATAAAAATGTTGACTCTCTTATAAAGGGAAAATTTTCTTTGTGTGTTTGGTCACACTGTGGGTTTGTGGTTTACTTGTCACACTGCAGGGGCATGGTTCATTCTTCGCTGCCATGGTAATGAATCAAAAGTTATCAGCAAACCAGCAGTTGTGGTAGGTGTAGCTGCACTACAAGCTTGGTCTCTTACAGTGCCTTTAATATTACTTAAATGTCTCCAGAGACCTGCTCCAGCTAAAATATTGTATTTCAAAACAATAAAAATAAATAATTATTTGTGGATAGAAAAAGGAGCAGTGATGTCATTTATTGCCCCTATTTCTTCACAATTCTGTTGCAAGGACAGAATCACTTTAGCATGTGATCACATAGCCTGGCTTATTGTAACATGTGGCTTCATAACAGGGATAGCTTCTAGTAAATATATATATTGAAGAGTGTAACTCATCTTTTACCTTTGTCACACATCTCGGGTAATTCATTTGTAACTTAAGACGTTTTACACAACTTTTCCCAGTGTTCAAGAAACTGTCTCTTTTAGGCGTATTAAACTCCTTGTACAATAAAAGCATCTTTCACAGTACTATCCCTGAATCTGCCTCATTATTGTGTTCAGATCTGGAAGCCTGATAAAGTGAATTCTGCTGTCCTGCACATGTCGTTCCCTATTGGCAGAACTTGGATATAATCTGGTTTAGGTTAAGTCACAGATGGATTTTGCTCTCAGAGTCACTGGAACACCCAGATTCAGGGTTTACAGAAAAGGAAGTCCAAGGGTTATGAGTGGAAAAGGACATGGCTCACTGTTTCTCAGAATAAAGAGTGATGTATCCTCTTTGTGTGTGCAAACTCTAGTAAAAAAACCCCCAAAAAAACAAATAGCAATGTGGTGTATATGCACCCCAACTCCTAGGAAACAACCCCTGAAAGCAGCGTGATGGAGTTGGGGAACAAATTGTATATTATTGGGTTTCATAATTATGTCAAGGGGGAGGAATGGTCCACTACAAAGCTGTAGAATTTTAAATGGTGTTTTTTATTCTTTTCTTAACTGTTGATCCATTCTGCAGTTCCTGAAAACACGAGTTTTGACCAGCAAGGAAAGGGTAAGAGGTGCAGTTTGCTACTTTGGGGGGGCAGCTCAGTCTGAGGAGACGCATTCATCCCATTTGTAATGCTAGCAGTGGAAGATGGTGATTCCCAGACTTTACTAAGGCTGCCTGAAAGTGACAGTGCAAACAAGCTTGTGAATGATGTGATGAACAGGGAAAGAGGGACAAGGATTAGTTTTAGATTGCTAGTTAAACATCCAAGCAGACTTCTGTTGGAAACTCACTTAGGTAACATTTATGGACCTGGGGACAAATGCTTTCTGAACTGACAGCAGCAAATGAAAGCATGGCTGCTGAATTGCCCA
This sequence comes from Edolisoma coerulescens, assembly GCA_013397115.1. Classification (NCBI taxonomy): domain Eukaryota; kingdom Metazoa; phylum Chordata; class Aves; order Passeriformes; family Campephagidae; genus Edolisoma; species Edolisoma coerulescens. The sequence goes on from VWZW01001281.1 coordinate 576,739, forward strand.
AGCTGTAAAAGAAATCAGAGAGAACATGGGCTACTTGTTGCTTTGGGTGTAACAGATCTTGCACTATGTACCTCTCCAGCCTTACAAAGTGCTTACTGTGACTTTGAATTTTTTTGTGTAGTTCCAGATATTTTATCTGTAGAAATCCTAAGTAAGTAGTAGCTGTGCTTCCTAGAGATCTGAAATGCTTTCATCTCTCTGGTTTAGATGATGGGTAGATCAAAAGCCTAGAGGGTGAACCGTTTCCCTGTTGTTAAATGCTTGAGCTCTGAGGCACTGGTGTCTGGGGGATGTGAGTATGTGAAAAATGTCCCAGTAAATCTGCTGGGACATATGGAGTGCTTAAGAACTTAGAAGTTAAGACTAGAAGGATATCTCAGACTGTGAAAGAAAGCTTCCCTACTGTTACTTCTAGCTGCTCTTGTGTTCACTTCACTGACTGGCATTGCTTCATCTGTAAAGCTGTTGTTTTGTGGAAGGCTGTTTAAACATGTGATGGCTCTGCTGGCTGGGGACATCCTGATTTCCAGCTTACAGGTGTATTTGGTAAATCCATGCTATTTGCTCTTAAAATGAATTTTCTTCAGTTTGAATTCTGCCTTCCTGGTGTTACGGCCTCTGTAGCCAGCAGCTGTATTTCTCCTTTGCCCTTCACGGAGCTGGGTTAAGGAAGTTCAGCTCTGTTGGCAACGCCAGACTATTGCATGTAACCCCCTAAAAGACAAATAGTTCCTGAGCCTTTGGCTGGCCTGCTTCATTGTGAGCACTTGTAACTTTGGTTTTCAAATCTCTTACCAGATACCCCATCAAATCTCACACATAGCATCCATGCTTTAGTTAGTGTTATTTATTAAAATGCAGAAAAGGGTGGGGGTTTTTCCCTATCCAGACACATAGGAAACAGTATGAGGTTTTTTTAGCTGCATGTGGTTCCTTTGCCACATGTGGTGGCATTGTAAGCGTTCCCAGTGGCTGACAGAGTAATTAACCTGGCTTTAATTATTTGAAATGTTATATCTGGAGGAGGAGGATACATAATATGAACAGTGAGGCATTAGGATGAAATTAATTCCATCAGAGTGGCCAGGAAGTCCTGCAGAGCGGAGTTGTAGTGCACTTGAAATCCTACCAATTAGTGCTGTGAGTTCTCTGGGCCTTGCTCGTGTCGCTGGCTGGTAATCTGCTGGTTCAGTAGAGCACCTTAAGTCAGGCATAGCTGGAACTGTAATTGCCTGTTTGCCCCCACCCAACATTCTTCTGTGGCCTGCAGGGCACCTGCTGCCAGGGGCTTACTCAATGATTTGTGCTGCTTTTAAAGCCTGGATGGTTTTGTATTTGGAGTAGATCGTGTTTCTATACAGATACTTTGTTCACCAGCAAGGGGGACGGGAAGCTGGTGGTTCTAACAGCAATGGTGTCTTTGGAGGAGACTCTACTTCAAGAGCATGCAGCAGGATCTGAAACCTTGTTCAACTCACTTAGAAGGCCCTGCTGTTAACAGTGCACAGGGGGTCTAAATGACCCACCCCACCCCCAGCGTTTTTCACAGTAGAGGTACATCCAGTGAAGATCCAGGGGTTAGCCCCTGCTTCCAGGGACTGTGGGGTTCCTGTGGCTCCCCCTAGTAGGGGCAGGAGAGGAGCCACAAGGAACACTCTGAATGGGAAGGTTTCTTCTGGTGGGGATCTGTTATTTTGTACAAATAATGAGGTGTTTACTATACAGGCAAGAGAACCACCCTCATTAAGCTACTTGATGGGCAGAAAGCAAAGCTTTTGTCCCTGCTCCAGTTAATTTTTCAAAACAGAAAATCTTCAGTAGGGGATGTTCAGACCAGAGTAGAACAGAGCAGCCGTTATTAATCCTGATGTTTAGCAACCCCATACAATGGAGTTGTATGGAAAATGAAAATTTGGGATAGGCTTTTTTGAGTCCATAGTAAGTATTCTCATATTACTTATTAATTCTCCTGAGGTTTTGTGTGTTCTTACAAAATAGCAATAGGTGCCAAATTTATTGAAGTAATGATAAAATATTCTCAACTTTTAACTTCTTCAACATCAATAACTCTTTCTGAACCAGGTAGAGTCATGGTAATTCTGTCTGATTTTGCTGTGTGAGTTTAATGCTTTGTGGCAGCTTTGATGTCTGCTAAGCCTCTATTGTTCTGCAACTCAGAGGATTTAAGTGCTGGGCAAGTTATTAGGTGTCTTGAGTGTGTTTCACCAAATGTACAGACTGTCTTAGGATCTTCCAACACAGAAAACAGTGTAAAGCCTAGGTGCTATTTCTTATTATTACTGCAAAGTATTAGGTGTCGGGGTGTGGTCCAGCCAAACAATGGGAATGTTTTAAAACAAGTCCTCCTGTAAAGGGGCAAGAAATAAATGGCCCTTCCCCAGTAGCTCAGCTGCTTAGATGAGGATGGAACTTGAAATGTTCTATCCCTTCCTGTTGGCTGGCTATCTCACACGTCTGAAATAATGAGTCAACATGTGACTAATGAGCTGCAAGCCCCGAGCAGAGGGCCAGCGAAGCACTGGGCAGTGCTCAGGCTGCCAGGCACTGAAGCACAGCACAAGTTGGATAAACAGCTCCTGTCTCGTAGGATTTGCAGCCTGAGCGCTCTCGCTGCTGGTGTAGCTGAAATCTCAGGGTTTGTGGGTTTCTTCTCTTTCTGAAACTAAACTTCACAAATCAATGTTGCCATGGAGAAGCGCCACCTCATCGTCAAGGGCAGACGATGAACTAATTAATTGCAGAAATCTGACTGCAATAGTGATAATACCCCTGGGACATAAAACAGTTACCATTAAATTCAAATAGCCATTTTCAGGGAAGCAGTATTTCCTTCAACATAATGTAGTGCTGGCTAATCAACTATGATATGAAAATTTAGGCACTGATGGATGTGTAGCCAAGAATGTGGATGCTCAGCTAGTTAAGAGTGAATAGATAGATCTGATTTCTGCCTTCATTTCTACAGATGTGGGTATAGGAAAATGAAGAAAAGGTTATTTTATGCATGTTTGGAGCACAAACTGAAGATATGGGGTTTTTTTCCTTTCTTTGACATTTTATTATTGGTAAAAACATGATACTCTGATGCAAGGGTCTTTCTGATTGCTGTGGGATTTCTACATAACTGTCCTGCCTCTCTTTTTTTCTTTCTTACCCATTTTGGTTTTGTCTAGGAAAGTCCTAAGCCTTGTCTCTGCTGTCCTAAGCTGCTTGCTGAAGAGCACTATTAAGGAGCAGAATGTAACAGGTTTAAATAGAAGTGTTATTTTAAATCTTGCCGGCATGAAGACATTGATCAGTCTCATATCAAGGTCACATTAAGAATGTCGAACAACTGAAGAGGTAAAAGATCAAGTTGCTTGCAATTTGAAAAGGAGTTTTTAGGTGTTAAGGAAAGCAGGTTAGCCATGGGAGGGAGCCTGCCTTTGCAATGGCTGTGGGAAGAGGAAAATAAAAGATGCCACAAAGAGCACGTGGGCTGGTGTGTCAGATGGAAGCTGGGATGCCCTTTCAGAGGAGTCTGCAGCTCAGCACATGCAGGCTCCTCAGTCACTGCAGAAAAGGGCAGAGAGCATTTCTTTACCTAATGTTCAGAAATGCCTCTGAAGCGAAGACTGAGGCTTTTTTAGAAGAATGCAAGGATGCATCCTTTCTGGATATAAATCTAAAGTGGCACATATCATGCTTGTCCTGGTCTGCTTGTATCCCTTGCATGTCTCCTCCTGCACCTCAGTAAGCAATGTCAATCTGTAATTACAGTGGCAGAATCTTGAAAACCAGCATCTGGACCTTTTACTGAATAATGAAGTTTCAACTAATCAAAAGGTCCACAAGAAATCCTTCACAGGTGCCGTGGCATGTTGAGTAGGATGCTTGTAAGGCTCTTTAACATTCTGGGTAAATTGAGAATTTTCCCAGAGTGTCAGAAGATGCATTTCTGCAGCTGCTTTAGTGTTTGAGCTTCACTTTCGGCTCTGAAGGCGGATTTGTCAATGCCTAATGAGGTCTGTCTGAGCTCCAGCTGCGTGTGCCATTGCAAACAGTGCTGGCCTGTCCCAGTTCTCTGGTGGCTCTAAGTAGGAAAGCAGTGTACTAATGAGGGGGCTTGGCTGTGTTTCCTGCCCCCCTTCTGCAATTAGGGGCTGCCTGGCTGGGCAAGGAGGGGAGCTGGGTGCTGTGGGTTGGTGTTGGCTAAAGGCATGTGGAGAAGGGTGACCTTGGAATGCAGGGAGGACATTGTCCTCCTGACCAGCATCTCTGAGCCTTGATCAGACTATTGATTGTGGGGGAGCATGCTCAGCAGGGAGGGCAGGGCTGCTGTGTGGACACTGCGAGGCTGCAGCTGTGAGCTCGGGAGGTAATGCATGAGGACTGGCTGACATCAGGTGGCAAACCTGTTCTGTTCTGCATGTATCTGCAGCAGGAGGAGCTGGCTGTTGTTGCAGTGAAGCCACTGGGCTGGATTAACCAATGGTTTGAACTGGTGAGGCAAATGGTGCTTTCTCAGGACCGACTGTCACACCAGTGCTTGAAGAACTAGTCCATTTGTAGTGAAGAAAGGCTACGAGAGCATGTAACGAGAGCAGGCATTTGCAGAGCAGCAGCCCTCCCTATTGGAGATCATCTTACTTCTAAAAAAATGCTTTTACATTAAAAAAAAAGAACAGCAGATGTCTCTTATAGTTGTCTGCTCATTTGGCCCAGTTATTGCAGTAGGGCTGAATGGAAGTGCATTTGCACAGGATTGCTGTTCCTTACCCTCTGTAGCAATGAGCTCATATATTAATGTATCCCTTCCTGGAATAACTCTGAGAAGGGCAGTGCCTGTAAATGAATGGAAAAACTAGTAGTCATTGAAACACTCTGAGGGTATTCTGGTCACAAGACAACATTTGAATGCAGATGAGTAAATAACAGAACAAGAAATTTATGAGAGGTTGCTGCTTGTGGTTAAGGAACAGGGAAAAGTCAAATTAGCATAGAAATGGATACGCATAGATTAGAGGAATGAGGAAACTAAAGTTGCACCTGTACTAAACTGAATTGGAAGGATAGATGGTTTCTATTGACTGTGAAATAAATAAATAGGAGTTCCAGCCAAGGTCATTTTGGAAAGCACTTACCTAGAGACTAATACAGCTTTTGTGCTGCCAGAACAGCTCTGTTGGATTCAAAGCTGGGAATTAGATGCCCTAGGTGAGCTCCTTATAGAGAACAGCGATAGCAGTGCTGAATTCAAAAGTCGTACAGTGCCACATGATAAAACAGTAACAAAGGCAGGTAACAATCACTTCTGTTGTCTTGCCTGATAAGACTGAGGGGTTTGCATCACACTGACTACCAGAGGCTAAAACAAGTTCATCACTGTCTTGCTGCACACCAGAGTGACCTCCTGGACACCTACCCTCTCCTATCCTGTGTCACACCATGCCTCAAAGCAGTTCAAGCAGCTAGCAGGCTCATAAAAATCTTCCTCAGGAACTGGAAGTCCTCCAGAATGTTTGTATCTGGCCTTCCATCATATATGTTTTCCAAAGACTGTTCTCTGCACAGAGTACATTTGTACCAGCAGGCAAGAAAAGCTGAAGAGAGTCGTGGGCTACTTTGTATTAGAAAGAAATTCTTTAGAGGAACAGGTGAAGTCATAAAGATGTTAAGGTACAGATGTGGTGGAAGTTTTTTTCCCTGTTAACAGGTGATTTCTTTTGGTTCTTGACATAATTTTCATTGTCAAGTATCATCTTTAATTCAGCTATAATCGACCTCTCCTCACCCCTTTTCATGAGAAGCAAAAACAGCTTTTTCAATAGAGAAGATAAAGGCACTCAGGTGGAGTGTGAATAAGCTTGACTCTGAACCACTGGGGTATTTGTCTCTGTGATCAAGTGATGGCCTCTCAGTTCTGATGCTCACCTATGGGAATATCTGTCCTGTTTAAAAATTCTGCGTATTTCTGACACGATACCCCATTTCATTTGACTGTGTGATGCAGAAGTTGCTATTTTTTCATTTTAAAAATGCTGGAGTTTCTTCTAATTTAGAATTTCTGGCCCATAAAGTGCAATTGTGATCTACTCCATGGGAATACTCAGGATGTAGGTGTATTCTCCAGTCTTTTTATTTCATGTAAATTGCTTAGGCCAAAGGAACCATGCAGTAAGTGTTGCTGAGCAAGAACAACTTTGCCCATGGAGCTTTCTGGTTGCTCAGTTTACTTGCCTTGCTGCACCTTCAGCAAAAACCAACCTCTGAGACATGTTTTTACAAAGCAGGTTCATCTCTCCCTGTACTAAGCAGCTCAGCAAGATTTGTTCATCCTCCTGTTTTACCTCCTCCCCACCACTACCTCTCCATTTTGTGACTTGCCACAATACAGAACAGTAGCTTAAACTCAACTGTGTAGTGACTGAGTTTTGAAAGAGGCTGTACCAGTCTCCCAGCTGCTTCCTTGCACTGGGCATCAAATCCAACATTCATCTTGTCTGCTTGTCAGGAAACTGACAGCTGAGTCCACTCCAATCTAATCATGGGTAGTTTTGGGAGGTGTTATTTTTCTGGCTGGATCAAAGGTTTGCACTGCAGCCACCTGACTGTTCAATCCAGTTGATGGGAAACAGTGCAAGTATTTAGGCAGCAAGAGGCACATTTGGGGAGCCAGACCACCCCTTTGGCAGTAGCCTCTTGTTTGGAAGGATTAGGCATGTTCAGTCTGAAATTTCTAACCACTAAAATTTAACACCTTATATTCACCTAAAACTGAAAAGATATAATTAGTAAAATTATTTCAGTAGTTTAAATCCAGACACTTTATTGCTGCTTCTTGATAAAGACCAGACACAAATTAATTAACCTGATTGGAATTACTGGCCCTCAAAATCTTTCTTCCAGGGAGACCAGTAATTACTGAAAGAAAGAGATGGAGGAGGGTCTTGAGCAAGTTAATCTGTCTAAACTTTCAGGAGTTAATTTAGCTCTGCTAGAAATTGAAAATACTCCATACTCCAGTAATTATTTAGAGGGCTAAAAGTGGAGCTGCTTCTCAGAGTAAACCAGCTTCATTGATACAGTAGTTTGGGTTTGTGTTGCTGTACCCAAGATGAGAATCTGGCCAGGATATGCAATGCCTTGTATCAAGTGCAGTCAGAAGAGACTGCACAATGCACAGACAGGTGGAAACAAGACAATGAAATGGGAAGAGAAATGAATTTTCCATGTGCAGTTCTGAACCCTTTCAGATGTTCTGTTGCATTTTCTCACAGGGGTCAGTATCAGAAAAGTTAAGCATGTGTCAGTAGCTGAGATTTATTCCCCATGAAGATATTAAAGCTCACTGGAAATTACAGAAAAGTTCTTTAGAGGCCAATAGATGCATAGATGTTGGGTTTGAACATAAGGTTGCCACCTGTAAACGTTTGATTTAAAATCTCCTTCCTTACCAAGGAAACAAATCGCTTAACTTCATTTGTTTAGGCTTGAATCTGTAACAGCTACTATCTCTCCCTAAGCTTAGCAGAATGATCTCTGAGCTCAAGGCAACCTGGTGTGTGGTTGATGTTGTACAGGACATGATGAACCCCATGCGTGGTGCTCGTGGCAGCAGTGCAGCATTTTAGAAATGTGAACACCCAACCAGGCACATTAAGGAGCCACTTTTGTCAACAGCTCTAAAATACAAGTTAACCAATGCAGCTCTTGCACAAACCACTGGCTGGTAGAAAACCTGTATTCCAAGAAATTTTCTCCTGTGAACTTTTTCTTTCACAGTAAAATCAATCTTAGTGAATGGCACACTTGCCATCTCTCCTACTGAATTATTTATTCACTTCCAGCACTTAGTTGCTCACTTGAAATCCTGTGCTCTCATGTATGCATTAAGGAAACTGTTCAGTCTGAGGAACTGCTCAGGCTGCCCACATCCTAACAGTTTAGCCTTCCTTGGAAAGAGGATGTTTTGGAAGAGGTGGTCTTCCTTCCTCCCACCTCCTTTGGAACTGAGGAGAAAAGCAAGAGGAAAATATGGTGTGGAAAAGTGATGGGTTTGGGCTCAGAATGGAAATAACAACCATACAAGTGTTGGATCCTGCAAAAGGCTGAGGAGCTGATAAATCCGTGCCACTGTTCTCATGATGTGGCTGTGATGGCTGCATAGAAAAGCCAAGGAAGCAGGATCTGTGAAAGATAAAATCTGACATATGAAAACTCAATTTGGTGTCACACTTGAAATTGTGGCTTGGGATCTGGCTGATAGTGCTGGTAAATGAGTAACTGGAAAGCCTTTCAGGATAAAATTGATGCTGCTGTTGTGAATCCTGCTGCTGTGAATTCCTGTGAAGTGTGCTGTCACTGTGAGCTTGTTCCAACAATTTCTGGACTGAAGTCTGAACCTGCTTACTGGTCTTCTGCTTCTTTAGGACTTGATATAGGTCCATTTACTGCCATCCTGGGTGGTTTTTTATTAGCTCTTTTAAACCCTGTCTTAATAGCCCAAGGGTGTGTTCTAGATTCTGCCACTTGTGGAGACTAACATGATGTATTTTCTCTGCACATCAAGCATGTCCATTCTGTTTCCTTTCCCTAACTCAACACGTGGGAAGGAGGGACAAATTTCCCATAGCATATAGATGTGTCCCAGAGGCGGGTGAGTGTCTCAAATAAGATGTTCAGAGTCTCACAGGAGTGGCACTGGAATGTGAGGCCCTCGGGAACATGCCCCGATGATCTCCTGAGCAATGTGTCATAATCTGTACTCCTGTGTTTTGCAGCAGGGTAGGTCCAGGATCTGCACCTTTTTTCATCACCCTTCTGCTGAGTTTTGTGCCACCACCAAGGACTGCAGTAAAAACAGAGCTTAAATGACATAGTTTTAAGGGGTGAGGGGAAAAAAAAAAAAAGAAAAAAGCACCAAGCTCTGTGTTCTTACTGGTTTTGTGCTTGTCATTTGAGCATGAATGATGATTGACAGCTTTTAAAACTCGTGTGCTCAGGACTGGCCCGGGGAGGCTGATCTGCAGACAGATGCTGTTGTGAAGTGTGCAGGTAGCCCTGGCTTGTCATTGTATCACAGGGTGCCAGGAATGCTTGTAGATGAAGTTAATACCACGTGAGCTGGCAAACAGCAAATTCTGTATGAGCATGAGCTAAAATAATTAATAATCAATGCTGTTGAAAACGAACTGTCGAAAAAATTAGATTTCACAGAATTTCTGCAGGGTTTTTTGAAGGTTTCCTGCCTTGTTGGGAAGGGTGATGCCATCAATTAAGTTTCACTGGCACTCTGCCAGTATGGAAGGTACTGCTGGTATGCTGGGCTTGCAAACAAAGATTTGTTTGTGAAGATACTGGCTTAATCCCCATTTGAATTCTTCTGGAAAGATAGTAGGGCAATATATTTTTCTTTGCATTGAGTTTTAAAATTATTCTCTGGTAGAAATGGAAATGAGGAAAAAGTATTCTGGCATTAAAGCATTTTAAAATATCTTCTACCTGGAGTCAGCAACCTTTTTGGTGTGCCTGATAGCGATTTGCCTTGCCAAATTATAGGTGAAACATGCCCGTAAACAGGGCTGGAGGCTGGAATATTGCCTCTTGGATGCCACTCAGCAGCCAACAAGCTGTGTGTTGTCCCTAAAAGAAGGCAGGGCTCCTGGCTAACCTGACTCCAGAGCGTGCCCAAAGCTGGAGGCTGCTGCCTCTCCCCGAACACCACGGCTTCCATCACTGTAGACTGTCACTCCAATCTTCCCACAGGCTGTGTTGGGCAGATGTTCCACAGGCAATAAAATCCAGAGATTGTATTGACTGATCTCTGTTGTGAAGCTGGATAAAGAGAAAATTGCAGCACAGGTGAACTTGCCAAAAACACCGGTCACGGAACTCATACATGTAGTTGCCCGTGCAGTTGCAGACCCTATTAGATCTGGACACTTCAAGAAATTACTTGGAAAACTGTTGCTCAGGCTGGAATAAATTTTCCTGTAAAAACTTAATATTTTGGGAGAAAGGTAAGTATTTCAGTTAGTGTAAATAATGATAAGGAAATCATAAAAGGTAATTGCAAAGCCTGGGCATGTGTTAAAAGGGATGAATCATTGTGTCTGGCTTCTTAAAAGTTATTGTACTAATACTCAGCGTGTATTGACATAATCTCCAGGAAGTTTTCCAGCAGTGTTTTATCTCTAGCATTTTTGGATCAATAACACAAAATTAGAAATGGTAAGGCTTTTCCTCTAATGGCCACTGCTGACTGGCTCAAAAAGGATTCCAGTCAACAATTTTATTCAGAAGCCATTGTCTCTAATTGTAAGATGCTGATTAGTTATAATAATATGCTGCCAACAATTGATGAGTCATGCCAATAGTCAGATCAAGAGGTTTGAACAACAAACCTAAATATAGCAGATACAAACAAACTGGAGAGTCTGAAGTCTATTACCAAGGGCATTGCTAGCACAGCTGTTGGAATACCTGGGGGACTATAATAAAAGTTGTTTGCAATACAAAAATGTCAGCAAAAACCTGTTGTCTCTTTACAGGTATTGATCTGACAAATAACTCAGAAACTTCTAATTCAAACACTGGTCCCAGGGTGCTTATTGCACGTGAAGTTTAATTTTTGCTGCAGATGATCAGATTGGGTTCTTCAAAATCTGTTGTCATATTCCCCTTTCCTTTTTCTATTCCATTTTTTCCATTTGTAGAAGTGAGCATTGAAAGGCCTCTTCCTGAGACTTTTCAACCTCAGAGCATGTGTCATAGTGTAGAGCCCTGAGCAGATTGTAGGAGGGCTCGTTGGCTTTGGCTTTGCTTAGATGTTCAGAGGGGGAGCGCATGTGGCCAGCAGCGCTCCAGAGGAGCAGAGGACGTGGCCCAGGGACACAGATGTCTCAGTCAGCTCTTGTGGGGCACAGGGAGATGGCCAAGTCTGCGGATGGATCTGTCACACACCACCTGAGAGCCTCTAGTGACAGAAGAATAAAGGAGTGCCAGCTGCAGAAATTCAAGCAAGAAGCCTGGGAGAAACAAAATCCAAATGTAACTTGGTCAAAAGAAGAGAAGCAGGAGAGCTGCTGGTCCCTCTGCTAAATATAGAGGACAGGGCGAGCCTGGAAAGACTGTAACTGGTGATAATGGCACATTTGTGGGTGTAAGAGGCTGGAACATGGAAATGCACAGCTTTCTCTAACAAAATGAGTATTTACCGACCTGTTCAAACATTAGGGGAATCCAAATATGTAAAAGTGCTGCATCTATTCACTTTGCCTTATCCACTGATAGTTTAAGTGAAGGGCTTGTGTGGACCTAGGTGATGCCTTTGATGCCAGTGCAGGAGAGAAAATATTAAAATACTTCATAAAATATGATAATGTTCTTTTTTAGAGTTTATATCTGAAACTGTCCTGGAAAGTAAAAATGTTGCCAAACAAATGCCTTACACTTTTGCTTGTATGGGTGTAAGGGAAATAAATGTGTGGCTGCAGAAGAGGCTTTGCTGTGAGCATGTGTTAACTCAGATTACCTAGCAGGGGCCCAGGGTATGTGCAGCTTGTCTCAGAGGGCTCAAAGAAGCCTCTCTGCCTTAAGAAAATAATCCAAAATAAGTGTTTGATGAAGCAGCTATTCTTTTAGAAGAAAGGACTGCATCCCTCTCTGCTTCATTTAGAGAATGGGACTTGCCTGAATTCCAGCCTCCATTTCTACTGCTGGAGAGTGGTGTTTCTGTACTTTTCTTCTCTCAGCTGTAGCAGCTGAAGAATTTGGGTAGGATCCCAGACGAATCAGAAGGCTGAAGTGAGCCTGTCTCCAGAAAGAGTGTGTCTGTGCACTGGCTGCTGCAGGGAGCCTGACTTGTGTGACTGCAGAGCTCTGGAGGTTTTGGGGTACCCTGAGCTGGCTGGTGCTCAGAGGTTGCTGCTCCTGAAAGGCAGAGCTCAGTCCCTGAAGAACCTGTGGCCCCAGTACAGGCTATGACTGATGTGCTGAGAAATTGCTACGTGTTACTGTAACCAGCAGAGGAACCTCCCTCGGCACTACAGCAGTGGGAGGCGTCCTTGCTCAGCCCGCTGGTTAGCTGCCAAGTGGGTCGATGGTTTATTGTAGCTATTTCACGGCATGTTGATCAAACAGCTGGGTTACATGAGGGGGGTGAGGAATGATGGCAAATTTTACAAATTCAGTTTAGGTCATGCAGGAATTACTTTGGATGCCATATGAAGTTCAATGTTCAAAGGACTTGGGTGTGGGAAGTGTGATCATTTCAACACTAAAGCTATACTGAAAGGAGAGGGAACATGCTCATTGCACATCCACATGCCTCAGTAGGTCAGGAACACATTCGTTTGATGAAGATGATATTTAGTTTTGTAGATTGAAGAAACACAAGTAATGAAATATTTTCTTTGAATGCTATGTTGAACACGTGTTGCCTTGTATAACGAAAAAAGGAAGATGTTAAGGCAATAAGACAAACATTAATCATAATTTTGTTTCTTGGATCACTCTTAAGCAGCTGTCTTATTCATTGCTTCACTTCTACTAGAGGCCAATGAATTGGAATCACAGTACTTTTATAGCTGCATCTGCCTGAGCCCACTTTGGAAACGTTAGCTCATTAGCAGGAAGCCACTCTAAAATGCTCCACCTTGTTTGTCTCCGGCTCAGCACAACCAATACACAGAGAAAGCACAGATTTTTCTCTTGGATAAAATGAAAAAAAGGATTGCTGTTGAGTTTTGTGCATGTGGGTCATGCAGCATGGACTCAGGCCCTCATGGCATGTGGTGGATTGTAAATTAGTTCCAAACAGTCCTGGAGGGTGAGTGCTGTGAGTGTGTGGGAGGATCCACAAAGCTCAACTGGAAACTTAAGATCAAACTGTTTCATAATTTTTGTGTTGTTTGCATTTTCCAGCTGGGCTGCTTACACTAATATGTCTTTTTAAGTGTTGCAACATGTGTGCTTCCCTCATTATTTTCCTCTGCCACCTCGGTGAATCAGCAATGACTTGTATAAAAATGAAAGGAGAAACAACTCGGCAAGTACTCAAAGGCTCTCAAGGTTTAAGAAGGGATGGAAGCAGATGCTCAAATGTGACTAATCCTGCTTTTTGTCCTTTGTCAGCAGTGGATGTTTTTAGCCTGGTGCTGCATCTGAGTCTGAAGCACAGGAAATAAACACAGTGTGGGCATGATGCCATACCAACCAAGGAAGTTTTCTGGCTTAAATGCAGCCCTTTGAGGGTTCGCAGGTAGAGATTATAGGTGGTTTCAATTGCTGTTGGAAATTTCAAGGCATTTTCTCAGCTTCTGGATCAAGAACTCACATTACTGCATATAAACCAGGCATGTGGACAGCCAGGTGTTCTCTGACTCCCTGGAAACTGTAGTTTATGCAGAAGACCATGGGAATAGTGTGTCAGTTTTAAGAGAAGATCAGCCAGTTTTAGTTGAGTTGAAACGACTTCCAACTGCTCCCTGCCATTCTTTGGAGGACAGTAAATTTTACCACATATCTCCAGGACAATGAATGAATGCCAGTACAACACACTTGCTAGTCCAGCCTTCTTGTGCCACTATCCCAGTGTGACACTGGCACATCTTCTGGACATGGGTGGTGTCTCGGTTTGAGACAAGCTTCGGAGAAAGATGCTCTGGAATGGACCCTCTTGAAGAAAGGTTTCAGCACTCCCTCCCCCACTGATACAAAAGGAATTTCTTGGAGGAAAGCGAAAAAACCTGTTTATTTAACAAAGTGCCCGCAGGGCATGGGGAAAAATGAGTAACTGTTAAGATATTAAACCTCCTCGATGCGGAGAAAGCTGGTGGATTTAGAGCTCTGTAGCTGGCTCGGCCCCTCCCAAGCCCCAAGGTTGGGATGTGGCGTCCCCGCAGCCTCCCTGCCGGTCCACAGGGTCCGATGATCTGGTTCTCGGATCACAGCTAAGCCGAACAGTTCCAGAAGAAGAGGAAGAAGTTCCGGAGGATTTCAGTAGGCCGGTATGCAGTCCTGGGAAAACCTCTTGCCTCAGCTCACAAGTTAGCTAAAAGCAGAGATGTAGCTCTCTCCCTCTGCAAGCAGAGCTGAGCACGGTGGGGCAGCGTGTGCGAGTCCTTGAACATGAACCGCGCTGAAGAATTCGCCCGGCTTCCGCCCCCTTTCCTCGGATCCAGTTTAAAGCTGCGGGACCCATTTCTGGGCATAAAGCAGACGATAGGGGAGTACAGTATTATCATAAAATCACCCCAAGACAGGTGGTCTCTGCAAGAAATGAGGATTCACTCTCCTGCACTCATGTGAGTTCATGGGCTCAAACCACAGATCCCGCTGGAAGGCAGCTCTGCAGACAAGGACCTGGGAGTCCAGGTGCACAGCAGGGTGCTCCTTCTCTGCTCAGCACTGGCAAAGCTCCATCTGGAGAGAGGTGTCCAGTGCTGGGCCTCCCAATAGAAGAGAGACAGGGGCATACTGGAGAGAGTCCAGCTAAAGGCCACAGAGATCACTAAGGGGCTAGAGCTTTTTTCACATGAGAAAAGGCCGTGAAAGAGCTTTGACTCATCAGCCAGAGGAGAAAGCTTGGGAAGATCTCATCAATGTGTATAAATACCTGATGGGTAGTCAAGAAGACAGAGGCAGACTATTCTCAATAGTACTTAGTGGCAGGACAAGAAGCATTGGGCACAACTGAAACAGAAAATTCCATCAGAAACCACTGTTTTACTGTGTGGGTCGTCCAGAGAGGTTTTGGAGTCACCATTCTTGTTGATATTCAAAGCTTGACTGGATGCAGTCCTTTTCAACCCACTCCAGCTGACCCTGCTTGAGCAGGGGTTGAACTGAAGGATCTCAAAAGTCTCACACCCACCTCAACAATTCTATGAAAATACAGTTGGATTGTCTGACATGGAAGCTGGAATGAGGACAGCTTTATTTAAGAATAAATTGGATTAAGGTGAATAGGTTTAGCTCAAAGCAGAGCAACTGTTCTGGTTTTGGGAATATATGTAACAGTAGAAGATCTCCTCGTAGTCTTCAGTCTTCTGCAAGCTAAACTCTGTGTGGTGCCTGGCATAATGAGGATGTACCACTGCAGACACTGCTGAGCATAGAAGGCTATGATCTTCAATGGCTTTCTTCTTTTCTTCTACGTCTCAAAAGTGAGCTGTAGGCAATTACTTGCTTTCACAAATTGGACTTTTCTGGATTTCAACAAGTATTCCACGGTGCAGGCTCTTCAACATGTATTAAGACGCTGTTTTGCCTGAAAATGTGGCTTTTTTTGTCTGCCAGAAGGTGGTAACATCTGCTTCTCTAAACTACATTATACTTGAAAAAAAAATCTATTTCATTTGGTTTATGCTGTCAGAACTTGACTGACTTTTTCACAGCCTCGTACATTAGGATCTACTATATTTAGTCTCTGTGAAAGCTGCTTAGTCTAGGCAAATGAGAAGAAAATCTGCAAGTATTTTCCAGACTTTAGATATTGCCCAAGTATTCAGGAGGGGAAAATAGACCAGCAGCTTCTCCTCCCACCTACTTGGAGATGGACATTGAGGGGATGCATGAAAAGTGACATGGGCTTGTTTTGTGCTCTCCTAAAGCTGCAGCTTGTTTTCTCATGGCATATTTCAGCAGAACTGATGACAATTTAGACTGAAATTTGGTGCCAAACTTGTGTAAAGTGAGGCCCCAACAAGATGACAACTTATGTAGATGAAACCTCATCACAATGAGTACAAATGATAAACACATAAACAAGCATTAAAGATCCTGTATCCGGCAGAAAAGAAAAAGCACAGTTGGCTGACTAACAGGGGTAATAGGTGCACAGGCAGGAGCAGCATACATCTGACTGACCTGTACTGGGTGTTTGTAGCACACCTACTGTGGAGGATGCATGATTTCCACCTTTGCAGCTGCTCAAGGCATGATCTCCATCCCTGTCAGTCTGATCCATACTCGTGGCAACCAAAGCAAACCCGGTGACTTCCTGGAGCAAAGGCTTCAAATTACAGAACCTGGTGCATTCACATCAATTTATAGCTGGATCTGGGTGGTTGGATTTGGGGTGTTTCTTCCTAAATCCTGTTTTATTTACCTCCCAAGCATTTTCTTTGCCTATGAAGGGATGTAATTGGCTGTATGGGACTTGAAGCAATACAGGCAAGCTCACACCACCTTTCAGTGGCAGCAGCTGTGCACAAAGCTCTAGGACACTGAGACCTGAGCCATGGTGCTTTGGGAAGAGTGGGGTATCTTGGTCGTTATAGCCCTGTAACCTGCTTACTTCCTAAGGCCTCAGGACTGATTCTTGTTAGGCTCTTCCTCATTTTGTCTTAGCCATCCTAGAGCTTTAGTTTTGTTTGTTCAGCAGCAACATTTCTT
Source organism: Edolisoma coerulescens (assembly GCA_013397115.1). Taxonomy (NCBI): domain Eukaryota; kingdom Metazoa; phylum Chordata; class Aves; order Passeriformes; family Campephagidae; genus Edolisoma; species Edolisoma coerulescens. The sequence goes on from VWZW01001281.1 coordinate 593,140, forward strand.
TATTATTTTTTAATGACAAGGAAGCTGTTACCTAATTTGTTTCGCTCTTGCTTAATTTTGTACAAGCATGTGGAATTACCTTAATTTTGTATAGGCAATTTTAAGAAGCAGTTATTAGAATTTAACACTTATTACCATAGCATAAATTAACATGGGATAATGTAGGTGTGGTATGACAGTAGAGGCCACCAGAGAATCAGAGGATGTGGTGTGAAGGAGCAGAGATACGGGGTGACAATAGAGGGAGCAAAGGATTATACTAGAAACCCTAAGGCTATTGACAGCCTAACCATGCTCAGTTAAAAAACTGTAGAGCTTGACAAAGCCAGTTTTAGTGGTAACAAAGAGAAAAGGAAGAGGTGTTCAATTTATGGAGAGAGTTTCTCACCTATAGCAAATCCGGATGTAATAGCAAGTTGCACATCAGTGAAGAAAGATTTAAGTTTAGAACTGTCCTAGAAAATGTACTAAATTACTCAAATGGCGGCCCTGGAGGGAAAAGAAAGAATCTATAAATGGCATAATCCTCAGCAAAGGAGAGGAAGAAACCCATTCATGAACATCCTTCTAGCAAAGTGTTTCAACCCTGGTCCCCTGTCCTTCCTCATGAGCTGATCTTTGAGGCTGACTTGTGTCACCCTTGAGAGCCAGAGGCCAGGGTAAGGGAGAGCAGAGCATAACATCAGGGAACGCTCCTGTATGGCAATCTTGGACTGCACTACTGAGCTGTGCATTGTGTTGTTTAGATAACTGGGACTCCGAAGGTTGGTATCATTGTAACTGCACTGTAATAACAGTTTATTGTATTTTAGTTAGGCTGTTAAGATTTTAGTTAGTCTGACATAGAATTCCTGGCTTCCCAAATGAGGCGTTTCCCCTTTTGCCCATAATAAGGCTTTGAGTGTAATAACTTGTCACACGGGTACTACAAGGGTTGAAGAATGATGAGTGCGTTCACAGAGAACAAAGGACTGTACTGATGCAGTGAAGGAAATCACAGAGAGAAGCAGACAAAGCCAGAACGATCCTCTTCCCAATGACTAATGGTAGAGTACTTGTGCTGTATTACTTATGTTATTTTAGCAATCTCCTGAGAAACCCAGTGGGAGGTGTTCCTGGTGATATACGAAAGAAGCCAAAAAAAAATAACAGCTGTCTGAAAGAATTTTCCTGCGTTAGGTAAAGCAGGGATATGATGATGGGAAAAAAATGTTCAGCTGAGACAGCTTGCATAGCTCATGCCAATTTCTGCTCTTAGTTTAGCTCACAGTTGATTGGCTTCATTTGCAGGGAGGGGAAGCACTAGATGTTCCTAGGATATTCTTGCTAAGTTTTTTTTTCCAGATGGACAATTTCAGCCATGTGATGGAATTGGGAATTGACATGAAGTTGACATCAACTAGAAGCAGACACAAATTTATGCAAAGCCAGCTGACTGATTAGGTGCAAAACTGTAATGAGGCAGTAAGATGTGAAGGAGACTCAATCCAGCACTGTCCATGCTGATTCTGAACTCCTTGAGAAATATTCCAGCTCCAGAGCATGCATCTTTCCCATGAAAGCGCTGTTTGTAAATAGTTTCCAGTAGCCATGACATTTTAGGATGATTTAGGTCATACACATGTGTCTTTACCTGATGCTGGTACCTGAAATTACTGAGAAAACGATTATGTCAAATAATTTATAGCCACATGTTGTGACTATTCCTAAGCAGCAATCAAAGCCTGATGTGTTATTTGGATATAATAGAAGGTCTTAGACTTTTTGGAAAAGAGACTTTTATGCGTTAGATCTTTACTGGCTTTTACTGAGACAGTTAACAGAAACTGAGGGTTGTTACTTAAGGCTATAGATGGTGAAATGTTGCTTGTTTACCCTGCAAATATTTGGAAGCTAATTATTCCTTTTATTTTCAATATCCCATCATGAATTTGGGGAGTGTTTTATCCATAGGGTAGAAACCTTAAAAATAAGAAGCCAAAAAACCCAAAACACACCCCCGCCCCCAACAAAAAGAAAACCAAACAAAAAACAAGCCCCAATCCCCAAACACTGCAGAAGTAAATAACTGAAGACTGATGACAATGTGTTTGAGGTAAGTGGAAAAGGTAAATCTGGGAGTGTAATTTGCATGCTTGGATACTTTCTTGCTGCTTGTAGTTAAAAGAAATATATTTCATATTATCTCCCTAAAAATCTTAGCATTTTTAAAAAATATTAAACTGGAATTAAGAATTTTTTTTTCCTCACAGTAACAAGGAGGAAGAAAGCTTTTTTCCATGCGTTTAATAATTTAAGGTTTTCTTGAAACAAATTTAAGGAAAAAATTGCTAAATTATTTTATTTGTTCTAATTTGCATTTTCTGTGTTAATCTCGAAGAAAAAAAATTGTCCACGTTTCCAGCAAGAGGAGCCACGCAGCAGTGCAGTGGTGCTCCCAGCTCCAAGCCTGCCCTGAAGGGTAGCAGCACCGGGGGCCAAGCAGCGAGCTGGGAGCCGGCTGCCGAGTGGGGAGACGAAGGAGCACGGGAAATAACGCAGAAACCTCGCATGGCCCTTCCGTGGAGCACCGGTGTGGAGCGGGGAGCTGGGATGCTTGGTGAGCAGCGCTCTGCACCTCACCCGCTGCTGGCCTGGCAGGCTCGGCCCGGCGTGGCAGCGGTCACTCGTGAGCGGGGCAGCGGCCAGGGCGTCGCCTGCAGCCGTGGGGACCGCGGAGGCCTGTCCGCAGCACGGCGGGCAGGCTGAGGGCAGGAGGGGCCGCAGGCAGCGTCCCTGGGCCTGTCCCGTGGTATCCTCTGCTGCCGGGGGCCCTGAGCACACGGGGAGAGGAGATGGAGCCGGAGGGAGTGGCGCAGCAGCTCAGGTTCTCAGCTGGGTGAGTGTCTCTGGGCGGCTGGTGGGTGCAGGGCTGAGGGCCCCGCCTGGCTGCAGGCACAGCCCCCAAGGGGCCAGGGCAGGGAGACCCCAGGAGCGTCGCTGCTCCCAGAGCGGGGGTACCAGTGTCCCCAGGAAGGATGGGGGCAACCTGGTGTGCTGAACGTGCAAAAGGAAGCAACTCTGGATCAAGCAGTCCATGGGCATTGCTGGGGCAATTAACAGGTACAAAAACCTGGTGGAGACCCTCGTGCTGTGACAGAGCTCTGCATTGTGCAGCACCCTGCTTGCTGGAGAGGCCTGAGCTCCACCAGCACAACAGAGACAGCACTTCGGGCTCCATTCTTGGAGCAGGAGGGCTGCTAGAATACAAAATTTTCCTCTTTGCATACAAAGCAGGCACAAGGGAATTGATCTGATCTAGCAGCAGGAGCTGGTACTTTGTGCAGAACAGCAAAAATCTTTGTTCAGTGTGTGTGGAAGAGGAGACAGACCTGCTTCACTGACTGGTAAAACAAAAGGAAAATACTGATTTCCTTTTACTGCATACTGAGCTCCACAACACAGGGGTTGTGGTTTTTATCTGTTTGGTTTTTCCCCTCATGCAGAGCTGCACTCCCAGTTGAAGCTGTGGCATAAGTGCATGCTGCTCTTCCCCTATGAAATGAGGTGTTGACCTCAAAGTCTGGAGTGAGGTGATCTACAGTGTCTCCTCCTCATGAATTATCTTTAATCTAGAAAAGAACTTTTGCCTTCCAGTGATGCATCTGTTTCGCTTTCCCAAGCTGACAGCGCTGCTGATCGAGTGTGTTGTTTGGTGCCACAGGATCGCAGTTTAAGAGAAAAGTGACTTTATAAATGATTATTAATCCCTCGGCATCCACAGGTGCAGGTGGGTGGTAATTTGGTCTCCTCCACTGCATGAATTATTCACAGATTTGTTGGAATTTGTAGGTAGACATAAAATGATTCTTCTGTACCCAGGTGAGATGAATGATGGGAACAAACATAAAAAAAAAGAAACAAAAAACATGCCTCTTCTCCAAAGTGAAAAGTCAATACATACCCTCATCATGATTTTGGGGGGTTATATCTTGGAGCTTTGGGCCATGGCGATCTGTCTAATGAATTTGAGCAAAAGGAAAGTGTTTAACATGATGGAGAAACACTTACCAAAAAATAAAGGAGAATTTAATAGGAATTAATGAATTTAGTACCACTTGGAAGCTGGTCTGACATAGATATATATTCCTCCTGCAGACAGTTTGTTGGAGAGAGTCTATTTTAGAGGGAGGTGGTTAAGCGTAAAGTATGGCATTAAGTCTTCAGCCTCGTAGGTATGATTGATTTATTTGGAAATGATGAGTGATCGTGTCCTAATGATGTTTTGAAAGCCATGAAATGAAGTGTGTTCCACTTTGTGGATGACCTTTGGCTCTAAATTCCGAGAGATGACAGTTACTGGGCACGTCAGTGAGGGGACAGAGGGGAAACTGGCACACTGTGCCCCTGAAATCACTGTGAAACTGTGTCATCTGTTTGATTTAGCAGCAGATTCTCCAAGAAACCCGAGGAAATTGTAACTAGGGGTGGGTGGGAATAGATTAACAGAAGTTCCTTCATTGTTCTGTGTGGAAGTAGCTCTGATGTATTTATACCTCCTGGTCTTTTGCGGAGGTGCTGGATCATGTGAGGTGTCTGTTTTGCTGTGTCCATTTTTTGTGATTGTTTCATTCTGGTAGTTTGGTTACTGCACTTCAGTTCCTGTGCCTCCTGCTAATACTGTTGTGTTGTAAGAGAATCCACTTAGCTTAGCAGCTCTGTGACTGCTCCTCTTTCCCACCTCATTTTTTGAGGTAAAATGCCAAATAAGCAATAGTCATGATTCTTGGAGGTCTCTGGGGATGTGTTTGATCAGAAATATCCTTGAAGACAAGGATTTCCTTTGAAAATAGTTGCTGAACAGAGATCAGACGTACATCTTATAACTCCATCCCAATAGTGTGACAACCCGTGGGAAAAACATTTGGGAAGTTGTCACTGTTGGAAGTCATCTCTTTCCAACACAAAGAAATAGATGATTAATGAATCAACTTGCCAAAATACTGAGAGTCCTTTTCAAGTGTGAGGCTAAGAGATTTTAAATTTAATTTATAGTGCAAGATGTGATTTCAGGTTACTCAGACCTGTTGTGTCTTCACGTGCACTAACTGCAACGAAGATGCAATAGTCGATAGGGTAACTAGAAGTATTATCTGTAAAGATGTTTGCTGTCAGCTCATGTCTCCTCTTACTCTGCAACAAAAGTGTAGATTTGAACATCGCGCTTTCAGGAAGAGAAGGGTCAGTCAGAGGGAGCCTTGAGGAGGAAACTGAGAGGGCAAGGTCTGGAAAACTTGTGGTCACTCAAAAACACCCCAAAGAGAAGACTGACAGGGCACGCAATAGCAGTCCTCAAATACTTAAAAGGATATTGCCGTAAAAATGATTTTTTTTTCCTTCATGTCTTTGATGGACAGCATATGCTGCAGCCCAGGAGGTTCAGGATGGACTTTGGTAAAGCTTGTTAATGATAAAGACAGCAAAGCCTCAGCAAAAGTGGCATGCAGTGGCATGGCTGAGGAGTCTACATTAATGAATGTTAAAAACGAGCCAGCAAAGACACTGTCTGGAACAGCTATAATTAATAGGTGTTGTTATCTCTGCCTTGCTGCCTTCAGTCCCTTCTTAAAACATTATATGATATTTCTCTCTAATATATAATGTATTTTTCTCTTAAAACATTGTTAGTGGATTGTGTGTATTCAATTACAGCCATTTGTCAGTAAATTGCCCTTCCATGTTCTGTTATTAATAGTATTATGCAGCTCTAATGTGAAGGCTATAATGCATACTGGGAGCTTTATCAGGCCATAAAAGCCTGTAGGAAGTCCTCATGCTAACAAGCTACAGCTTGAATAATAACCACGTGCAAAGCAGGAGATGGAGTACAGTAATTTTTGCAGAAGGCCAAGTTTTCCTTAAAAAGCTGTGACCTGAAAGATGTCTTTTGAGTCCAGGTATCAATTTGCTCTTTTAGGAACTTTAAGTAAGGCTAGAGATGGCAAGTTTTACAGGATTTCTTTCTGTTTAGTGATGGATTATAGCTTAAAAATCTTAGCAAATTTGTGCTCAGAAATTATCTGTTGAGAGAGATGAGAGAAAGGAGAACAATGCTACACAGCCATATGGGCTTTGTTCTTACACATGGTTTGACTCTGTGGGGGACATCATTCTCCAGCCTGTCAAAGCTCAGCAAACGGCAAAAAGTTCTGATGGAATGGATATTCCTTTTCTAAACAGACAATGCCCAAAGGAAAATTCTCTCCTGACAATTGACTGCAGACAAACAGCTCTGGAGTTCTAAGCATTTCTGGTATCTCTGAAGGATTTGGGTCTCTTTTATAGTATCTTAATTATAAAAGCTTTGCTTTTAGGATGGCTCTTAATTGAATACACTTGTTTAATTTCTTCCTGGTGTGGATTTCCCAACTCCAGCCAACACCTAGCCAGAGGTGTTCCCTGCAGCCTGAAAATCATTTAGATTTTTTTATCACATGCTTAATATTTTGTATACCAATGCATGTATCAACTCTTTGATTTGAATTCATCAAATGGAGATATCAAATACACTTGGTGATCCTTATGGGTCCCTTCTAACTTGAAATATTCTATGATTTCATCTCCTGTATAGAAAGGTTGATAACAAGAATGCCCACTAAAAAGCTGGGCTCGCAGCTCCTACAATTAAATGCTCTTTCACTGCTTGAGATTCAAGCTCAGAAAGATGGGGGTGAAAACTGAAACAACCCCTAACAGGAAGTATTTGCCTAATTTGCAAGCCCTTGCAGTGGTGCTGAAACAGTACTTACAGGAGGGTAAAGCAATGCAGCCTGCTCTTGAGACAAACACTGCAGCTAGAATCAAATGCCCACGGTGTCTTCCCTTGGCACAGCTTCCTCTGCGCTGGCACAGGCATCTGAGGAACAAATGTCTCTGATCCCAGGGGGGACATTTCCATCCCATCTGCTGCAGCTCCACAGCCGTAGCTGTCAAACAGGGGAGTAGAGGTTGCTTAGCACGAATGACTTTGCCCATGGAGCTTTCTTGTTGCACACTTTACCTGTCATGCTGCACCTTCAGCAAAGACCAGCCTCTGAAACAGGTTTTTACAAAGTCCTCTGTGGAGGAAAGAAAAAGTGTGGCTTTGAACAAATGCCGTAAGATGGAGAGTCATGTCTGCTTCTTGTTTTGATCCCACTGCCTGGCCCGTTTAGAGGCTGTATGCACTTCATCAGAATGCACTGCTTTCACTCCATCTTAGCAGGGAAAATAGAATAATACTACTCGTCAATACATTGCTGATAAAAGAAGTTTGTCTCTCATGGTCGGGTATGCATACCAAAGCCTTGGCTGAAAGCCTTTTCTTCTTGCTTTAAACATGGTGAAGGGAACAGAAGATGGAAAAAATGAAGCAGTTTTGATTGATGGTCTCACTGATGGTCTGCTCCTGGTGCAGCAGAGTTGTTTGGTTTAATTGCTTTGATTTTTTTTACACAAATTGACCAAAATGGAAATGAAAACTGACTGCTGTTTTCTAATGGGGTCAGTAAATATGCAATAAGATTTTGATGCTTAAGATTTTGGGTAATGAATACACCTAGAAGCCTTGGAGTTTGTCATTTTTGTGTGATTTATCTTCTCTCCAACTCCACAATGAAATATAGTAAAAAAAGGTTTTTTTTAATCTGTGATTCAGTGCTGCTTCAGAGGCTTTTCCTTTAGCTCTGAACAAGGTACTAATTGCAGAGATTTGACAGCTCTTGGGTATTCATGACATGTACTTGCCCTTACTTTAGATATTTAATTTAGTTGCAAAATAATTCTTCTTGAATTAGTAATTGCAATAATTGCCATTAATAACCTGGCAAGGTAGTTGGCCTTTGGCATTACACCAGAGAAAAAAAAAATGATAGTAAGATAGCTCTTCTCTGAAGACTTAGAAATCTGGAGAACATTAGGGGCTGGGGGTGGATGGGGAGGTGGTGAGGAACAGAATACCAGAAACAAGGCATCATGACAGGCATCTTGGGGTGTTTGCAGTTGGGATTTATGCAACAGGCTTATGCAATTTGGTTGTACTACTTTATAGAAGACAAGGTGTCAGATGCAAAAGAAATAATAGGGAGGATGAGGAAGATGAAGGCAGGAGAGTGTGAAATGACAGGCAGTTGGGAATATTTTGGAAGCAGAACAAAGCCATGTGCTGAGAGTGGTGTCAATGGTGGCTTGTGTGACAGCAGAGCAGAAGGTGTTTTTCCATGGCTGCCCATCTCAGCTGGAATAAGTCCTCTCCACTAAGGACAGCGGAATGGAATGGGTGGGCTTCCCAAAGCAGTCAAACAGTAGCTGTCTCCCTCTCACTGATGGTCTGCTCCTGGTGCAGTGGCCGGGTGGAAGGCACCAAAAGCAGTGATGACCTTGCTCTGAAGGTGAAGGAGGAGCAGAGTATCCCCAGTATGAGAGGGCCCTGAGCTCGGGGCAGCAATGTGCTCCATCTGGGGTCCCAGTGTGATGTCCAGAGAACCTGGTCAGGACAGCACAGCACTAGGGGTTCTGCCAAGCCAAAATAGTGGCCCTGGGCCTGCAGAGAGTGAGGGGTTGGAGGGAGAAGGGGAGCCAGGGTAGGGAGGAAAGACAGGTAGTCACAGGAATTAATAGTTGCCAGTGCTGCTTGGACCTGGCAGGACTGCCCCACCCTTGTGTCAGGAAGAATTACAAGGCAGTGAGACTTTTAGTGGTAAATGTTACCCCACAGCTGCCTTGTATCTTGTCTTCTTTTTTTCTGAGGCTAGCTATTCCTCTGCTTCTCCCCTGATGCTGCCTGAAACACCAGTGATTTTGAGAAGCCAACTCCAGGACGTGGTTATGGATAAAAAAAGCACAGGGAGAGGTGTGTGCCAAAGGCTGATGCTGCTGTGCCAGGCACAATTGGGTGTGAGGGCACCTGAGCCAGAGGGACTGGAGATGTAGACCAGGGTTCACTGGGGCTCTCGGGAGCTGTGTGCTCATCCCTGTGTCTCTGCCAGTCTCCAGCCTTCTCAGGCAAGAACTGACTGTCATAGCCTTTGAGTCAGCAGGTGCTGTTTCTGGTTTGGGACATGTGTGTGTTGTGGTTTTGTTTCAACCAAGGATCAAGGTTGTTCCCCCTTCTTGCCCATCTTGCTTGTCTTGTGTGATGGTTAACAAAGCAGACAGAATACAGAGAAGAGGGACATAAGGGACTGCAAACTAAGCCTTGTTTGTAGTTCAGCCCTTCCCTGCCCTCACCGGTGCTGTGTGAGTGCTGTGGCCATCAGAGGCTGGAGAGGTCACCCTGTACCTGGCAGCACCTGGCAGCACCTGGCAGCAGGACACACTGGCTCTGGCCTCAAAAATTATGCCCAGACTGATGCAGCCAATGGCTAATCAGGACACAGAGATCCCTGGTCTAGCTAATGAACTGCTCCAAGTAATTTCATTCACTTCATTAAAAAGGAGAAGCATCTTTCCTCACTTCTTGGTGGAATTGGAAAAGTATAGTATCTAATTTTTCTTCTGCCTGAGAGCAGAATTTAAATCCTATTCTATTCTTTAAAACAAGAGCATGCATCTCATTCATAGAAGTTAAAACCTTCCTTATTCACTCAATGAGGAAAAAAATTCAACTCTGCCTATCCCAAGCTGTCAAAGCATGCAAGAGCAGCGTATAGATTGTGGGTACCATTAGAAAGCATTAGTGTCTAATGGCTTCAACATGGACCACAAGGGAAGATGAAAGTTATCTATTCCTGGGGCTGCTGTTATTTCATTTGTCGATAGGCACGTCAGCCTTTGGCACTCATTTTGTCTGTGAAGGAGTATGATTGATTAATAAATGTGTGTTCCTTTGTAGACAGTTACAGAACGTTGGAGTATTTCTATAGCAAATTCTTACTGGAGAATCTCAGAAACCATTTTTTCCTTACTGATACAAGGGGAGTAAAAATCTGTTTCTACCCTCCTCAGTTTTTAAAACCTGTGCTGCTAAAGCCTTTGTATATCTTTTTTCACTTGCAGCACAGTCATTTGAATATGTGACCAAGTTCTGTACAGAAGTTGTAGATTGAAAGGAGCCATAGTGACCCAAGGGATGGCAAGACCAGACTATGTATAGAGCAAGTGGAAATGATTCACTGGCTTTTAAATCCACAGCGATGGCCTTCATGTGGCTGTTGAGTTTGTAAACAATGGAAAGTCAATGGCTTTGATTTTTAAAAGGATGCAATACCTTGATAAAACACAGCAATGTGTCCTTCTGTGATGTTCTGGAACACAGCAAGTGTTTAATATGATTTTCTTCCACATGAACAAATACTGCAAATTTGTTCTTGGACCCTTATAATTTGCTCCTACATTAATTTCTCTTTCTTTGCTTCTGCCTCACTCTACTGTATGTCAAGCATTCCTTGATGAAAAGGGGTACTTATTGAAAAAGAAATCTGATCAGGAACATAAGCCCATAAAGAATAAGACTTGGTGCTGTGAGAGAAAGTTTGTAGCAGATCAGAGCAATGGCCTGTGTAATTGCCAAGTCAATCAAGCCATGAAGCAGAAGGCAAAGGCTTTGATTCCTATTGCTCCCATTCACAAGTACATGCTGGGCTGTCATTGCCTTCAGCTCCTACCCTTAAAATCTCTTGAGCTGCCTTTCTGCTGCTGATTCATACTCATAGAAATAAACTTGCCATAAGAGCATTAATGTATGTTTTGAAATCACACCCATTAAATTATTTTTCAGAAAAATAAGCAAGATTTAAAGGAGCAAAATTTTCTTTCCTGAACATCTGACAAGAGACATCTTGTGTGACTTTGTAGGCTTTGATATTTAATTATTAGAAGAGGTATATTTTGTTTTCTTTTCATTATTTTGTCCCACTGACACAGTCAATCTTATCAGTTGATTTCTCTAGGTTATCAGGGACATGTTTAGATAGAGAGCAGTTTTTGAAGCAAATCTACATACAAAATGTTCCGCTACTGTCTGATCTTTAACAGTCAAATAAACTTAGTGTACAGGATCTATCTTCACCTTTAGATTGATTCCTCTCACGTCATGGGTTTTTTTTTTTCTTGTAAAAGGAAAACATGACAACTTGGTCAGTGTTCCAAAACTAGCTCAACTCAGCAGAAAAAGACTAATTGCTTCTTGACTCCTGTGAACTGTTTTATCCCCAGCTAAGTTTTTAAGGAGTGATGTAAAAAGTCTTTAACATAGTCACATTTTCTGGTAGTAAATCATCTCCTGAGCAGCCTCACCCAGTAGACACAAAGACTCGGTGCATAAACTTACCGTCACATTGATGGCTTTACAGCTGATTGCCCCAGACAATAACCAGGGAAGGGCTGGTGTTCCAAATCTGTTTGGTTCACTCTCTGAAAAAAAATTAAGTAACTATGGTAGTCAGCCGAGGACCTTACTAAACAACCTGAGAGGAAAAAGATTGTTTTCCTTTGCTGCCTTCTCAAGGAATGGAGTGGAGTGAGTGCAGCTCAAATGAGTCTTGGAAGCAGATGTCTCTTGTTTGGACCAGACTGGACTAAGGCAGGCAGCCTGTAACAAGTGCTGCCTCGTGGACAGGATTTTGCCCTTCAGATGAAATCACACAGCAAAAGGTTGAGTTTGGAAGATTCCTCTAGAGACCATTTAGCTTTGCTCCCTTGCTCAAGTGGGGCCAGCTAGAGCAAGTTGTCCAGGACTGGGACTCCAAGGAGAGAGACTCCACAGCTTCTCTGGGCATCACATTCCAGTGCTTGACCACCCTCACTGTAAAGCAATTTTATTTTTTCTGTTCAAGTATAATCTCCTGAATTGCAGTTTGCACTCACCACCTCTTGTTGACAAATAATGACAAACTTCTTCCATGTTCTGATGCATCTGCTGACACTAGTTTTATTTTCTTTTTAGGTCCTAACTTTTCTTTTTTCTATTTAAACTCCTGGCCTTTTATTTGACTGTTGGGTTTATTGATTCAGCTTGTTCTTTGAGGCTGCAGTTGTGTAACTTTAAAATTCCTTTGTTTTGCTGGGAATTTCTTGTCCTGAGAGGTGAAGGCCACAGGGTAACAGAAACTGTAAAACATACTTTTTCCATGTACAGCAGAACTAAAGGTCTGGGTCCTGCAAATGAGTTGGTAGCTGACAGGTTCTATGTTTCTTTTTCCCCGTCTGCTGGTTCTTTTACTCGGAGTTTGGATGAAAACGCAGGAGACTGAATCTTCTTGTAGGTTCTTAGATGTTTATTATTTCTTATCTACAGTACAGCAATAGAGACTGTGCTCTTAAGTTAACAAGGTGGAAAATGGCCGTGGAGTTCTGTCTTCCAAGGTCTTTTAAAGCCCAAACTACTCAATTATAAGATGCTAACTACTCTACTTCCAATAACGAGCCATTTATTTTTCGCACTGCGCGTTTTTTGGACCAATACCAAACCACCCAAATTTGTGAAGAAGAAGAAGAAGAAAGAAGAAGAACTAGCCTATGCCCAAAATCCTCCATCTTGTTACATGTATTACTATATCCTAGAAATTCTACGTCTCTGTATGTTCTACCCAGTGATATAACACACTTTTTTTTAATTACACAGCCACAGTCTCCATGCTATCACATAATTTTTGCAACCTTTTCCAAGGTCTTAGGTCAAATGCAGTGTGCTTTTGAGGATCACTGCCTGTCAGCACTGAAAGACTGAAATTCTCTGAATCCGGGGTTCCAACAGGTAGCATGTAAAAAATAGCTGCCTTGATTATACTCATCAAAGCTGCTTTTTTGCCAGTGTATTGCTGCTTTCCCCATTTTTTTTCCTTGAGAATTTGTCTCTCAGTCCCTCCTGTGGTTTGGTCTTTGCTTATGACCATCCAATTTTTTTCTCCAGACTAGAGAATATTTTTGTTATTATTGCTAACACTGTGGGATGTACCTTTAAATCTTTTATGTGTGACTGTATATATTTTCAGAAGATTGACAATGCATAGATTACCTTGAAGACTGCATATTTTGGGGAACTCTCAGGTTAAAAAGAAAATCAGTTTAAAAAAATACCTGGAAAAATCCTATTTTTACTCTTGAGCACTCTTGGAAAACAGCTCGCATCACTTGAAATGGAATTTAAAAAATCAATCTTTTGTTAGATTTCGTCAGAGCGATTCTGCAATGTAATAAATATTTCTAGAAAAGCAGGAACAGATTTTAACCCTTATTCTAGACTTTACCTCGTATTTAATAAACGTAAAGGTATCTATTGATTTTTTAAAAGGTAATTACCCTTGCAGGAGCCAGAAGGATTGCTGCCTTCACTTTGCATCCTTTAAAATCCTAATTACAAATCTGATCCACCACTCCATTTGAATTTGAAAAAAATATTAACCACTTAGCTTGGAACTACATTTGCATTTCCTAGAAATGCTGTTTCCCTTTGCAGAAAAAAAACAAAAAAACAAAAAACCAATAACTTTTTTATTTTTTATGATTTAACTAATATTTCCCCATCTGTGCTTTGCTTCTGCGCTGTCTTTGTGGGGAAACTGAAGTCACCACCAGAATGCCTGGCAACAGAAGCAACAGAAGCAATGGACTTGATATTTATATTAGAACTGTAACACACAGACATCTGTTCTCTCTACCCTTTAGAAGATACTGCTTCTGAGGATTGGTATTTGGCTTTTTCAGCTGTGAGCTGCTGCTGATAGGTTGGTGGGAGCCTTGGAAAGGACTCCACTGTAGCCCATGGGGCGGCCCCTGCCCAGCAGAGGCCCCTGGACAGACAGGGAGATAGATGGACAGGCAGAGAGGCTGAGGCAGTGCTGGGTTGGCCTCCTTGTAGTGTAGGGGCAGAGCTGAGTGACCCAGAGCCCTCTTTCCAGTTTGCTGCTGATTTGCAGAGACATCGGGATGTAATCCCTTCCTTCTGCCTGTTTCTCTACACTTAAAATAAGAATATTGGAACCAACCTATTTTGATCAAATATTTTGAGCTTGACTGAAGGAAACGTGCTGGTGACAGAGCTTTTCATCAGTAAGACATTCACCTATAACAGACAGAGGAACAAAGAAATTCCAGTAGTGCAGGGAGGATGCATTAAGCCAGAGATTGGTATTCACCCTCAGTATGTGTAAGTGCCTAATCAAGTTAGTTATTTTCCTTCTGATTTAGGGTGAGATTTTTATGGCAGTCAGCTTTCGGTTAAAAAGCAGTTTTGAATGAACAGGTGGGCTGCCATGTCTGTGCTTTACCTTTTCCTTAGGGAGCTTAGTACTCGTTATCCCAAAATACCAGCTCCCTGTGTTAAAAGTCCCATAGGAGCTCAGTCTTCCCGATGCTGGGTTCAATTCCAAACACACATATTCATACAGCAGTTGAACTACACAGCGTTGCAGATGTGGATGCTGCACTGTTTCTTATCTCCCTTCTTTAAAGTATGTTTAAGGCCTGAACCCTGAACTGTGATGATAAAAATGCCTCACAGTTGATACCAGGATGAGACGGAAATACTTGCTCATGGCTAGCACTGAAACTGTTGCCTGTCCTTAGGGCAAATGCAGCAGAGACAGGCCTGTTCTCTTGCTCAAGAGGTGTTGGATAGTTTGCATTATTACTAGGAGGAAACAGACTTAATTACCCAGAGGCAAAACAAAAGTGGTGAGAGGACCCTATGCACAGACCTTTTCATAAGCTGCAAGAGCCAGGCTGCACCCAAACAAAAGCCCTGCCTCGGGCTTCAGGAAGTTTCTTTGTGGCATTTCTGCCCATTTTTTGAGGGGTAGACTGAGGGGTAAGAAGTAGCCCAGGGAAGATGGAAAGAATGTGTCACCCTGTTTTCTTCCCACAATTATGTTATTTAATTTTCAAGTGCCATCTAAGACAACTTTAGAGGTTATGATGCCCAGATATTTGTCTAGCAGGGGTTAGCTCAATGCTGCCTATATTCCTTCCCTCCTAACTACAGCACTGTACATTTCCACCACCTCTGCAGTACTCCCTGCCTAAAAATGGGGCATCTTGAATGAGCTGTATATCAATGCACCAAGCATGGGGATTAGGGGAGGTGATTTTACTTCTACACAGTGAGAAGTGGGGAAGTTACCCTGTTCCTGTATTTTAAGGCTTGTTTGCAGTGCTCAGGCAACAATACAAACAACAGTAGGAAAGAAAAATGCTGCATGAAAAGTGAGACAGGGCATTTCACAATGGCTGGGATTCAATGATAAGCTTGGCATGAAGTGTTTGGGAACTGACTCATGGATTTACGACTCTTGTATCACTGAACAAAAACCAAAAAACCAAAAAAACAAAACAAACAAACAAAAAAAACAAAAACAAAAACAAAAAGTTAGATGTACAGACTTCTCTGTGAGAAGTTCTTGAAAGCATTGGTGTGCTGCTTTTCACCTTGGGAAAGCTTCCTCTCCTCCCCTGTACACACCTATGCCAGCTGGTAATTGCCTGAGCTGGAGATGTGCCATAGCCTGGCACCTCATGTCCTTCATCTAGTTCAGAGGTTATTCATCCCTAACTGAGTGTCCTAGAAACTACAGCAGACAGTGCAGCAGAGTACTGGGGTACCAGAACAGTCCCTTCCCAGCTCATAGCCTTGGGGAAGGCAGAGGCAAAGCCAATGAATCGGGATGCTGTGAACATCTGCAGGGAGTGACTGACAGCTGCAGCTCCCTTGTGATGGGGAGACCTCAATTCGTGTCCTCAGTATGCAGCAAAAGGGCACCTGTGTTTCCCACTGAGTCCTCTGAAACCTAACTGGAGAGGGGAGAAAGGACATCAGGCATCAATCTCTTCCCTGTCCTTTCTTTGGTGACTCATGCTTATGGAATCTCAATTGCATTGTATGGGTTAAAACCATCAACATGGAAACATAGCAGCTTGTTTCAGCACCAACAAAACTAACCCACTTTTCTCAATTTATTGGGCTATTTTAAAGGCAAAGGTAAAATCTTTCTAATTAGGGCAAAAAAAAGTTTTCTTAAGTTAGCAACCAATCTGAGAAATCAACTATTTGTGTAGCCCAACTTTCGTATCATTGTTGCAGGTGGTGCCAAGCTGGTTTAGTTCAATTTCATTAGCACAAAGTTAGCCACGTTAGCCTGGGGTTTGACTGCTGATCTTTAAGCCTCTTTTGTAATCAGCAAAATTCTGAGGAAAAACAGAAGCTTCCAATATGACAGAAGCTTCCAATAAGTGTAATTGCTTGCAGACACCTAAATAAATCTCTGCCTGAAACAGGTAAATCTTGTGATAGTAAATAAATGTAAAATGGTGAATAGGAATTGTAGATTGGCTAGTTCATCAGCTGAACACTTTAATGACATAGTTAATTTAGAATTCTGTCCACAAAGCTTAGACTAAAACTATGCATCATACATTGATGGCCTGGGTGAAATTAGTTTCATTGTTTTGTAGGATTACATATCTGATGAACAAAAGAAATTGAGTTGATACAGTTCACTTGCATTTCTCTGAGACATTTGGCTTACAAATACCATATGACATCTAATTTTTTGCTTTGAATAAAAACTCCAAAACAAAAATACCCTACTTAGATCATAAAAGGTGCTACCAGAAAATGGATAAATTCAGAACTGGTTTGCTTACTGGCATCCCTCAGCTTGTCAATGGGAGGTCATTCATGAGTTCAATGTCATGATTTTTTCCTGACTTACCATTGCTGAATGTTTCTACCATTTTGCCAATGATTTGAAATCTGAGGCAATATATAACTTGCAAGAGGCAGGGTAACAAACATTAAATACAAGGTTACAGAGGAACTAATCAAGATTGTCTACTTGTGTGGCTCCAAATGGCAGAGCATCCCTTCCCTTTGGTTCTGCAGCTGTGTGTTTGCTCAGGGTTTGCATCAGACCAAGAGGCTGGGGCTGTGAGGGGCATCCTGCTAGGCTGCCCTGGCAGCTTTGGTGTGTGTGCCGTGCTGGGATCAGCTGGGTGCGCTTGGTCTGCCCAGCTTTTTGTTCTTGTTGGCCCTTTGACCTCCAGCAATTCAGTATGAGGGGCTGACTGAAGATTTTGGTTCTCTCTTTTCCCTCTTCACATTGAAAAATATTCTGGGAAGTTTAACCATGTTTGCTCGCCGAACTGTCACTATTGTAGGAGCATTTGTTGGGGGATGAAGACAGCAGGTGATAGTTACAGTTTTCAGTTCCAGGCAACCTTTGGGAATATCTTGGCATTGGTCTTCCAGTACTCACTTGGTTTACAAGTAATGTGCCTGCTTTGTGGGAAGAATTCCATATGTATCTTGCCCGTGACACCCAAGGTCTGAACTCCGCTCTCTTCATCTCCAAAGTCCCTGCAACTGCCTAAGCTGAAGGAAAACTCACACATTTCTGCAAGGAGCAGATTTTGTAGGCAGCCCAGAGATAGAAACAAAGATAATGCATCTTTGTTCAAAAAGGTGTGATAAATTTGAGGATTTTTCATTGCTGTTTTCCTTCTCTTCCAAGGATTAGAAATAAACATTTCAAGAAATAGGCTGGTGACTGATGATTGGAAGGAGACCAGGCAAATCTAAGACTTTCTTTTGAGAAGCAGATTTCTAGCCACTAGAACACTTATATGAAGTTGCAGCTGGTTGCAGCTGCACACCTTTCTACATCTTTATTTCCGTAGCTGGTGTAGTTAAGTTATTTTAGTGAATCACTTGCTAATTTTCTGCAGTACAATTGCTTGATAGAACATTATTTTTAGAGCTATGACCTCTCTGAAGCTCATGACTGCAGCTTAGGACGTCTGTTCTTGTGACGCGTGAAATACATTCTAGTCCGTTAAGGTCAAATGGATTGGACACTTGCTCACAGGGGCAGGGTCTGCAGCCAAAGAATTTACACTGATTAACTGCTTTTTTAGAACCACCTGCATGAATTTCTAACCTTCAAATAAGTCACCACTTGGGAGATCATTGATGACACAGCCACTTGTCTCAAAATTCAGCCACTTGATCCTTATTGAACTTGATGGGCAAACATTTAAACGATAATTGAGACACTAATGAAATGCTGTGCCTGTATTCCTGGTTCAGGATTGAAAGGAAGGACTAAATTATTTAATGACAATTTGGGGAGTTACAGGTACAGATCTTTAGCAGACTTGTAAGGAAGAAGGGTTTGTTCAGATGTTTGAACTCTGCTGCCGCTGCTGCCTACTGCTCCACATATCCCAGTTGATCCCCTGGTTTTACAAAGGCATCACTAGGATCCCACTCACCACAGTTTTCTAGCAAGTGCCAGGACATTATATTTGCTCTGGTGAGCAAAATTGAAGTGTGGGGCCGTGGTTTTTTTGCCCTTTCTAGTCATTTTCATCATGCAATCCTGACACTATTAATCCATGTCTGCATTTGTAAGTTCACCTTTGTAAAACATGATCTGGCTCGTGACTGCAATCAAGTTGTCTAATTCTATATTTCAAATTATTCCCTACTACCCTAATATCCATTCCAAATAAATTAGTTGCTTCTTCCTACATTACCCACCTGCCCTTTATCGCTGTTCATGTACATCCCTACATTTCTGCTTTTTTTCCCTACTGACATACTTGTGGCATCTCTTAAGGTGTGAGGGTATTATACCTAATCAAAATGTCTCAAGCTCTTTAGTAAGTCACATTTGACTCTATCCTCAAATTACTTTAGAGGAATGTTCTCCCAGTGCAGTCACTTATCTCTGCTCCCCTGTCCAGGAACCAGAAAAGTGAAAATCGTGCTTGGCACTTCCACAGGGATCTTGCAGGTAGGTAAAAATTTCATCATTGTCAGTGATTTGTGCCCTGTGCGGAACAGATTTGTCAACATGGCCTGTAAAATACTTAGAAGCTTGGTAGAGCGCCAGTTTTGCTTCCTCCTTTCCTATCCTTTCCGTACCAACATTGTGCAGCAGATCAATTTCCTTCACTGGGGGGAGTCAGGAACTGCTATGGGAACAGATGCTAGGGAAGCAGATGGGGCAAGAGTTGATTTGGAGCAATGACAACTCTGTAACCTTTTGGTGTCAGCCTGAGATTGCAACTTCCCCTGTATTCCGTAGCAGAAGGCAAGTCCAGGCACAGGAGAAAGTCCAGGCTTAGCACTGTGCTCAAGCAGTGGTAGGTGGCAGCTGGGCTTCTCGAGCGCAGCGTGTGGCCCTGAAAAGGCAGTTCATGCTCGAGTGGGGCTTTTTAAGTGTTAGGTTACAGCCTGTATTGCAGGCAGTACCTTTGGCTTTTTCAGGAGTTTGGTCTCGCAGGGCTTGTCAGCCCAGCAGTGATGTGAGCTCTTGTTTCACACATGCTGAAACAGACTCTGTGAACTGATGAAAAGCTGCTCCTCTAGTAAGGGACATCGACTCCTTCACTGATTTGTCAACTTGAATGAGAAGTGCGTGTCCCAGGCCAGCCAGAAGGTCCCGGGCAGAGCAAGGTGTGACATGGAGATGCACAACCTCCCAGCCCCGGACAACAGGCAGCTCTTCTCCGTTTCCACGGGGGAAAAGACAGGATTTTTGTTCCTGTTTGTCTTTTGCTGGGGGCAAGGGCATGTTTGGTGTTTGTGTTTGCACATTTTGTAGGGAAAAAAGAAAAGAACAACACTATGGGTCTCCACTATGATTTATCTGGCTGGTTCACAGTATAGTGGAGAACTTCAAAAGTCTAAGGATGTAAGTCCTCAGCAGCAAAATTAAATTTGTTCTTTCAGATGGGTAAAACACCATTTAAGTGTACTCAATTAAAAATCAGGATTTAAAACATTTAGTAAGGCTACCAGGAGTTCCTACTTTTAAAGTATGTATCCCAGATATCCTGGGTAGTTTATTCAGGATGCATTACAAACGATTAATTACGCCAAACTACAGGGCTGAGGCCAAACAAGTGCTTTTTGGATCATATATTTATTCTTTCTGGTGATTGATAAACAAGAAGATCAGGAAGATTGAGAGGTACTCTGTGTTTTATTTAAAAATGTACTTCAGACCTGGCCAAGTGATCATCAAAATAATTTATATTTTTTTCAACCTGATCTTTACCTTGAAATACATTTTAGTTAATGGAATTTCCTCTTCTGAAGTTGAATGACTGTTAGCACAGAATCTGACTAAAAAGCTGCCTTCCTATGTATGATTTATTTTGCAGGGAACCAATGATAACATATTAGAATATACCAGAAGGTGCTTAGTCCCACTGGGATGAGAAGTCTTAAGAGCAATGGCATGAATGTGATGGGACTGGAAATAAAATGTATGTAATTGTGCATTTAGTGTACTTGTTCACAGAGCTCCTGTAGATTTTCTTTATTAAGTGACTGTCACTTGAGAAGCAACAGAAGAGCAAAAATAGATGACTTTGTACAGCACTTCTTGGCGTGCTGTATTACTCTTCAGCACAAGATTTTACCTTGTGTCTCAGGACCACATGAATCAGTGAAGGGAAGCTGACAGCTTCCTAATGCTCTTTTTGCATGTGCCTGTCTATCCCCTTTCCCTCCATTCATCCAAAACCCAAAATTAAACTAAACCAAGCCCCAATGAGATGCTTGCCTGAAATGCTTTTCTGTAGACCTAAACCAGAGACTTTTCTGCGGGCGCTGTGTGTTGGGTAAATTGGAATAAAAATGCTGTCCAGCTGATGGCTCGTGCTGGTAGCACCTGTAATCTTATCAAACTTCAGGTTCTTCATGGTGCTAAGTGGAAGGTACTGCCAAGTGTGCCTGAGTGTGTTACCAGCTGTCAGGCTGGGCTTGAGAATGACGATTAAGGCATTTCACTGCAGGAAGCTGGGTCACAGTGTAGGGTTGCTGTGATTTTCTGTGGTGGACACAGACCAGGCTCCTCTGAGATGTGATCAGAACTGAGCTTTGCAGTCCACTGCAGTGGTCAAGGTTCCTGATGTGACACTTGTCACTGGCCAACTCAGAAACATTCTCCAAGATGGAAGAGCAGTTTGGAGAGTTATTACAATATTAGCAAAATATTACAATGTATGTCACTGTCAGGCATTGTGCGCTGCTGATTTACAGCTTTAAAAAAATCTTTATTGCTTGAGAAGGCTGATATCAGCTGATAAAGCTGATCTGTGTCATTCTGAGAAGCCCAGTCTCATCCTAAAAACTTGTGGAGGGACAGGGATGGGTCAGCAGTTGGCAGTTCGGAGAAAAAATGTCACAACCTGTGAATATGTTTTCTTACATCATGAGTGCTAGGAGACAAAAGGAAAACCAGCTTATAAGGATACAGGCAACAATTACAGAGGAAATGCTGGGTGTCAGAAAAGGGGAGGGAAGCAACACCAGGGTCCAGAACACCTCTGGGTGCTGCAACCACCAGAAACCTCCCGAAATCACTCAGCCCCACTCAAACTGCTTTTAGTAAACAGGTACCTGAAATTCAAGCACTGCCTTTATAAAGCCTCTTGGTTTCAGAGAAGTGGATCACTGTCTGACAGTTCGCTGGGAAGTTCTTCTTCCAAGATTGCTTCCCTCCTTCGCGGAGCTGCTTGGAGAGCAGCTCAGCACGCTGGCAGGCTGTGCCAGCCAGGCGCTTACTCCTACAAGTGCCACCTGCTCTGCTGTGAGCCTTGCCGTGCTGAAGCCGCCAGCATCTTTGTGCCTGCTCTGCAGGGCGGCTCCCTCTCGTCGGGCTTGGCTGCTCTCCCACGAGAGGAACAGTTCGCGGAGCTGTTCGGCACTTGGCAAACAGGAGCACTTGGCAACCTCCGGATGCGAGTGCGTTCCGCTGGGCGGTGGGCACAGACACATCCCAGGGTGCCGCAGCGTGCCCCATCCATGGTGCTCCCCACAGCCTG
Organism: Edolisoma coerulescens; assembly: GCA_013397115.1. NCBI lineage: Eukaryota > Metazoa > Chordata > Aves > Passeriformes > Campephagidae > Edolisoma > Edolisoma coerulescens. The sequence goes on from VWZW01001281.1 coordinate 614,929, forward strand.
TGTGCCCTCCGGGGCACTCGCTGTGCGGTTGACGCAGCCCTCAGGCATCAGGCAGCTGGAACAACCGCCACAGAAGGTTTAACAGGAGAACACATCACAGTCAGAGTCGAAGGCTGAATTGAGATGTCGGTGGGGGAGGTGGCTATTATGTTCCAGCTCTCTTTAAAAACCATTCTGAGACTTGTAAAGCGTTGTGTTGTGCTTGTTGCTGGATTTAAGACTGCTGACTGTCAGGCGGTGAAGGTCACTTTGTGCTTTCCTCTTTAAGGCGAGTTGCTGTTTATATTAACAAGAGACCAGCAGTGCTGACTAACTCCTGGCACGTTAACCTGCATCTCTCCTAGGGAAAAGGTCTCCCATGCACTCCCTTAGGACCTGTACAGGTGGAGAGCTGTATATCATGTAGGTGTCAAGCCCAATCAGAGCTTCCTTGTCAGGATGTGTTAGGGCAGCTGCCTGCAATTTGCGTGGCAGTGCACATCTCTGCCAATAAAATACTTTTGCTCTCCCTTATGCTGTGTCTGCCGTCTGCAGGGCTGTTGGAATGCTGCCAGGGAGAGAGAGCAACTGCATGCACAAAGGTGTCTGGGTGGGACCTCTTGTAATCTGTGTTCTGCACGGTGTATTGATTGGCTTTGTGGATGGGTCCCAGGGGCTGAACGCGAACATCACGTACCAGAGCATGACATTTTAATCAGAGACACGTTTAGCCACTGGGAGCAGCTCGGGTAATGTCTACTTAAAAAAATATATATATATATATATAAAATTGCACCAAAAGAAAAAGAAAATGCATATGCTGGTTAGGAGCTATGTGTAGTTAAATGTAGAATACAAATAAGTAGGTTCTGTCAGAGCCAAGAGCACTTTGAAGTAAAGCTGTGGTAAGTGCAAATCAGCGATACAAGTGAAGACACTGAAATAAGGTTTCTGCACGTGCATGTGCACACACCACGGCTAAGCAGCAGAGCCTGCTCAGTGCAGTGCCATTCCTGTCTGCCAGCTGTAAAATCACTGAGAGGATAAAAAGGTGTTCTGCAGGAGATGAGGCTGGCAAGGAGCAAGAGAGATTTTTTAAAAGGTAGATGGAGTTTTCTCTCTATTTGCAATGATGAAGAGTTATGAGAAAAATTGAGCTCTTTTGAGGTTGGTGTGCCAGCTAGCCCCACCAACATTTTGAGTAAGGGTTGAAAAATGACCACCTCAGAAACACCAGGGAAGGTTATCCTCCTTCTCAGCCTGTAACATGCTGTGTAGTAGAGTTCACCCTTCTGTAGTAAAATCCCAGGGTCCCTGAAGAGCTCTGCTAACCTTGAAATCTGTGTAGTAGGCTACTTTCTACCTGCAAAGTAGAAAGCACCACTTATCCACAGGCGTGAATGACACCAAATCTGGTCCAGAGGTAAACTTGAAAGGACATTCATCTGCTGTTTGTGGGAATTTAACTGAGAGGAAACTTCTGAAGTACTGAAACAGAGAGAATAGTAAAATTATTCCCAAAGCGCTGCCTGCCTTCTGATTGCTGGCCATCTTCTTTTGTAAAAAGAAGCAAGAGAAAGAGTTCACGCAAGCGCAAGTGCTTGCTGACTTCTGGGGAAAACTGTTGTCTTTCTTCTCTTGATTTTGGATGCTTAAAATGAGGAAAGCAACATTATCAGACTAGAGAGAGAGGAAAAACATTCAATGTTACCTTGGTATCTGATGATCAAAGGTATGACCCCCACCTGCGGTGCGCTGAGAATGGCAGCACATGTTTCCTGAGGGAACTACACTTAGTTCAGAACAGGCAATGTCCCTTCGCTCCCTGTGTTGCCACACAGATCAGGAGCTGCCTGCCTGCCTTGGGAGAGCAGGGTATTTAGCTTTTTCCAATAGAAACAGAGCGGCTTAAGCAGTTATCCTCTGCCAATGAAAAGAAGCAGGAAGATAAGTGTCAGAGAACGATTATTCCCTGGGTAGTGACATGGCTGACATGTATTTTCTTGTGAAGATCCAGTGAGCTACAGCTATTAAGTAGCAGGAATTTATGAAATTTGTGGCCAGCTTTCCTACTCAGCTTCCCTTTGTCATTTTAAAAGTCTGTGATTTTGTTCTGACTACTATACTTTAAACATAGAAAATAGTAGAAGCTAAGAGGAAAATAGTTTGTTCTTTACATTTAGTTACCACTTTACTGTGTGCATTTTAACACTCAAAATGTACTGGCTCTGGCTGACATTTCCATCATGTTGGAGTGCCTGTATGCCCCTCATGTTTCTAATGAGGCACAAAGTATAGACAACATAAATGACAGGAAAAAGGCTGCAGTTTTTTTAATGACCAAAATCATATATATTTTAAAGCTCTAGCCTAAGGTTACAGCACAACAAAGCAGGCAAAGTCTCTTTCATCTGCAGTTTACTTGAAAACTAGGACCAAATTTCAGTCTCCCCAGGTGACAGAAAACAGCAGAGAGTCCCCAGTACAAAAGCAGAGTCCCCAGGAGAGAGTCCCCAGTCATGCGCCATCCAGCACTGTAGAGTCCATTTTCCAAGAATCCAGTAACACCTTTCTTTGTAGAAGTAAAGCAGACAAGGGCAGGACAGTAAATGAGACAAAAGAAAATAAAGAAAAAATTAAAATCAGTCAATACTGTGAAGATACTAGGTGAGGGCGTTACAATACCTGATGTGAGAGACCTTAATTGGGACACGCATAACATTTTCCCCCACCTCACCAGGCAAAGGGTTGCACTGACTTTGCCATCAGAAATGATGAACAGCATCAGCTCATCTAAGTTCTTAATATCCATCACACCTTTTCTATGAATTTTTGCCAGAACTCTGGGGCAATTTTCTGAGATGAGAATTATTTTTTGTCACCTGTAAATTGCACTTTTGTGAGGAGCTGTACTGAGGAAAAGGTAGGTGAGATGTCAGTGGGGTGAGCTGGTGCACCGAGGCTGCACAGCTGACAAATGAGATTTCTGACAAGGAGAGGTGTAGAGAAAAAAAAAAAAAAAAAAAAGAACCAAGTTCAATTCCTGGTGGTTTGAACAGACTGCTGAAATTGCAGGCTGTCATTGGGAAAATCCTGTTTTTCAGACACAAATGGACAGTGGACATTGACATGAAAATGCCAGTGCGAGTCAGTCTCTGCACTATGTTGTTAGGTGTAAATAGTCTTTACCTGGGTCTTGGCAAAGGGTTAAGACAGGGTTTTAGCAAGCTCATGGTTCCTGCTTGCATTACAGTAGCATTTACAGGCGTGTTCAGGACCCATAATACTAACTGCAGTTTTCACAAGCAGTATGCTTTGAAGGCGTTGTGTGAGTATACATAAATACATATACACGTAGTGAAGCCCCTTGAGAATCATAAAATCAGTTTGGGGAGATGAACGGCAAGACAGGCAGTGACTGGCTCATATTCTACCTGCAGAGTTGCACTTGGGGAGGAAATAAAAACAAACAAAAAGAAACACTATCGAAAGCTCCAGGTTTCTTATTCCTTACTTCCACACCCTTTGTATTTTACCAGAAGGTGTTACTGGAAATCTTCAGTGGCAAAGGGTCTGTGCAGTATCAAGATTTTTTTTGTTCTTTCTGGTGCATGGCAGAGTTGCTGTATGATGATGGAGCAGAAGCAGCCCAAAGGCTTTCTGAGTTGTCTGGACACATGGTGTTGGCACATTAATCTGTTCCTTGGGCTTGAACTTCCAGTAAGTCAACTCATGCTTAAGTACAACTCAGTACTAAAAATGTAACAAAACTGAATTTGGGGAAGGCGAAACTGATAAAGTGATTTACTGCTACTGGGAGCGTGAATCAGACCTTTTCTGCAGCAAAGTTGCAAACATTATCTGAATGTTGAGTGCACAGAGACAGTGAACTTCTCCGCTTGGTTGTAGCTCTGATCTGATAGTGGGGAGTACCTGTTTGTTTCTGTACTTAAGCAATTGTCTGCAAACTAGCAACAAAATGAACTATCCAAGATGCTTTTGATAACTTTCAGGCAGGACAGCACAATGAGCATAGCAGCTATAGATGTATGCTCTGGTATCAAGCAGTGCTTTTTGAGATAGTGAGGTGGATTTTGTTCATATCTAAGCAATGCCTTGGACTATCATTTCTGAGACAGTTTCATGTCTACCTTTGATCTGAAATGTGTTAATCTAATGAGTGGGTAGAGAAAATGAGTTACTATGGGAACAACGTCTTTCTCTAACTTACTGGCCCAGCTGGCTGCTCTGGCAATCGAAGCACGCCGCGAAATGGAGCAAGGCCACCACAGACAGACGTGCATTTCAATCTTAAAGGGAGCATTCGAGGTTGGGTTTGGGGCATGAAGGATAACAGCAGACCTTTGGGAGCTGCATCACGTGCTTCAAGCAAAGTGAGAGGAGGAGGAGTGTGCTGGGATCCGACTGTGATAAGGAAGCAGGGACTTGTCTGGTGGGAGGGAAACAAAGGCTCTGCTTCTGGGCTTCTTGGGGTCTAACTGATAAATGGTAAGGACAGCTGTTAAAGCTTTAAGCTTTTAAATCTGTTCTGGTGGTCATTAGTAAGGTATTTCACCATTAAACAGCTCTATGAGCTGCCTTTGCTTCCTATTTCCTTCTCTAGGCTCACAGAAGAAGCTATCAGTATAAAAAGCATAGGTGTGTCTTCCCCTGACCTGGAGAGCAGTGCTGCTTGCAGTGGTGGCTCGTGACCTCTGTGGAGGTGTTGTTGGCTGGGAAGAAGCATCCTGTATTGGTATTCAATTCCCTCTGTTTGCACCTACCTAAAAACATAATGCATGTGGAGAGGGAAAAGCTGAATTTCTTATTATTGCTCATTAAGGGGAGAACTTTTCTCTGAGTGGGAAAGTCTTAATCTTCTCTTGTTTGACTCCTGTCTTTGGCCCATTGCCTGAACAATGCAAAGGGAAAAACCTCTGGGCATCCTGCCTGCCTTCAGCTCACTGGCTCTGGGCAGCATGTGAGCATGGGGCGAGTGCTCACCCCAACTTCGACACCTACAGGTGAGCAGGAAGTAGTTCCTGTGGGCAGTTTCTTTGATACTGAAATGGGTTTAATTTCGAAACTGGGCAGAAACACCAATTAAGTGTAGTAGATTTGTTCGCTTCTTTTACTTTCTGTGAGATAAAAGTTAGGAGAAGGGTGAAAGCAGGCTCAACACTTTAAAGAATATGAAGAAGCTTATTACTAAAAGAATTAAAAGTAAAAAGAAATAATAAGAACCTAAAGCAAACCCCCCTTTCTCTCCAACCCCTCTCTCTGTTTCCCAACTTGCACAAAGGACAACAAACATGTGATTCAGGTCAGTATTGCAGTTCTTAAAAGTCTCTTCCATATTTGAGGGAAAAAGAGGTTTCTTCTGCTTAGCGTGGTTTCCAAACTGCTACAAGCAAAAACAGACTCGCCCAGAAATCTGCTGCCGTGAAAAAACATTTCTCTCATGAATCTTGCAGTCTTCTCACACTGCTATCATGGGGTGTTTCTTTTAAGGATAAGCAAATTCCAGCCTGAAAACAACGGCTCTCTTTCTTTAACAAAGTCTCTAAAGTCTTCTCACAGCCTTTTTTTTTTTTTTAAGTGACTCGGCATGACCACTTCTCCTTTTCCGCAGGCTGCACACAGAATTCTCTTCCCCCCATGTCTTTCACAGAGAAATAAAACAGTTTGTGACATTACAGTCTCATACCACTGCATGCAAGAAGCGTTTTTAAGCTACGCGCGACAAAACACGCTGCCGCCCTCTTTTCCAGTCTTTGCTTCATCTCACATGACTCACTCTCTGTTTCTCTTTGACCCTGAAATTTTCATGATGGAGAGATGACTTTGTTCAGGCTGTTCAGTTTGTTCAGGTGGAGGAAAGCTTCGCTCTCTTTGTGCTGCTGGCTGCATGGTGTCTTCTTCAATTCGGTGCAAGTTGTGCTGGCTTCAGAAAGCTCCGCCAGGTCCGCGCGGGGCCGCGCCGGCTGCGTGGGGGGTGGGGGGAGGAGAGGAAACTCGCCAGTCCCCAAGAGCCGCGCCGGGTAAGTTCAGCCGTGCAGCAAATCACGGCTGTTTTCAGCTGCCCGCGGCTCTGAGATAGTTTTTTCCCGCAGTGACCCAGGGGTCTGTGCCGCTGCGCCGGAGGCGAAGAATGGAGGGCGCAGGGGTCCCGGCCCGGCCACCCCTCCGGGAGAGACCGGAAACCCGAAGCTCGAATTTCCCGCGGCCGTGCTGACTTTTATATGCAAAACTGCGAGAAGCGATTGGTCTACAACTGTCTATCAACTCAGTTTTCAACCCACCACAGATACCTACATTCCTCACTATGTAATGTGTGTCCTTTTTTTTGCCTACTTTCTCAGGAAAAGAGCTGTACAGTTTATGTGGTTAAATCAAATCAGGATCCAAGCATTTTGATATGCTTTTTGTTTTTAAATGAAAAGTAATTGAAGAATAATTAATGAAACACAAGATAAATATCAACAATGTAAATACAATACTAGACATTCAAACATTATCAAACACCTGTGACTTGCTGGATGTCTAACTGGATTTTGACCACCACTCTGCTATGCCAATGTTTCTCTCCACAGTCACAAATTTTTGTACATTGTTAAATTTTTTCAAGTTGATTCCTGCCCTCAAGGTCTCTTAGTAGTCACTTGTTTGCTATGTAACCAGGCTGAGACTCAACCTAAGGCAGATTCACCTTTGGTAATTTCCTCCCAGCACTATGAGCTTTTGGGTGATGCCTTCTCAGACAGCTGCAGGTCTTACACTGCCCCAAGTTATGTCAATGTTGCTCTCCTGGCTGCTGCTGTCCAGGAATCACTGGGGGTCTGTGTGGATCTCCCACACCTGCCCTCAGGCTGGTACCTGCCCTGTTTGTGTCACTGAGGCCGTGCTGCTCTGCCTGTGGCCCTGGCGCCAGGATTTATCTGATTTCTGTGTTGTTATGCAGTGTCCCTACAATTAGAACTTCATCTCTCTGGTGCTGTTTCTGAAGTTTAATGTTCTTCCTATTGCTTGACTCATCTATTTGCTAATTTTGTGTGTATGCATCTCTGTTGGAAACCTCAGGGATTTGCCTAACTTTGAGCTCACCTGCCCAAGAGCACCTACCTGGGGTGGGCTAGGCTGCTTTTTCATGTGTACGTGGCAAGGGAAGCGTCTCACTGTCTTTTGTGCCACGGGCACATCCCCAGGCTAGGTAGGGTCACACTAGGCAAGGATTGGAACACAACCGAGGCTGCCTTTTTTCCAGTTTGAGCCCCACTGATGAAAACAACAGCAAAAACTCGAGCACCCTGAGCTCAGTGTTGCAGCCCCTGCATTCCCAGTCTGCAGAAGTGCAACCACAGCATCTCCCTGCTTGCCTTCGGCAACTGTGCCTCTCCACCTCTGGCATGTTCCCAAGCTCTTCTCTGGAGAGCTTTCTGTGATGCAAAGAGGTCAATAATACAAATAATTAATGTCAAGCGGCTGTCAATAGATACTAGGTCTGAAAACATAGCACATGCAAGCCCATATTAATTAATTGCATCCCACTCTGAAATTTGAACATTAAGCAAACTAGGAGGGATGGTATGGTGATAATGATCAATGCTTATTTTTTCCTGGGAGATGTTGAGAAGCAGAGCAGCTTTGGCACAGCTAAGTCCTTACTGAGTTCGTTTATCTCTCCCTTCTTCTGAAATTGAATTTTTAAATATTTGGTAGTTAATGGTATAATGCTTACTTTACAGAAAGTTGAGATGCTCAATCAGAATATTAAAAATTCCTTTAATGTATTTATTTAAAATACAAAAAGAAGAATTACACAGGAAAGCAGCAAATGAGAAATTAAATTTTTATCTTGACACACAGACTGCTTTTTCATGTGATCTGATCCATGTTCTTGCTATTTATATTTCATACTTAGTTCTTGCATCTGGTGCATTTAGCCCAATCCAATTCTCTGCTCTTGGAAGCATTTGATCAAGGTGGAAGAGCAGGGATCTCATCCTGGCACACACAAACCTCAAAGAGGGTAATAGCAAACAAGGCATGTCAGACCAACACCACCATCTTAAAAAGAGCCCATGTAAAGATCTTTCCCATATAGACATATTATGTCTGTATTGATTTGTGGGGTGGGAGCTATTGGAGTTTTTCTCTGATATTTCTAAAGCAGATATCTGATAGTGTCAGCTTTTCTACGTTGCAAAACTTTTTTTGCAAATGGGAGGGAAAGAGCTACAGGAATAAAATCAGAAGCTTTATAAAGGCCCTGGTTTTTAATATACAAAATAATCTCACTAGAATGTGCAGGAGGAGATAAATAGGGGAGCAGAGTAACATAGTTTTACCTTCAGAATAATACCTGTCTTTACTCAGGTGTAGAAACATTTCAATACAAGTTTGTTTTCTTTGCTCACTCAATCTGACACAAGTCCCGGCTGCTGCCCACAGCAGTCCTTGTCTCTCTTTCCTGCCTCTTCCCTGCCCGAAGCCCTAGGTGCCAGTGAGAGTGCAGTGAGCAGAGCCCCTGTCCCGGGGCAGTCTCTCGCAGTTCCGCGGGCGCGGAGCTGGCACCGCGGGGAGGCTGGAGCGGAATGGGGCTGCTGAGGGCAGGGACAGCCTGGTCTGGTGCTGCCTGTGCTGGACTGGAGGGTGCATGACCTGGAGCTCTTCCCTCATCTCGCAGCGCCCATCACTTCCTAAGAGCGGGAAGAGCCGGCTGGGGGGAGCTGGCTTTTCATCTCCGCGCCGCTCGAAGCCGGGAGCAGGCGTGCCTGCCCGGAGCGCACCCTCCCCGAAGGCAGAAGCTGGCCAAGCTCTGCAGATAAGGAGAGAGAGGTGATGAGGGGTGGATCCTGCTGCCTGCCCATGAGCAGGGAGGAGTGAGTGAAATACCACATTCAAGCACAAGAATCCCGTTGAAAGGAACAGAGCTTTGAGAGGAGGAGCTGGCATCACCTCAGGTTTTCCTGTGCATCCTCCTCCCGTTGCTATTCCTTTGAACTCCCTGGCCTTTAGAGGAAAGGAAACATGGCAGATGTCCAAGAACAGCCTTTCCTTAGCTGGAAGCTGAACAGCTCGTATCTGAGAGAGGAAAAACATCAAGGGAGATCAGGAAAGGGAAATGGTGTCTCTAAGTGGTTAAGAGTTAAGCAGCCTGCCTGTTAGGTGCCAATGAACTGAAATTACTCTGTTGCTATGAAAATAAGAAAAGTTCTCCAGACCAAGATCTTGACTTTGGTCATGCTGGATATTCTTCCAGCTAAGCAGCATAATTTGTTGAGCACAACAATTTCTCAGAAATTGCTCTGTGGAGTCCCTTTGGATGCTGAGAAACTGAGCAGTTGTTCTTCAGTCTCTGGTGGAGTAGCCAGTATTATCGAAACATGGTGAATTGCAGTAATTCCTACAATTACTCATGACTGATTTATCACTTGATTGTAGGAATTGAGTTTAAATAGATTTTTTTCCATCTCCCTTGCTCCCTAATTGATTATTTTTTTGAATGCTGAATCTTTGAGTTTCTCTCATAAAGTAGATTAAAGTCATTATAGCTGTGTGCTTTTTAATCATTCTGCTGTATAATTACTGTTGCTGCTGCTGTCTTCTGGTTTACACTGCTTCTTTATTAGCAGCTCTTATTGCCAGAAGCATTAAACATTTAATAATCTGTCAAGGTGGTAATTTGTTGTCTTTTTTTTTTTACTTGAAGACCTTTTCAGTGATATCTTCAAGCACCTGCCCTGCCCAGACTTTAATATTCACTTATCTCTGTCTGGTTGGCCTCATGTTATTTTTAATTGCCCTCTTCTGGATAACCAAAGTTACCCATTCATCATACAGAGAATCTAAATAAGTCACATGCAGCTGTACCAGGCAGTAGGAAAACAGACTGTCCAGAAACAGTAATGAGGCTGATGGCCAGAGATGATGCATAGGCTGTCTGTTGGCACTAGCAAAAGAACATTATTTGAGCCTGATACAGCATTCATGGTAAAGGCAAGTTGTAGTGGTTTCCATACCAAGGAAGGATTACACCACAGTTTCTTCTTTTTAATGCTTTTTGGGATTTCCATTGAGGGTTCCTGCAGGAATACAGCCATCCTTCTCCCTGAGCTCCCAGAGGCTTTTCCTATATAGTATATACCAGCTCTGGAGTAGCTTGCCTTTCTCAAAAGCCAGGTGTTGTGGTTTGACACTGGCCAAACACCAGTCACCTATGAAAGTCACTCACTCACCCTCCCTTGCCACAGCTAGGCTGAGGAGAGAAAAAATTTAATTAACGCTTCATGAGTTGAGATAAGGACTGGGAGAAAAAACTCCAAGGGTGAAACAGGCTCAGCTTAGAAGTATAAAGTGAGTTTACTACTAACAGAGTCAGAGGAGGATAATGAGAAGTAAAATAAGCCTTTAAAAACACCCCTTCTTGCCCCTGGTCCCTCCCTCCTTCCCACTGACAGCGCAGGGAGACAGGGTGTGGGGGTTTTGGTCAGTTCGTCACCCGAGGTTTTCTTCTGCTGCTCAGGGAGAGGAGTCNTCTCGGCTTGGGCACCTGGAGCATCTCCTCCCCCTCCTTCTCCACTGCCCTTGGTGTCTCCATGTTGTTTCCCTCACATGTTCTCTCCTCCTCCTCTTCTCTGGCAAGAAAAAAACTGTATACTTTGTTTTGATTTTCTTCTTCAATCTGTTATCACAGAGGCATTACCAGCCTCTCTAACTGGCCCAGCTTTGGCCAGCAGCATGTCCATTTTCAGAGCCATGAGGGACTGGCTCTGCCAGACACGGTGGGAGCTTCCAGCAGCTTCTCACAGAAGCCAACTTAGTGCCCTCCCCCCCACCAAAAACCAGGCTGTGCAAAACCAACACACCAGGAAAAGCCAAACAGTTCATACATGGTATTTTATCTCTGTAAAGGCCTTTGGATTGCACTTCTGGCTGACCTGAGTGGAAGTCGTGGGGCTGTGGCTCCCTGAGGAGTCCTGCGAGGCTGTTCCTCGGCAGCTGTGTCCATCAGCGTTCGCTCGTCCCTGAGGGGCAGCGCTGCTGAGCGATGGCATTCTGCAGCAGTGACAGCAGTGTCCTCTGGGGTCACAGCCATGAGCTGCAGCACTGCCCAGCTCACATGCAGTGCACAGCAGGACACCCTGTGTCCCACTGGAACCAGGCACTGGTGCTGCTGCTGCAGAAGCTGCTCCTTACCCAAGATATCCACTGGAGCCAGCAGCCTGGCCTCTGCACGTGCCCCTGGGCCCCACCACAGGCATGGGGCCTCAGAGGTGGGGCAGCACACTCCAAGGCAGCTTCTCCTGTGTCCGTGAGGTGATCAGAGATGGGACAGCACCAGGAAGGGCTGGAAGAAGTGAACAGTTCAGTGTACATTACTGAAAGTGGGGACACAGTGGCCTCTTGGTGACTAAAGGACTGTGGTGGTGGGAAGGTGTTCAGTTCTCCCCATCCTAAGGGAGAGGACAAAGTGTGGTCGGTTCCTCTGGGCTGGAAGTAAGAATAAAATTCTTGGTGAGGAAAGAGGGTGAAGCCTGGGAACTGAGCACCTGGGGACCTGGTGGCATTTCAGCTGCTGGTGGTTTCAAAGGAGCACCTGAAACATGAGTCTGTCAAATCTGACACACACATGATGGGCTCCTCACTTCTGGCAGGCGAATGGGTCAGGCTGGCTCTTAAATCTCTTTCCCCTCTGCTCTCTATGTGTGGAAGTGCAAGCCAGAGGGAACAAAAATGCTGGGATTTGCACATGCATCTCCCCTAAAGCTCAAAACAAAAACACAGAGTAAAGGTTTTGACACCCAGAGAAAAGAATAAAATCCAAAGACATCAATCATTTATGACTGAAAAGAATGAACAGTCAATAATTGCTTAAAATATTTACTTATATTTTAAATGACATCTTACAGATTTATATTTTCTTTGCTTTATAGTTGTCTGTTGGAGAAATGGTTACTTTACTTTTTCCTAACATTCCTTCAACCATTTTAGGATAAGCTTTTTCATTAATGGAAATGACTGTCTACATTTCTTTTAGCATCTTGTCTGTGCCTTATTTTATCTTGTCAGAAGAAACTAGCAGATAGCAATTCTTAGGGTTTTTCTTGTCTATATGATTATCCAAGACAGGATTTTGACAATTTCAGTACAATAGCCTCCTCTCAGGAAGTCTTTGATTCTAAAACATACTCTGAAGTGCTAATTTCTTAACCTTCTAGAGTTCATTATTTGGACAGATAAAAATTGAGTTTAAAGTGACCTAAAAGGTCATCTTGCCACGGTATAATCTAGTTAAAACTTTCTCAAATTAAATGAAGTGGCCTGTATACCATGTATTGATTTAAAAAATCTTCTTAATGTAGTCATATTGTAAGACTCTTGACATTTTTTCTTTTCTCCTTTGATGGAGCTGTTTTTTTACAGAAACTTCAGCATTTTGTTTTGTAAAACTGTCACCATCTTGATGGCTTCTCAGTTGTATAAGGCTTTGACCTCTGGACCAATCCTATGTTTGGGGAAAACACAGCTGCAAAATATCTACTCCTGTGACCCTTGTGAATAAGTTTCTCATATGACATTGATATGAAGAAGCTGAAGGTGGCTTTCAATTACCTCCTGAAGGACTGATGTTGTGGCCTTAATTCAAGATGCATCCTTTGCACTTTCAAGATAGAAATTTTGATAAGTTCTGCTTTCAAATGTTCTTTTTGCCCTGAAAATTATAATTCTTAATTCAGTTCTTTTTTAGCCTGGAACAAAACCAAAGAAAGAAATAGTTAAATACATGAAGAGACAACTTCAGCTATGACTCGTGTTTCTTGAAGGTGGGCAAAAGTCAGACAAGTTGAAGTCAAGAGCTGCTCTGTGGTGTTGGATAAGGAGGAGGATCCCAACTTTATTGCTACCTTATCCATTCCCATTTATGGCTTTCCTCTGCAAAATCTTTGTTTTGTGGATTTGGGAACTCTACAGCCAGAGCCTCCTGTTGGCCTCTATGTCCCTGGGTTGTTCAGTGACCTCTCCTGGGAGAACAGGAAAGAGGCTGATGCCTCAGCATCAGTTAATTGCCAAAATACGTGGCAAAAGAGAAACAAAAGGAAAGTGGAGTCAGTATGTCTCTGCAGAGACAATGTTTTAAGTCTTCCTGTGGACCTTAAAACGTAATTTGAATGTGCACAAGCATGGTCAGTATTTGAACTTTGACCTCCTCCAGTTGCTTTGCTTTTAAAGAAAGTAATTTCAATAGTGATACTGGTTTTCTGATGCTTTTTGGCTCATCTACAAAAACTGCTCATCTGAGTTGATTGAGGAGGAAGGGAATAGGTTGTTCTGGGGTGGGCATTAAAAAAAACATTAAAAATTTAATTGGGTTTATTTCTTAAGTGTTGAAAATACCATACAAAAAAGCTTTTCTGGTATGCAGATCCTGGTCATTTAAACAAGACAATGACTTGGTTTCCAAAAAAAAAAAATATTCAGTTGTCCTTTCTTTAGAAAAAGATATTTTGTGGCAAACCTGAAGTAGACAGTATTTGTTCGATTCACTGTAATTACTAGAAATGCTTCATCTATTCAAAAGCTTTCATGACACCCTCAGGGACTATTAGGCTTTAATATAAGTTGTTTTTATCTCTGATTTTTCTCTCAGATGATTTCCCCTTTTGTTTTCTCAACATGTCTAGATTTTGTTATTATAGTGTTAATTTTTTCACTTGAAAAGGTAACAGCAAAGCAATGGTGTTTCAAATCTTTTATCTGAATTCCTAGGGTCCAATTCTCACGCAGAGCTAAGCTATTTCCTGCTAAAATAATGTTGCAGGTTTGCTAGTGAACAAGCTCATTCAATCAATAGTTCTTGTTTGATAGACTAAATAAATGATGTTGTGCTATGTGATAATCTCTGAGTTTTCCCACCACCTGACAGAAGGCTCATACTGAAGTGGGAGTGCGGAAATGGAGGAATTGACAGGCCCAGACAAATGAACAATTAAGTTGCTGTTCTGAGGTCTGTGGCAAGGCAATAGAATAAGGTAGGGTACGTGCCTGGAATATCAAAACCTTACACGCTACTTTTAAAGTGTCCCAGGAGAACTGCTGGACAGATACTGCATGAAAAGCGGATGATATTCTTGTTACAGCAGATTAGGTGGTGTATCAGCAGCCTAAAACTTGGAAATACGGGAAAATGAGGCCAGAATACTTTGAACAAAGGAACCTATGTACGTATATTTCTAAAGCAATAATCTGCTTATTTTCAGCAAGTACATTTTGAAGCAACCTCTGGTCAAAGAGGAAGAGGCCTGAGGTGTTACGAGGAGTGAAATGAGGGAGTTTTCAGCAGCAGGTCCCTTGTTCCCAGGCTGCAGCCTGGTTGGTGGTGCCAATAATTATACAAGTCACAGATTTCAAATGTCACCATTATCCAGCCACATCTGCAGTGTCACAAGTAGCAAAAGGACAACAAGAAGTGGGTATATTCACAGTATCTCTTGCTTCTGTCGCGTATCCATACTGTAAAATGTTTGATTCTATTGATTCTTATTTAAGTAATTTCCCACTTCAGAAAAAGAAAACGCGTTACCAACAAAGTGCACTGCCTTGCACCTTCAGCTAGGACAGAAGAGATGCATCAGCAAATGCTTGAGCAGATGTAAAAGCACTGCTAAAGAAATGGGCCCTTATGAGGATCTGATTTCAATTTTGGGATAAGTAAATGTGTTTGCTTTGGCATTACTTTTTTTTCTTCTGGATGTATTTTTTTCCCATATCTGCCAATAAACTGCAAATACGATGATAGAAAAGAAACTGCATTGTGAGTCATAAATAGGATTATTGACTAAACAGCAGTTGTAGGATCTGCACTGCCAATGTGTAAGCCAGAAAGCATATCTTGGCTGTACAATTTTATTTCTATTTTCATAGAAGCAGCAGTTAAAAAAATCATTATCGCGTGCGTCTGAGCTGATCGTGTTTGATTTGGATGTCACTGGGATGCAATAAACAGGAAACCCCAGTGTGCCATTTTACTAAGACAGTTTTCAGAGAGGAAGCACAGTTTCTGCAGCAAAGCACCGCTGATTTACATGGATTTTCTTGTCACATGTTTTGGCAAAATGTATCAGCTTGTGCTTCTTAGCATCAACAAATAATACTTGACTTGCAAACGAGCTCCTTGGCAAGAACCCAGCCACAGGAGGCTTGGAGACTTGACTGTATAAAAAAGAGTTTCATTTCACCAATTTCTGAACTGGCACTATCCCTGCCATGGTTGTCTGCAGCCATTCACTGATCCCTGCTCTTGATTCTTGGATATTGAAGCTATTCAGCCTGTCAGCTTTTACCAAATTCCAAGCAATGAAAATTAAACATTTATTTTTTCAATTTCCATGTTAATGCTTTAAAGGGCTCTCAAGCTCATTTGTGCTCTCATGTTTGAAATTAATCTTTTCTTCCATGTGAAATTGGTATCTTTACCCTCACAATGTAGGCCTTTCAAAATGTTCATGTTTTAAAGAAAAGAGGCAGCTTACTTTGTATTTTTCCTGTGCAGCCTTCTTGTTCATAATGAGCTTAAATATAAGGAGCATAAACCCATCTGGAAATAAAATTATGCACTAGGTTCACTAAAAAAAGTAATTACATTATAATCAAACTGTCACTTTATGAGCTTGTGGGAGATGAAATACACTACAAGCTGACAAAAGAAGAGGATGGCTTGCTCTTTTAAACATCATCCACGGCACAAAGCAGTGAAGAAAATCTGAATTAGGTACAGTGTAACCAGGAAAGCACTTGGAGCCAGGCAAGTAAACCTCAGCACAAGGACGAGGGAGACAAATGTGCTTTCTTCTGGGGGAATGGGGGAGCCTTCAGCTTATGCAGCCCAATACATGTGCAGGCTACTACTGTCAGTAGACTGATAGCCCAAGGGTGTTTGGACACACGATGGGAAACACTGACCTGTGATTGGGAAATGACCTGTATTCCTCAGTCATGTTTTGCAGGGAACTTCAGCCTGTGCTGCTGTGGCAGCTCTTGCATTACCTTCCTCGTTTGCTTCATCCGAAGCAGTTGTGCCCCACCAAGCAGCTTGTATTCAGCAGAGGCTGACTCCTGTCTCAGGTTAAACATGTGAGGGAATTGGGACAATCGGAATGTATGAGTTGTCTTTGTTCACATTTTGCTGTATCTTATGGCCCTCTCAACCTGCCTAACTGTGATTGGAAATGCCTTGGTTTAGGTAAAATCCATGGTCCTGTGTAGACTCTAGCAGCATTCAGGTGGAAGTGATTTTCTTGAGTCCTTCAGACCCTTGTCATATGAGCTTTTGTTGAATAAAGTCCTTTCTCCCTTCTGACGTAATTTCTTTCAGATCTGAATCTGTTCCCTCTTTTCTGTTCTCTGTCAGCAATGGATCCCTTTCATGGGCAGATCCTTGCTCTGACACTTGACAATGGGCTGGTGGCACGCAGTGGGCATGAGTGTGGGGCACAGGGAGAGGGGGAGGAGCTGGTGATGTGTGTCTGGATGCCAGCCTTGTCGTTGCATCAGGAGCCAGGGAGGGCACAGGTGGGTAGCTGAAAGTTTATCCTCCTGGATGGACCAAAGCTGGTGAAAGATTTGTGCCCAGGAGAACTGCTCTTGCTGCCAGTAGTGCATCTAATGAAAGAGAAATTTGTTCTCAGACAGGGTCTTTCTTCTGGTAACTGAAAAAAAAAAAGCTTCAGAAATATGAACGGGTTGAAATTCATATTTTTGTAGTCTGGGTTTTTTTCTGTTCTAGAGATAGAAATGGTGACACACTGAGAGGTCCGTGCTGTGTAAGTGGCACAGCTGATACCTTTATTCAGTGTCTTGCTTTTCATGCTATGAATTCAGACAGAACAGCACGGGATTGCTTTCTATATGCAGTGGATAAGACCCACTTTGTGTATTCATGACACATCTCTCTGGCAGCATCCTGAGAGCCTCAGCAAAACAGAAGGTGGGGGAGCTCACTGGAGACTTCCTGATACTACAGCTTGCTTTTCCAAATTTAAATCCCTAATTTGTTTAGGTACAATTAATTTTTATTTCTTTTCTAAGAAAACTGGAAAGATTCCAGTTCCAAGAACAGGAACATGAAATAAAGCTTCATCAAAGTGAAATAATAATAAAACCTTGTCCAAATGCCTGTGTAACTGTGTAGCCTCTGTTTTGACAGAAATAGCTGTCAGAAACAGCTTTTGACAGCAGCTCTCCCCAGATAAAAATAGCAGTTTTAAAGCTACTGTTCTTAAATTCCAGCACCAAATCTCAGGACAGGCAACCCCACTCATGAGCTGCCAACAGTGGTTTACTGATGAGCTGTTAACTTGTGATTGAAGGCCTCATGGACTGAAATTTAGCATCATCCTTATTCCGCATTTTGCTGCTGTTCCTGGCAAGAGACTTGGTTAAATTGCCATAGTCTTCTTTTCATTAAATTCATGCTCCTATAGCCACCTTTATCATGCAAGACACATAAGAAATGTTGAATTGCAAAAAACAAACAAACGAACAAAGAAAAAACCCTAACAAGCCTCAAACCAACCTAACAAAATAATCAATAATCTCATGACAGAAGGTACAGGTAAGGTTTTCTTTGACTGTGCAGATACTTCCATGAGGCCACTGTGGCCTGTTGGGCATAACGAGGCTGTTTGGAGCAGAAACTGCACTTGTCCCAGTGTCTTGGGCAGCCTCAACTTCCCCCATTTCTGTTCTGCTGCCAGGATGAAGGCAGGGATGCTGGTTCATCTCCATGCCCATCTTGCTGCACACAGCAAGGCTCACTGTTCAAGCCCTGAATTCACAGCAGAGCCAAGGGTGGAATTTGTGCTCCCTGGTGGATTCAAATCCTTAAGAAAGTTGGAGAATCAACATATGCCACATATATTCACTCCCCTTGGGACCCATTACCTTTCTGGCTCTTTCTGCTCATATTTAAATTGACCTCAAGTTGCAACAAATGCTGCAAAAAAGGCTTCTAAATAGATTAGATGGTGCTTATCTTTTTGGTTTTTTGGTTCTTGTTGTTTTTATTATTATTATTATTAATAACAGTAATAATAATAAATTGAGGATATTTAGTTGTTTGTTTGAGGGTTTTTTTCCCCATAAAGCTGTTTAAACAGCTGGGGCTTGAATTAAGTTGTAGAGGTCTGTTTGTGGTACAGGTAAGCATCGTTGCTTCTACAAGAAAAGCTGAGTTGAAGAAGGGGTATAACCTTTCAGAAAACAAACACAACCTTTGAATCTAATATTGCTTACCTGTAGCACAGAAATACGTAAGGCTTTTCCTTCTGCTCCTAGTCAGATACAGAAGGTATGTTGTTCAAAGCTAGCAAGCAGCTTGGGAAATGTTGTCAAAGAATTAGCAATACACTGTACTCTCTGGCTTTTGATTTAACCTGGTCATCATTAGAGTCCCATAAACAACTGCATCTTTCTCCTATCTTTCTGTACCTCCTTGCCCTGTGAAGTTCATAGCAATGCAATAACTTAGCTCAGATAGATGTGACACTGTAAGGCTGAACACTTTATTTTACCTGCCTGCAGTAGCTGCTGCCTAGCAATGTAAACACTATGCATGATAAAGAAGAAAATTCAATTTTTCTAAAAAATTAAGGCTTTGGGGTTTTTTATAAGTGAAGGCTTGGAGAAAGACAAAATTACCCACGTGGGCCTGGAGTGATGTTCTTGGGATGTATCACAGCTCTGGATGATAACAGGTGACATTGCTGACTCTTCTTAGCCTGAAAAAATAGTGGCAAAATTACTGTAGTAGGTTCATGACACTGCTGGTATTTAGGGATTCTGCACACAAGTTATGAATTCTGGCCTGACTCAATGAACTTGGTGTTAGATCTTGACAATGTTATTAGTTTCTTTTCTTTCTTTTTTTGTTCCCCCTCTATGTTCCTTCCTTCAGCCACTGTTCTGAGTGTAAAACAGACACCTACGTATGAGTTGGTCTGTTAAGGTTTTTTCAGGGGCTGGTAATTTTTCCTGATCCTGAAAGGAGGAGAGATATTAGACCTTTTTGTTCCTTCTCTGCAGGGGCCAGGACACAAAGTTTCTGGCACAGCTTGACACTGAGGTCTAGGGACTAGATGTGCTTAAAATGTACTAACAGAGCAGGATTATTTTCTAGTATCTGGATGCATTTTATCCATATTTTTGTTGGAGGTGCTATAGGTCTCTCAGCTGTCACCAAAGGTCTGCACTTTTCCTTGGAACCAGGCTTTCATGCACTAGTCTTTTTGAGAGCTGAAACCTGCATCCTCATTTCCGAAATGGCTGAGCATCTCTGTCGGGGTTGGTTATGTTGCTCTCCCCTTCTCCCCACACCCCAGTGCTGAGCTGCATCGTGTGGGCAGGGCAATATGGCTCTGAAACTGTTCCACCATCCTCTTTGCAAGAGCCCATGTGAAGAGTGGTGATGCTGATAACTCGTAACTTCTTTTTGGCTTTTCCTTCTTCTGGCATGCTGAGACTGAGGAAAATTAATATCACACTTGTTATAAACCTGTCCTTGTGGCAGATGCAGACCCTCCTAAAAGCATGTCAAAACAACTTGTGTGGCAATTGTGTGGCAATTTGCTAAAACGTAATAGAACGGCAAACAGGACAAAATCATATGAAGACTTTGCAATTTCAAGATTTTAAATAGAATATCAGCTCAAAGGTGTGTGATGAGTTTTGATTGCAGAGAAAGCAAGGATGTAGGTTTTAGGAATCAGTCTCTGACGCATTTTAAAAATCCATCTGTGCAGTGTCTGCTTGCAAGAAAGCAGCCTTCCATGTGATCCCTGCTCTTCAAGCAAAGGCATCAAGGATTGTTGACCTGGATGAAATAAATCACTGGTCTTAGTACGATATTGGAATGAAATATCCTCTAAAATCTAACCTGCTTAGGCCTAAAACAGCTTTCACTTGTTCAACTGAGAAGCTGTTATCTGCTTTCATAGTTCTATACTGTAATTATCCTTGTCTTCATAAAAATACATTATTCCAGTTTTTACTCTGTAGATTAAAGCCACAATTGCTAATTTTAGTAAGTGAGGATTTTAATCCTGATTAATAAATCAAGTTTTTTTCTGTCTCATTATAAAATGCTCGTGGCTTCATTAGAAACAATGTGAGCTGTTTACACTCCTGATCTGGCTTAAAGTGTATGTGTAAAGGAACACAAGAACAATGGGAAGGATTCTCCCATTCTCACTTAATGTGTTTCATAAAGAAGGAAAACCCCTTCTTTGCAGCACCTAATAATAAGTTCAACTAAAAACATAGAGGCTTGAAAAAAACCTTTTTTTACATGGCTGCAAACTTTCTTGGTGCTATTGGTCAGCATTGGCACCAAGTTCTCTCTAATGTAAATCCTGTACATTACACAGCACTTCAGTTCTGGCCTTAGAGATAGGTGGAAACCTGACCTCAATAACATTAAATCAAATTTGGTTGGTTGGTTGGGTTTTGGGGGTTTTTTGTTGGGACTAAATATATTTTTTCCAATGGAGTCATTGCACTGCATGCTGGACCTAAATTTCCTAGTAGAAAGTGGCACTGTCCCAGAGTTTGGCATGTGCCTCCAACTCCATTCAGAAGCCTGTGTTTACCCTGTCCTTACTGCTATGCAAACTTCAGTTGTCTCCACTACCATATCTGACCAAGGTGTGCTATTAGTTATCTAAAAAAATGCAAAGACAAGAAATAAGTCCAAAATTGTAGACATAGATGTAATGGCTTTGTGGCTTTGAGTGGAGGCTTTTCTTTTAGATTTTCTTTCCCTTCAGTGCTATTAATTTATTTGATGAACCTCATTGTTCAGTCTTGCCAAACTGCTTACTTCAGTGCATGATACCTGCTTGTTACAAGCCTGATTTGCACTTGTATATCCCAAGTGCAACCATTCCAAAAGGGGAAATAAGATAAACAGAAAGAGAAAATTCAGGAGTCAAAAATAAAAAAGTTTATTGAGAGGCACAGAGTCCCGAGGGAGCTTTTTATGTACAGAACACAAATCTAGCAAGTTGTAGTTGCTAAGACACATGGATGTCAAGGCTCAGGAGGAGTGACTACCTAGACCATTAATAACAGAAGTAAATTGCACCCAGATATGAAACTGCAAATACAGTCAGAGTTTATCCCTGAAAAAGGTTTTGCACATTAGCACCATAACCTTGAAATTAATCTTTCTTCCTTTAGCATTCTCTATTGCAAGTAAAGTTTTTATATTTGCTGAACCACCTTTCACGCCAACGCTCTGTGGCAGCCATGCTGCAAAGATGCTGGTGAAAGAAGAGAGTTCATTTTACGTGGATCAGGTGTTCCACAGGAGTCTTGCTCTTACCATGTCCAAAGGCTTGATTTTATGGAAGCTGCCCACAGACCTGGTTGAAAAAACACAGTGACCTGAAAGATAGCCTTGTCTTTCTCATGGTCTGCCTAATTAAAAAGCTAATTGAATACCAGCTCAGTATGAGCTTTCTCCCTGCAGACATGATCTTTGCTCAGAATTCAAGTGATGCTTTTGAAGCATCAGTGGAGGTAGGCAGTGGTCAGGGATCAAGTCTGAGAACACACAGTACCCATTTGAAGCCTCAGCAGGACACATTTGAGAATGAAAGCCCGGACTGATTCAGTCTTTGTTTTTCCTAAAGGCAACTTGGAAACATAGAGCAGTTTATGAGTTTTCCATCACTAAGACAGATCTGAAAGCCATTGACATGGAAATGAAATTTCAGGTTACAATAATGAGAAATATATCATGAGGACATGATAAGTACCCAGTAAAATGCATGAGCTTTTTAGAGGGCCTCTGTAGGAAAGAAGCTGTCTTAGGCAAACCATTATGTCCTTAAGGCTCTGTCCCAGACACGGTTCAAGTAGCAGCCAGAGGAAAGTAAATGAGGTCAGATGGTAGAGACAATATTTTTTATGATAAAAGAGTGACAGAAGACAATCTATAACAATAGCACAGTGTTGCTGTTGTTGCACAAATTTCCAAATGAATAACTGTGGTGAAACCACACAAGGCCATGTCAGGCCACTTTCTGGAAGTCTCCCCAAGTAAGCAGCCTGAAGTCCGCAGTATTTCCTGTGAGCGATGTACCTTTTCATTCAGAGCTGCACCTACATGCCAAGTCTGTTTCAGAGCTGCAAAAGGGATTGGGTGAAGGGCAAGGTTGATCAAAACATCCATTTCTGTTAAAAGTTGTTGCCTATGCAGTAGGACCATGTATTTTTTTTTCCCCAGCACACAGCAGTGCTGCAGCCTCTCCCTCCCTCTTGCTCAGGATTTGAACCCTCCGTGACAGACCCCACTTCAGGCAAGCGGCTGGACTGGAAACAC
Organism: Edolisoma coerulescens; assembly: GCA_013397115.1. Classification (NCBI taxonomy): domain Eukaryota; kingdom Metazoa; phylum Chordata; class Aves; order Passeriformes; family Campephagidae; genus Edolisoma; species Edolisoma coerulescens. Next base: position 637,289 of record VWZW01001281.1, read on the forward strand.
CTGGGTTCCCCTCCAGCCTGAATTATCCTGTGGGTCTGTGTCAGATCCCACAGGAAAAATGCTGGTTGAAGCCAGGCTGGCTTTGAAATTGGACCTTTTACTTGGTGTAGCTTAAACGTGAAGCTTGTGTGGGATATCAATGGCTGGAATAACCAGCTCTGTCAGGCTTGGTAGGTAAGATGGAGGGATCCTGTCCTGAAGGAAAATAGAGGGGAAATAGCAATTCAGATTTGTATGTGGAAAGCTGAAGGATGGAGAGGTGAAGCTGATTCACCAGGCTTACCAAGCCTGCAGGAGCTGAGAAGAGAGTTGGGGTATTTGGAGTCTGAAAAGTATCTCTGTGTTTCTTCTTATAGCTACACAGAAAACCAGATTTCTTTCAGGAATACAAGCTGCCCTGGCTTGCTTGTGGCAGGACAAACTTTTTCTGAAGCATGGAAGATACAATCATGATTTACAGCTGAACTTGTTAAAGACTGAGCTTGTTATTTGCTAGTTACCTTATTTAACATATTTTAGAAGTACTGTAGTAATGTCTATGGAAGGACAGATGCATAACAGTCAATCTGATTTATGCAAATTAGAAGTGGGAAAATGGGCTTAGGTAATGGGGATGTCATAAATATCTCTGAGTTATGAAGTGGTGTATTATCAGAAAGGTCAGGAGCAGGACACAGTGATTGCTCACGACCTCATATTCATCATAACTCCCTTCACTAATACCTTTGCACTGTTCCTTTTGTACCTTTGAAAAACACACTGATAAGCAGATAGCAGGAAATGGTGTCTAGAGAGGATCACACCATGAGTTAAATTAACTCTACCAAAGGTGGATAACTCCAATGGTAATTCTTTCCTGTGTGTTGGTGTTATGCTGTCAGATACAGTGCATATTCAAATGCATTTCTCCAAGGAGAAATGAGGCCAATGAGTGGTTGTTTTATCATATAATCAAATAACTGTTTTTTGGCAAGCTGTGGATTGATTGCCAGGAGGCACTCATACAGAGAAAGCAGCAGTGTGTACATGAGAACCACCACAGCAAACCTGAGATCTTACCCCAGAGTAGGGTATAAGGATGAGGGGCTCTGTGAGCACCCCCAGCAACAACTTAAGGTTGTAGCTTGCTTTAATGGATTTTTGGGCTAGTCTTCCCGAGATGCTGGTCTGAGATCATGCTCTGCCTCTCTCTGGAAAGCCTCTGGTGGTGGCTGTGCTCCCTTCACTGTGTTCAGGTTAAGGTGGTGGCTGTAACGAACCAGTTATTAAAGGAGTAACTCTCACTTAAGGTGTCCCTGTAGGGGAAGAGTTCAGATGGGGAAGGCAAAGGGCAGAGATTCTGGCTGCATTTCACAAAAAGGAAGCTGGGTCAGCAGAGCACATCGGGATGTGTGCTTACACACATTCCTGTCCTGGGAATGCATCTGGCGTGTAAGTGCAATAGATTTGGATGCTCATAATGCCTATCACAGATATCCAGAGAGGGATGGTTAGCAGGCAAGTGTCTTGGGGTGAGTATGCATTTCTAATGTTTATAGCACAGACTGCAGGACTGGGAGGAAAAATTACAATGACTACACACATTTAGAAATAGAAATGGCATATGATGATAAATGGGCAATTGCATTGTCATTTTTTGCTGCAATATATTAATTAGTAGAATGTTTGTAAGCTTCTGGAAATCCTTACATGGAACAATATCTGTTCATTTGTTTTGAATTTTCTTTCATTGGCTTTTCCCGATTATTTTACGGCAGAAAGTACTCCGAGAGCATCAAGTAAATAAAAAAATATTAAAACAGCGTGTGGAAGGGCACATATACAAATAGTTCTGTATCTGAGAATGCATTTTTCAGGCAAAATTGTTGAACTATTTAACCATAATTTCTGAATAACTTTGTTGTATTTGTGGTTTAGAGCTTATTTTGCTCAGTTAAAATTCATCATAATCGAAAGTTGTGTCTCAGGTCTCGTTGAGGGGCATAACATTGTTAATTATTAACTTTGTCCCCATGAGAACTAAATCACTTCAGGAACCTCGAAGTTTATTTTAGAGTTAAGAAAGGTAACAGTGTTTGCTTCTACAGGGATCATTTTGTTCCATGTCAGTTATTAAACAATTAGGAAAGTGTGGATTGTCTTTGAAAGGAACTATTCTGCGGGCTTCTACTCAAGAAGCTCATCATGAAGATCTGGCGCCGAATGTTTAGTAGCTGATTCAATGTCAAGAGTGATCAATTTTAGGCTATGGAGATAATTTTTAAGTTTAAATTAATAGGAAAGATTGAATTTCCAGGCAGTTTCTATTTGTGATTTTTGTCATTGCCTTGTTGGCAGTAGCTTGCTCTGGAGTATGATTTATGATATGTAGATGTTGATGAAACAGAGGTTGTGAAATAGAGAACCCTTCTGGGATGTCCCGGTTCAACAAACCTGTCGCTTCACATTTCTCAGTTTTGTTCTCTTAAAAAACTGTGGTTTTCACAATCTGTTGGACTTGTCTGACTAATAGAAAATTCTGTTTAGCAAAAGACTTGTAGCATATGCACAGACTTTCTGATCCAGTACAGAAACCATCCAGAAGAGAGCAGCATGTTCAGTCCTATTGCACTCAGATGATGCAGACATGGACTTCTTTTATTATTTTTTTTATTAGGGTTAGGGTTGGGGTTAGGGTTAGGGTTATGGGTTTGGGTTAGAGTTAGGGTTAGGGTTAATGAGTGCTTAAATTAAGCCGATCAAAACAAAACCAATTTTGAAAACTTATCACATTGATAGGCGTGAGTATCTTTTGAGTACGGGCAAGGGTTAGAGTTAGGTTTAGGGTTAAGTCAGGGCTGGGGTTAGGGTTATGGGTGTGGTTTAGGTTTTGTGTTAGCATTAGTGAGTGCTTAAAAAAACCCAGATCAAAATAAAACCAATTTTTAAAACTGATCACATTGATAGGTTTGATTATGCCTCGAGTGAGAGTAATGTCATCAGGGGACTCAAATCTCTTGATCAGGATGGTTGTTTGTAGTCTGGATGGCAACAGGACCCTCCTCTGCAAGGGCCTTTGTATCAGCACTGGATCCATTGCTATTGAGTACCTAAACTACACTCAGAGCACCAAACTGTTCAAGCAATGGGGACCATTTCTACACGAGCAGAAAACTTTCTAGAGTCTTACCTATGAAGGAATTGCTCAATTATGCAGCAGGAGATGCCTGGGGAGTCCCTGGGACAGCCAGATCCCCACCTAGGGTGCTCATCAGCATACCGAAGCACAGACATCGCTCTTCCCATAGCTGGGATCTACCTGGAGAAATGCCACATTTTCCAAATTTCCTTCCTGAATAGCTCCTGACTGAGTTAGTTTTGTTGCTGTGATACAGACTATGAGTTGGGTCAACACCATACCTCAGATACATTTTTGTCTTACCAGTTCACTGGTTTTTCTGTGCAGAAACGAACCTATTCTGTTAACCTGAATCTGTTAAAATCCAGGAACCCAAGGAATTAAGGACATAAAGACACTGGATGTACAAGCAGGCACAGATTTGATTACACCACAATTATAATTATTGAACAAACTTGAGTTTCTTTCTCATCACTCACAAATAAATTAAATGCAATGGCTTTTGCCACACAATACACATAACAGTAATTTCCAAGGTGCATTTCCATTCTTGCTGATGCCCCAGGAAATGGTAGATGCTTGCCTCCAAGCTCACACATCAAGAACTCCTTCATTTCTATCATCACTAGCTAAAATAATCATTTGCATCACTAAACTGATGCTCAGGATATCTGCATGCAAAATATTGTTGCACAAAGAACTGTTCTCATACCCTTTGTAAATTGAAAAGATAGCTCTGTCTTAAGCTGTGGGTTGAATTTCAATATGAATTAAATAATAGCAGCAATATTTTCCACTTAAGCTTATAAACTTAACAGTAGCTACTTCACCTTTCATGTCTTGTTACTTGTGACACTTGAACTTTTGTAACATTAGTAGCTGTTTATAATAGTTAGGTTGGTGAATGAAAATAAAGTTAATAGGGCTTTTTCTGATACGAAAATATCAGAAGAAATTATTGGAAATGTCTTGACAGTTAAAGCATCCAACTTAAGATGCTTCATAAAATGTTAGTAATCATTCAGTACTTTTGATCTGCACCTTCATGTGGCAAAGGAGTGAAAAGCCAACCTAATGTTAAGCAGCCTTTGGCAAACATAAATGAATGTGTAGAGGCCACACAATTCAAATTGACATTTTCTACAAACAAAGGCAACTCTACACTGTTCAATAATTGAAAAATCCCTGTGGCATGAACACACATAATGATGGGCAGCAAAAATGCTTCATCTTCCTTGCAGTGCTTTCTGTGGGTTTCATGGCTAGAGCTTGCTGAATTATTCATTGGAAACAGTTAACAGTTCTTATTGCGGATATGGCTTCTTTTTGCATTCAGAAGTCAGGGATGCTATGGTTCAGTTAGAAGGGGATGTGATATGATACTTGCTGAGTCATCTCCAGTGCTCAGATGCATAACATTGAGATGAGAGAACCAAAATGTCCTTCTGTAGAATCACAACTGGAGCTTTTCAAAATTCTGTCTTCTCCCTATTTGTATTTAGTCAGTAGTTTATCACACAACTAGGTGCCAAACAGCTTTCTTTTCATCCTATGTGCTGCACAGCTTCCTGTTGCTGCTTGTAGCAGGATTGGTGAGAAACGACACTGACTCTAGTTCTAGAAGAAAAGGTATCTTTATTTAATTTTACAAATTGGTCTATATGTTAGTTTTCTAGAATGGCACAAGGCTATTGGTCTCTGACTATCTAGTTCTTTAGAATGATTTGTTAGATCTCACAACACTTCAAAACATTTCTCTGGTCAGTATGACAACAACTTGCACTTGCAAGATAAGAAGGATAGTTTACAGAAACTCTTAACTGCCTTTCAGCTAGTGTCCGTGAGAAAGTAAAGACTTTCTCACAGACAGAGGCAGAAAGCTGGAAAATCTCTCTGCAACCCAGCTTTCGGCATCCACAAGCTTCCTACATGGATTTATTGCTCCCTGGACATGTGCTGCATCTGGACACACATTCATGGATCTTCATGTGCCCATTTAGTGACGTGAAAGCACAAGAAGGACTGAACTCAAGGTGTGAAGCTTCATCATCATCGTGCTTTCCCAGATATGCTCCTGACCAATTCGAGGCTTTCTTTGACAACCTGAAAGACAGACAAATAGTTCTTTCAAGTGTATGTGAAACCTGGTCTCACATAACCAGCCACTACCACACCTGTTCCAAGTAGTCATTGAGGAGTTTTGTTTTTTCAGCCCGCAGACAGTTTTGCTCAGGTCACCAGCTTTAGAACCATAGCATCACTAAGGATGGAAAAGGCCTCTACATTCCTCCAGGCCAACCAGTAACCCAGCGCTGCTCTGTTCACTGCTAAAGCATATCCCCGTGTGCCACATCCAGGCATTTTTCTGAATGCTTGCGGGGATGGAGATTCTACCATATCCTTGGACAGCCCATTCCAATGTCTCACCATCCTTTCAGTGAAGAAATTTTTCCTACTATCCAATCGAAACCTTCCCAACCACAACTTGAGGCCTTTTTCTCCTATCCTGTCACTTCTTCTAGGAGAAGTGACCAACTCCCTCCTTCCAGGTAGTTGTATAGAGTGATAAGGTCGCCCCTGAACCTCCTTTTCTCCAAGCTGAACAGCCCCAGTCCTCTCAGATGCTCCTCACAGGACTTGTGTCCCAGCTCCGTTGCCCTTCTCTGGACATGTTCCAGCCCCTCAATGTCCTTCTTGTAGTGAGGGGCCCAGAGTTGGACACAGGATTCAAGATGTGGCCTCACCAGTGCCAAGTATGGGGGGACAATCCCTGCCCTGGTCCTGCTGGCCACTCTATTGCTGATACAGGCCAGGTGCCATTGACCTTCTTGGAAACCTGGGCAGATGCAGGCTCCTGTTCAGCTGGATGTTGATCAGGACCTCCAAGTCTGTGCTTTGGAGCACAAGTTCCTTGTGTCAAGGGAAAAGTTGTAGAAACACCTTTAAAAAGTGTTGGCAGTGTTCTGCAGGTCATCAGGCAAGCTATCCCTGTCAACTACTGCGCAGTCAGTCTCCAAAGCAATGAATCATCCAAAAACCTAGATCCTTGTGGCTGTCATCATCTTTGATGAAGTAAAACTGCATTGGGACCATCTCATGTCTGAACAGCACATTCAGTCAGTCAGCATTGTTACAGGGAAGTGGAAGAAGGTTCATATTTTTGGTTATGATGTCAGCAAAGAGCTTAAGTATGTCCATCTCTTCCATTTTAATTTGTAAATAAATGGTCTACAAAAGCCAGATTCTTGTTTTGAGTAGAGTCTTTTAAATCACAAGCAAACCACTGACTTGAGAGAGATAAGCTTACCCACTGCATTCTAATAATTCTTGTATGTAACTATTTATCTTTTCCTAGAGAAACATTTCTAAAAAGGGCATAAAATCTTCTATCATTAAACTTCACTGATCTCTCTCTGCAACACATCTTTTTTAAATTGAAAATGCTTTTTATTTTGGCACATTATTGAAAGCAGGACTTTTTTTAGTACATGCTAGAGTGTCTTTAGAACTGCCTGCTAAGTTACAGCAGTCTGCAAGGTACCTGAATTTTCAGAAGAGTTTTTGTGTTATTCTCATACAGTGTCAATGTTTGCTTTCAATTTTTTGGATGTGGGGAGGGAGAACTCTCCATTTTTCCCAGTTCTTTTTTTACAATTTGGTAAGCCATTAGAGGCTTGTTTTGTATCATAAGCAACAAAGTTTGATGGTTGGGGAGGGAAAGGGAAGGTCAACACTAACAAATCTACATGCTGTAATTTTGAAAGACAAATATAAAAAATTATTTATATTCTGTAGGGGTGGAGGAGAGAAAGTCCTAGAAAAAAACTTCCCAGTCCAAGGTATATCTTTTTAAGCCTCAAACATTCAAATATGTTCCTTCCAGGGTGCATATTCTTCACTGGTTGTCCTAGAATTTTCTGTGCTCTATTTTTCAGTGCCCTGTGTTGTGTGCTATTATTTTCCTTGAGCCAAAAATCACAGATAGCTGCTCATGTACACATCTGTCAGTGAAGCTGGCATGTACAAGATGTAAGGATTCAAATGAGAATATCAAATAAAGCGTAGGAAAGGGAAAGAGATTTATAGCACTTGGGATGTAAAAGAACTTGTTTTTTAAATGTCATTAAATGTTAGCAAAAGATTCATGAGGAGTATCAAATAAATCTTTGAATAGACCAAGTAATTTAAAGATGACCAAAGTAATTGAGAAATCCAGCTTTCAGTTTAATCTGAGTAAGGGAAATATTTGTACAATAGAATGTTACTTTTCAATATATGAAAAAGAAAATTACCATATACTAATTCAAGCTCCAGCTTCTTTTAATATTTAAAACCATCCTAAATATGGAGCTTTCTTTACATGAAGGAAAATTAGTTCCTTTTTTTTCCCCCATTTGTGGGTAAGATGGATGAACAGGGGAAACATTGTTTTCCAGACTTCACTAGCTAGCAAAAAATGGTCTGGCCCAGCCTCACGTCTGATGCCTCATGGACCAAATCCAACTGAAGAGTAACTCCAGTCATGGTGGAGCTACTCACCGGTGCTGGTGTCATCTTGTCACTGTGAGAGGAACCACCAGGGCACAGCTCTGCCCCTGAAAAACTGCTCCCTAGCATAGTTTTGATTTCTTCCTCTTGCCATCCCTGCAAGTTCCCTCTGTCATGAACACCATGACCAAGGGGTGTGGAGTGGTGATAGATTTCTTATCTGTTGATCCTCACACGGGGCACCAGTTGACAGGTTCTTCCTAATTATTTCTTTTCCCCGTCCAGTCCTGGTTCTTCCACTCAGGTTTTGGATGAAAACGCAGAGAGAGACTGAAGCTTCTTGTTCGGATTTGTTTGTTATATTCTTATCTATGTTACAGTCACACAGCCTGTGCTCTCCAGTTAACAAGGTGGAAAAATGGCTACGAATTCTTTCTTCCAAGATCTTTTGAGGTCCAAATCACCCAATTATAAAATGTTTACTAATCTACTTCCAATAACTAATTTTGCTAGGCTCTGCATTGGGGTATTTTTAAACCAATACTAAAGCACTTAAGTTTGTGAAGAAGAAGGAGGAAGAGGAGTGAAATTAGCCCACACCCAAAATCCTCCATCTTGTTACATTCATATTACTTATTACTATATTACTTATCACTATACAAAAATTCTACACTTCTATATATTTCACCCAGTGATATAACACCCTTATTTTCAATCACACAGCAGCCATCTCAATGCTATCATATAGTTTTGGCAGTCTCTCCCAAGGTCTCAGGTCAAATGCAGTGTATTTTTGGGGATCATTGTCTTTCAGCACAGAAAGATCAAAAACATCAGAAGCCAGGGTTCCAACAGGGTGGCTCCTTGCTAGGGCTGCTTTTAAGAGCAGCTTATTCTTGATGCTCTCTTGTCTATGGACCTTTTGCTCTTGGCATCCAGCCTGGGAACTTTCCCTGTCCTCAGAGCATCACTGTTGGCATGGAAGGAGGCCCTGGGACCAGCTTTCTGAAGTCAAACACCACCAAAAACCCAACAGGAAACCCCATGAGAGAGACCTGGTACCCAAAACCAGTGCTGTGTCAATCAGTCCCCCATGTACCTCCTAAATCTTTTGTTCAACAGCAAGAAATCAAAGGTAAATAAGCAAATAGCACAGTCCATGTACACTTGTGAGTGTAGCAGCTGAAGTTGCCTCATAGGGGACCACAAATCCAACTGCCACCAACATTTAAGAGTAAAACTAGTAAGGTCCATTTGAAATAGCACTGTGTGCCCATACTAATGACTCTATATATGTCAGGAATGGCATTTGAACACCATAAATCAATCCTCTAGATTGCCAGAAGGAGAGGAAGTTTGGTCAGAAGACGTCAAGAGATACCAGGCTGCAATAACTCATACGGGCACCTGCCTCACATTCACAGGTGGAACATCTCCAGAGATAAATATCAGGATAACAGAGTCATTATCTAGGATTTTTTTTTGTGAGAAGGAAATCTTCAAGCATGGGATTTTGGGCGTTGTGGTTTGGTTTTGGTGTTTGTTTGTTTGTTTGTTTGTTTGTTTTTGGGGGGATGCTTTTGTTTGTTTTGTCCCCAAGAAGCAGTAAAAGAGAAATGCTGCCTCTAGTGCTGTGGCCTGCTGTAAAGGCAAACGTTGGTGTTCAATGCTTCAGACAATGCTTTTGAATTGTAAGTTTAGTTGCTATGAAAAGGGGAGTCTTCTCTCCCTTCACCACCACATCCCTTTCCCCCAGGCAATGTGGATACGCAGTAAACAACCAGACTCTCTTTACCCTGCCCTTGCAGCACGTTTCAGTGCTGGCTTTAGGCACCAAAGGCATCAGTTCCCATTTGTGTCACTTATCGCGAAGCCGAATACATTAAAAGGTGTGGATGCAGATTCCAATGTTGGGACACAGTGCAGGAGATTGCCAAGTCTAAATGCTGGCCTGAGACATCTCTGAAAGAGTTCCAGTTGAAGCCAAGGAGTAAAATGCAATAAACTGACTTTTCTACCGCAGAGTAAAACCTGCTGAAACCATCATGTGCTAAATCGAGGTTCGATTGGTGCAGTAAAATGCCACATTTTCAAAAACAGGACTTCAAAAGTACTCAGTACAATCCAGACCTAAATTACAGTGATGACCTTTCAGTGACTTAGATTTGGCTGTTACGAAATAAGTTTTTTTGGAGACAGGCACATCCCTTATAGAAAGGGACATGTTATTGAATTCTCATTGTACAGGAAATTCTATTGATCCTTTCAAGCACTCCCAGAGAGGTGTCATGAACTGGAGCAGGCCCTCGAGACTGTATGTACTCTGAACAGTCTTCAGAAGTGGTTCAGTCAGGGTTAGGATAAAGGCTTGTTATTGCTTTTCTCCTGGTTTCTTGTAGGGTAAATGACTGTTTCTTCACTTCAAAGCTGTCAGTCTAATGACCCTCATCAGAATTAATACATCTTTTATGGAAAACACGATTTTGTTTAATTGCACCATGAGGAAAATGGGACAACAGAGGAAAACAGAATGGTAAAATGATGCCTTCAGAGATATAAATATAGCACATAGCATTTCTAAAAAAAAGAGGGGGTGGGGGAAGCACATGCAATTTGTCCTGACAGTAGGATTAAAACACTTGGTTACATTTGTGCAAGAGACAGTTGTGGTTTCTCGAGTGAGGCTTCAAATTTTTCTTTAAACAAATGTTATTTTTTTAAAAAAATTCTTACAGGAAATGTCTCAGAAAAATGATATTTCAATATTTTTTCCCTGATAGGGGGATAATTTAACTTCAGGAAAATGGCTGGAGCTGTAGCTTTCCTGCTGTGGGAGAAAGCAGGCTGTCTGAAACATGTTCAGGTCAGCTGTTGAATTTATTTATTACTCAGATTTTTCACTTACAGATGAGTATTAATTCAAGTCTTAAATTCCTGACTTTTTGCCACAGCCATTTTTTTTTAAATAAATGGTTTTTTATGAGGACCTTTTAGGCTTTAAAGCAGAAGGTGGTGGGAATAAATAGGTTTTACACAGATCTACAAACTTCATAAATGTAAAGCATACATGGAACAAGAAAATGAAGGTAGCATGTTTCTTTTCCCCAGCACTACTGCAAATAAAATGATTGTTTATCAATAAATACATAATGCACTTTATGACTGCATTATAAACAGTGGGAGATGAATGAATTTCAATTACTCAGACCAACGATATTGTGCCATTCATTATATAAATCAAACCTAGGCAGGGGCCTATAAGCTTTTGCTGCTTCACTGATTTTTATTGCCATACAAAATGATAACTGGAAACCATATAGAACAAGGCAAATTAAGAATCTATTGGGGGGAAAATGCAATTGGAAATGAACATCTTCCTGGAAGCTACATTCACGAGTCAAATGCCTTGTGAGATTTTATCTTCCATGCAAAATGTGATGATATTCCTGGGCATATACGGTTAAATTAATTTTCCATTATCAGCATAAAAATGTAGCTGGCCAAAATAGATTAGAACTGCATAATATGTTGGATCACATTTTATTTAGGTGGAGAAGAGGAAAATATTTAATTTCAGCCTGGAATGATATTGAGCAGAATAAATGATTGAGTTCAAACAAAGAGATCATGCTTCCCGGGTGTTTTTTCTTTTGTTGCATGAATGAAATGATCCGTAAATTCATGACAAGATGATGATTTTCTCAGTTGCAGAACAGTGACAAGAAAATAAAATTATTTCTCTGTGGTCAAACAGAAACTTCTGAACCTGCTGGACTCCGGTCTCACCCTTTGAAGGATTATTCAGTTAGTTCAGGAATTATTAATCGGGAATTCAGGGGTTCAGCCAGTCAGCTTGTGCATTTTGAAGCTAAGGTAGGAAGAGGTGACCTGTGTCCTGCAGGATTTTTCTGTAAATAAACCTCATCTTCTAAATAGTTCAGCTGTAACCAGTCTGAGCAAGTGGCATCGGGGCCATTGGCCCAGGGGTCCCAGGTTTGTCCCTCTGCTAAACATATCCAGCAACCTCTGGGGGCTGGAGGATGCCCCTGCACACAGCCCTACATAATCCTGAAATGGAAGACCATGTTGTTGCAAGCTAGAAAAAACAGTAGGAGGAGGGTAGTATTTTGAGGGGGGTTGTGGAGTTTTTTTTCCTTATTCTACTGTTTTAGTTCTCCTTGCCATCTAAGTGTTTCTTAAGGTTGGTCAGGGGTTTTTTTAGTGGTTTGTTTTTTTTTTCCCAGCCACAATGCTGTGGAGAATTATTCAGCCTTCAGCTATTTTTTTATAAAAACTTTTGAAGAAGATATCTAGCACATGTCTTAGATTCACGTTTCAATGACAAAAGCACCTTCAAACACAACAGGCAAATATCTGCAATAGATTTATTTTGATGGCTACTTCTTGTTTCAGCCATATAGATATTATTTAATCCAATATTCAAACATTATTGAACTGGTGATTGTTTAACCTTAAATTGAGATTTAATTGCTTTTTTTAAAATGAAATTTCTTATTTTTGGTGTTAGGTATTTCACTTCACCTCTTCAGTAGACCAGATTTAATTTATACCTGTTTCTACTCAATCATTGAGTAGACAATACTTTGTCTGCTTTGCTAAACATTTTGTCCAATTTGCCTTTCTGTGGCCAGAACTGAGTTATCTCTCTCCCCTATGTGGTGGAAACATCCCAACATCAATCTGCATTGAGTAAGTCCCTCAGAGGTTGATGGCACAGCTCCCATGTGCCTGGCTCCCCACAGACCTGAATGGATATCTCAGCTGAGGGAGCCTGGGAGCTAATTTCTGCTCACACCACCTCATGAGGATGGAAAACAGCCTCTTGAAACTGCACTTAAAAAACTGCACAGGTTTAGCCTGAAAGAGCATTGAACAAATCCTCTGGTACTGTTCATTGTGCAGGAGTTCATGTAGTGAGTGCTATGGGTGAGTGGAGCCTCCGGAAGAAATACACAGCCCACTATAAACATAATGAAAAAGAGAGGCATTTTCTCAAGCTGTTGCAATGTCATCTCTGTGCAAGACCATCAAAGCAGTGGTAAGAAGGCTTCTCAGCCATGAAAGCGCTGAGCCTGTTGATATGCAGGGAGATGGATGTTAAATGACTTAACAAAAGAAAAATGATTCCTTCAGATTATGGGATTTTGCTGAAGCCATAGAGGGAATAGATACTGCCTTGTTAGACTAGACTGTGTTTATTAAACAGCAGAGCAGTTTGGCTTAATAAAATATATAAGCTAAGAATAATGGAACAGTGGTTTGTCCACTGTAAGTTCATTTTTACATGTTTTGTGTATCATAATTAAAACTGCTCATAGCTTCTTATGCTCCATACCAGAAGTCTCATGTGCTCAGCCGCGTCCCTGGTTCTTGTGGGTTTTTAATTGTCTTATCACCGGGTTTTGTGAAAGATATTCCTTTTCCTTGCAGGTCTCACTTGTATCTATGGACCACTGTATTTCTAAGAAACAGTAGTGCCCTCCTAATTCAGATACATCCTATGTGGGCAACCAGATGCAACAAGATACATTGAAACAAACAGTAAACAATGGTAATTCACCTAATTTTACCAGTAACAGCAATGTCTTAGGGTAACTTTAGTAAGTTAAATCTGGTTGAAATCATTGTCAAAATAAATTTTTCAGTTTGAGTTCTTTGTGATACAAAGCAGGTGTTTAAACAGCCAACACTTATTTTAGCAGAATTCTAAATGTCAGTTTAAAATGCAGGATTCCTATATTTTAGGAACAAGAAGTAAGAAGAAAACTCTTCAGGGAAGTAAGGATGTAGTATATAAAAATAGAGTTAATTTAAAAAAATTAATTCATGGACAAAATCCCCACTGTTCTCCCTCCCCCCCGGCTTACGCCCAAGTGGAAAGTGGAAGTGGCAGCTCTTGTGGTAAAACATTCCTTGGTCTGTGTTGGAGTAAATGAAAAACCATTAAATGGATAATAGAAAAACAGTGCAATCAGAATCCATCAATAAAAGGATGGCATGCAATTGCTAAAGACAGCCCTTCCTAAATGTAGCTTTATTGCCAGAGGATGGAAAATTGAGAGAGAATGTGCGAACAACTGAATTTATGGTAATGGTATATAAGCGTATTGTGTCACCAGAGGAAATGTAAAAGACAAAATACACCAATGTCTCATGGAAACCCTGTGTTTCACCCATTATCTCTTGGTACTGGAAACTGTAATATTCTGATATTAAAATCTAATTCATTGGGAAGTGCATGAGGAGGCAGTGAGGGTGATATTCTGCTCTGTGCCTGCTTTAAGGGGAGTTGTTGGACTAAAAGCGATTCAAGGCACAAGCAATGACACAAGCTTGTTCCTGTGTACTCCAAGTAGCTTTGTTCCTTTAGCTTCAGTGATACCTCGATGGTCTGATGCTCTTACCTTGGCAGTTTATGGGTAAATTACCTTGAGATAATTTCAGTCAACTTGAATTTTAAGCCTGTTTGAAAATGCACTGTCACTATTGAACTAGCAGAGGTGACTGGTAAATTACAGGCAGGAAGAAAACAATTCACGGATGGGCTCAGAGATGGAGCCTCCCAATAACCAGATAAACTGGAAAGGGGAAAACCAACTTCTGCTGCAGGTCACAGATACTTTCTCTGGACCAAGCCCCAGACAAAGCCTTAATGAGCTAACCCTGTGGCTGGAAAACCACAGGCACCAGCAAACTTTAGCTTTGAGACAGACTGCACTCCGCAGTCAGACCCGCCTTGAGGGAGGGATAGGGAAGGCTTTCCCGTAAGGCTTATTTTGATTTTTATGTGCAAAGAAATTGCTGGCACGTTTTCAGAGGTTATTTATGCGTGGGTTTGGGGTTTTTTTACTCCATGTCCCCACCTCGTGGTGCCAGCAGACTGTTTCAGCAGCTATGTCTCCCCTGATGACCATGGGGGGTTCCAGGTGTCCCTGCTTCTGCCCTGTCCACACTGCTGCTCCCATATAACCAACCCTGCACAATACTGCTGGCTGGACCAGAGAAATGCCCCAGCATTAAAGGAAGTTGGGGATTTTTATTTTTTATTTTTTTTTTAATGTGTAGAGAACAAGCACGGTGTGTTTGGATGCACTCTGGATAGAGCAGTGGGTATGGATGGGTATGACTGAGTTGCTAATCCTTGATGAGTTGAGAGTCTAAAAATAATTCTCTGCAAAGTACTGAGGGGATGCAGGATTTTCTAGACTTATCTTCTGTAGATTTTGGGTTGACAGTAGTGCTTGGAAACAGAACAAATAAGAATAAAATATCCCGGGTCAGCACACGTCATTCAGGAGCACCTGCTCTCCCTGAATGGGCACAGACACTGCTGAGCCAAAGTTCAGCTAAACTATTTTTTTGTCTAAGTCCGCTGCAAAGACTGAACCTGCAGACAAGTTTCCCATACTAAAAAGTCCTAGATTGGACGAACAGAGCAAATCCATCTTTATAAAATAATAATTAAAAATCTAATTTCTGGGGGTTACTCCCCAGATCTCAATAGCAAACACTAAGAACGGAAGATGGAGAGTTTTGAAAATGGTAGAAGGTTGCTATGAGGTAACCAGCAGTGAGAAACGTGAGGTTTCAAAGCAGTATGGGCCCAAGGAGAGCCCAAAGAACTTAATTGGAGCAATGAAAGTAAGTAGCAGCAGCCTGTCTCAGCCTAGCCCCATGGAGAGCTGAGCTCGGAGAACGCCACTAGGTGTGAACAAAAATCCAAGAGTGTCCAGCTGAGGTGGTGGGAGAAACTACCACCAGGCAAAATAGCTGTGAACCAAGCCTCTGTTTTAAAGGTAAAACCTTGACTTGGGCTGTGGCACTGCCTGGTGTCTCTTTCCTTGAAAACATTCATTAAACATGTAATTAGTACATGTTACAGTGTTGCTGCTATTAATGACTCTACCTGTCTTGAAGGAAAATATTTCTGATTTATGAATACGTTAGGTTTTTGTTGTTGTTTTTGTTTTACACGGTTTTGCCCGAAGCATAACAATTACTGTATCTCTGAAAAGCCCATAAATGACAGAGGCACAGCAATGTGAGTTCTCTTGAAAGATTTAAGCCTGTCGTTTCAAGAAGTGTAGTTGTCTTGGCAGCAAACAAGGATTTAAGTACCTTTGAGACATTTGCCTTTAATTGTAGAGGAATGGCATCGCCAGCTGCAAAAATGTTTAACCTTCAGAATTGCTAGTCTTATTCATTAGCATCTCGTTGAGGCACTGATTACAAATATGAGGGCTGGGAGAGATACCTGTAGATGGCTGCCTTGGCTGGGGGGCAGGCAGAGCCATGGGGTTCAGCTGAGTCTGGCCTCAGGGGACCTCTAAAGAGTCTATTTGAGGAGCAAAAGGTCTGAGCATGGTAACATAAGGTCACAGACACCTGTACCTTTAGTGGGGAGGGGGAGAAGTCACAAGCCTGATAAAGCTGGGGAGTGCCTGTGGGGATCTTGAGGTCTGGGGTGGTGTCTGGTCACGTTCCTTTGTAGGGCACAACGGCTGTGTCATGCTGTTTCCCCCATCTTCACCTGGGGCATACAGGAGTTGGATGCATCTGGTGCCTCAGAAAAGTACCTCAGAGCCCACAGGGAGTGGGGAGGAGGTACCTTGGCTTCAGCCAGAGCAGCTCAAGATCTGTGCCCTTTTTCTGTACCAACAGAGCTCCTGTGATGAAAGGTATATACCTGGAAAATATTTTTTATTTTTAATTCCATTTTTTCCAGATTATTTTCTATACTAAGAAAAAAAATTATTTTTTTTTTTTTAAATCACCAACAGAAATGAAAATGGATAAAAGCTTTATGACTGTGCAGCCTCTCTAATTACAAATGCTTCAAACCTTGCTTGTCAGGGAGCTGTGCTGGACTTTGCGAGTGCTGCTATGCAGCCACAGCTGCTGCTTTCTCCCCAGGAGCTGCCTCCCCAGCACGGTGGTGATTTGGTGAGCTCTGCCAGGCTGCCTGCGTGAAATCACAGGCTGGTTGTAAGGAGTGCTCAGCAGGCAGTCCTTGCCCTTTCTGCCCCCTCCAGCTCCCCAGCCAGGATTCCTAATTTAGTCAGCTGTCTTTTAGCATAGGTCTGATTCAGTATTGTATTTGTCATCCCCAGCTTCCTTGATTCAATGGCTGAAAAGCAGCAAACACAACACTGCACCTGGTGAGGTCCAACACTGTAGAAATGCCTGTCTAAAGGCTGGAGCTGGGCTTTCCTTTTATATAAAGTGAGTGAGTTATTTACAGGGAATTTTTTCTTACAGAGAACTCTGTGTTTCCTTGTCAATCACTGACTTCTGCCAGGTACTCAGATTTCATTCCAGGTCTGTTCACCATCAGCCCTGTCTTCAATTTATTCCATATAAGTTGAGATGCTGTAATTGGACTTCTCCAAGTCTACACAGCCTTGTCTTAAAGCATGCCAAGTGTCTTATCCAGGCTTTGATTACTTCTCTGATGGACTACAGACATCCTGTTCGTTTGTTTATTAGGCATCTTTTTATCTCAGTTGTAGACTTAGGAAACTCCATCATTTCAGTTGCACAGCTCCAGCAATTAGGCTTCCTGCTTTTCTGGTCTGGCTAGTGCTGCCTTACCCTGTATAAAGAGCAGAAGGAGGTGCAAGAAAGAAAACATTACCACTGGGAGCAGTCAGCAGTATAAGGTAAGAACCCTGGTCATACACACCCTACGCTGAATCCTATCAAGCTGGGGTGTTGAGCAGAACAAAAAGGTGCTAACACAAGGCCAGCAACCAAAATTATCAATAACATAGATTATGATTAAAAAAAAAAAAAAGTAGGTAAATTAGAATAAAAGACTTTTTTTTCAGAATTTTTTTCCTAGCAGCACAGGTTGAAGAGTAGCAGAATGACCCATTCCTGGGAAGTAGTCAGTCTGGTTGGGTGGGGCTTTGAACAACCCAGCCTAATAAAAAATGTCCCTGCCCATGACAGGGGGTTGGACTAGATGATCTTTGAAGGTCTCTTTCAGCCCAAACCAGTCTGTGAATCTAAAAAAAACTGCTTATTGCCTTTTTCCATTGTCAACCCATACCAATTACACATTCACTGGAAGATGAGCTTGGCCTGGGGTTGCAGATATACATCTGAATCTTCATCAAATGGCAACATGCACCTAACAGGCTGCTGAAGTACAAATATTCTGACTTTTCACCTGCAATAATACCAGAAGTTAGTAAAATATTGAGGATTTATAAATGCCATTTATCCCCTGGAGAAAGGAGCCTGACTGGAATGCATTTGAAGGCGCTGCAAATTAGAAATGTTTTAATCATGTATTCCCACTGGTGAGCACACTTAACAGCAGCAAATATTTATCCAGATGGATGAATGCAAGAATCAGGTTTGGCCTCAAGCTGTCACTGCTCCGAGCCACTCACATATGTCACTGGTGGGTCTTGCTGACATGTCATCTTCCTTGCTGAGAGCATCCGGGTGTCTTCAGCTGCTTGCCAGCCCTTCCCTCCCCTCCCTGGGTTGCTCCCACTCACTCTTCAGGCTGTGCCAAGTACCTCAGCCACTGGAGAAGGCCCATCTGCCAGCCTTTCACAGGGGAACAATTTGGGGCTGTTTTTCTGGAGGTCAGCAGTACTGCCAGGATCTTGTATGATTTCAACAGGCTACACGAGCCTGACAAAAAGGTTAAATCAGACACTTGCCTGGCACAGTTTTAATTGCCCAACAGGACAGTGCAGGGTACTGCCAGCCAGTGCTGCTGCTCATTTAGCTGCCCTTAAATGTTGTTCAGGCAGTAAGGAGTTTTAATAAATTATTGCTGAGCAAGGAGATGGATATAGTGCTGTGCCATAGAACAGGACATTTTTAAACTAATTCCAGTCTTTCTGGGTCACAGTTCAGCTTCTTTCCTCTGAACTCTTGAAGGGGAATCCAGTCTATGCCCAGTGTTAAGGTCAGTTTTCTGAGCCCTTTTGACAGAGGCATGAATGCCTTCATTTTTCACATAGAGAGCCTGATCCCATAACTCAAATGAGGAAGCCACCTCGTAGGCATGGCATGAATCAGCAGGGGAAACTGGCCTTTATGTGCAGGGTCTGAGACCCAAAAAGTGTTGCTTCCATCCTCTTGACAAGTTTCTGTAGTAAGATTAACTGTAGCTGACATAATTTTAAGGCTAAATCCTGAAAAAGTCTGGAATAATGCAGGTGAAGTTCTACTGTTAAAAATGCAACAGGCTATTATGGAAGGGCATTTTGAGAACGATGATCATAATGAATGATGATCATAATGGCAGCAAAAGTGCATCAGGACTAAGTTGCCAGAGCAGTTTCAGGGCAAGTTTTGTTCCTGCTTTCCAGTAGAAAAAAATTCCTGTGTTCCGGCTAGCTTATTCAGGCCCAGAAACCTGGGTGCTTAAAATTCCTTGAGAGCTATGTAGTTATGGATTTAACTATACAGGCACAAAATGTTTCCTTCGACTGATTCTCCATGCAAAGGGAAATTGCAGATGTGGATTGAGTTTTCTCACTTGAGAGCTGCAGGAGGCTGCGAAAGGCGGTGCCAGAGGCGCCCTAACCAGCTCTTCTCCCCACACCACAGCAGGAGCACCAGCCTTGGCCTGCAAAGTAGCAGCTTTAAAAAGCCCCCCCCCCAACATCAGCTGCATGATTCAGAGGTCTCTCCACTTAATGTACTCAGGAAAGATAGGCAGGGCACAGAGTCCCAAATGCCTGGAATCCAAGGAGGCTGGGAAAAGCTGGCCAGAGCAGGTGGCTGTTTACACATGGCAGGGGCCAAATGTGCTCCATGAAGCTTTTCCCCAGTGGCCTGGCAGGCCAGGCAGTGGCCCTGTTTCTTAGCCACTCTCAGGGTTTATTGCTTTGGGCTTGAAATTAATACGATTTGTCATAAAAAATATGCACACTGACCATCCGTGTTAATAATTAACTTAATGAGGATCAAACCACCTCTAGCCCATCCCAGAGAAGTTAATTGAGGGGATTGTGTTTATAATCTGCCTTGAGAGTCCTAATCTTCTCTTCCGACTCTGCCAAGTCACGGATTGATTGATTGATTTTGGTCTCTTGGAGCAAAATAACAACCTCCTGAGACAGACTTTGGCAGTTTCCCAAAGAGAAAGTACACAGTGTGGGGAACCAGGAAAAAAATACAAGCTTCTCTGTTGTGTTTAAATGTGGGTTGCTAATTCCTGCTTCCTAGAAAATGCGAAGCAGTAAATGTCAAGCTTTTAGGTGCACTTCAGGTCCTATGGAAAAGCTGTTGCTGTTGGCAAGGAACTTGTGTTGTTTTGTACAGACGATGGATGGTGAAGTTTTTTTCTGAGCACTGGTGTGGGGGGTTAAATAAAACAAAACAGAAGGTCATGCCTGCTTGTTGTGGGGTGGTGGGTGAGGTCTTGCAGGGGTAACTCCCAGGTCTGGGAACCTCTGGTCCAGAGGAACTGCCTGGCTGCTGGAGCTATGCTACACAGAGCAGGTCAGGGGCTGGCAAAACATGACTCTGGTGAGGGAAGGAAAGGTCAGCCATAGAGAAATACTGCTGAAAACTGCAACTGAAAATGGAACATTGCAGGAAAATATGCTGGAGAGCCTGTCAAGAGATCTAATTCTTCATGTTGTGCCAAAGTCAGACTAACTGCACCTAAGCTATTTTTGGTCAATATTTTTTAGAGGTAATAATTCTAATAATAAGATAGCTAATATACTTGCTCTGTTCAGTATTTTGTCCTTTTTGAAACAGCTGATGACCTCCCTGAAAAAAAAAAAATCCTTAGCTCTTTCCTGTGGGCAACCAGTGTACCAATCCCATAAAACTGGGCATGTACTTTTTCTGTTCAGGAAAAGTAAGCAATCCTCCCTAGGATCCCAAGGAATACACTTGTTGCATCCAGAGTTTTCAGATCTGGGCAGCATCCACACTGCTATAATAAAACTTACCTTCTGGGTGAATGGACTACATTTCGTAGACTGCTTCTTTCCCTTTTTGTTTTATATATGGGTTGTTAAAAGCTTCCATTGTACAAGCCACTGAACCGTATATGAATTTTCTTTGAACTTACATTTTTCTCATTATTCACTTCACTCTCTTCAGCTTCTTGGGAATGAGAGCCAGTGCAAAGCAGGAAGCCTGTCAGGGAAGTCCAATATCTGAGGGTGTTATGAGATTACAGACCCAATCTAATAAGGATAGATTAGTTTTATTTCCAATTTAGCCACGAGCATTTCTGGTTGAGCCAGATATTAAATCAGACTTCTAAAATTGTACCTGTACTCAGAGCAGCTGGTCAGCTGTACTGATCTCCAGGCCCAGTACTTGCTTTTGCATCTTGAAAGACCACAGCCAAGACATGGCAGAAGCACTGCAAGCCAAATGTATCTCTGGTGTATTCAGGTAAATCACTGAAATGAGCCTGAAGCGATTTTGATCCAGCCTCCTGCAAACAGATCTTTGGCTTCTAAACTTGTGTTTTTCTTGCACTTCTGTGGTGGGCTTTTTTTATTCCTCCTTGACAAGCTCTTTGCTGCACGGTATCATCTGTTAGAGAAATACACCATGTGACTCAGTGAATTTTAAGGGAGAAAGGATGACCAGCAATGGCCACAGCTGCCAGAGTGTGCATGATGTTTGGTGCTGCAGCTGTCAGGCAGCTGAGCAGGGGACAGGGGAGGAAAGGGTTCTCTGGAGAGTCTGATTCACACAAGTCAACTTTGTTCCGTTCTGTAATGAGAGATTTTTTTTTTCTTATTTGCAATTAAAATGTCAAATAGACTATTTGATTTGTGCTCAGTCACAGTGCAATTCTCCAGCTTACTGACTTTCACAAGTCTTGCAAGATGCTGTCTTTTTTTTTTTTTAAATCCAGTTACAATAACAGACTGAAATTCATTTACTGAAATCATTGATTTTCCAGGGGGCAGAAGGTGGCTTCAGCCTTTTGGTAAAGAAGACCTGGGTAACGTGAGTGGCTTCCCTTGTCTACAGAGTGGTGCTTTTTTGGGACACAGTCTGGAAGCACCCAGGAGCCACCCATCAACTTGGGCAGTTAAACCCACCGAGCCACTACATATTCATTTTGAAAATGGAGGCAATCATGCAAAATAGAAGTTAACTGCTCTGCTGGAGGTCTCAAATGATTTCATTGCCATTAGCAGCATTGCTAAGCTTAATCAGCTGTGGAGAAGTTAAAGCAACCTCATTTCAGGCAGAGGAAGAACAGTGTTCAGTCGAGTGGTGCCTGTGTGTCAGTGGGTCACAAGTAGGCTCCTGGGAATGGTTAGGGCACACATCAGTGACTGGGACGGAAATAGTATTGAGGACAAGGGGTCAGACTGGGAGGAGGGCTAGAGAGGATGACTACTAACCTACCCTTTGTTCACAATCAAAACTTCAGTTCAGGTGGCACTCAGGGATGATTTTCATTACTTGGTTGTTCTTTCTCCGTTTTATGCAAAAAAGGTGTGAACAGTGACTCTTTTAAATCCCCATTAGCTGAGATATGAAGTTTCACTGAAAGAAGCAGCAGCAGTGTGGGCCCTGGCTAGTATTGTTTTGGGAGGTGACAGATTCCGCTAGAAACTGAAGATGTATTTTACATGGACAGTGACCCTTACAAATCAACCTGAAAGTGGAAGTCTTTCTTAATTTTAGTGGTGGTTGAAACATTAGGAAGTCATATTGAATGTTGAAAGAGGGGTTTTCTGTTGAAAACCACCTTAATTCTCCATCCTTTTCTTCAGCTACTTGGCCAGGAGCGCTCTGGAAGGACTCTGGTGTTCAGTGCACGCTGCCGCACTAAAAACTCCTTGCGGGCTCCTTCGGGCAGGTTCACGTTATGCCTTCGAGCACAGAGTGAACCAAAAGGATTCACATCTGCAGTAGCTACATGTTACTCTGCTTATGGTGTGGAGAATTACATTATGCAGAAATATCCAAGAAGTTTCCTACTCTCCAATTTTACCTTCTAGCTGCTGCTGTGCTGTGTTTATCCCACCTGACTGCAGGCTGTTAACTCTATTGAGATACCCAGATTTAGGAATGCATTCATCCCACGCTGTGCTCGTATAAAGAGCACTCTTTATAAAAAGGCTCTGCGCTGCCTTCTGGAGATGACTCCCCTCTTTCCAGGACCTGGGTGAGGTGTCCTGCTCTGCAAGGCTCCAGGCTAACGCACCTCAAGGGTCCAAACACAGGCTCCACTGAGATACGCTTTCTCCTCTGCAGAGTCAGGCTCAACATGAGAAACAACCTCTGTTTTCCTTTTCTCATTTGTACTTCGCCACCTTTTCTAAAGAGACGGGGAATTACAGTTTAGTGGACAATTTAATAGATGATGGATGTGATAGGAGTAGTATCTCATTTTCCTGTGGTTGCTTCTGACATGCTGATGGCGTGAAAGGTATTTAAAAGCTACAAAGATACTGTATGCAAACAAATTCATTAACATATGATGCTTTCAAAATATTTTGTCAAAAAAAACCCCTCCAAGTTATGGTTCTCAGTATCACCATAAACTTGGCCTTTTGTTGTTGTAAATTATTTGATTCTTTTTTTTAATAAAGACAGCTGTGCTGCCCTCAAATTGTCACTGCTACTGTATCTGAAGTTAACTTTCACACCTTTAATCTTTTCTATTTGATGTGTTTCTTCAGTGGTGAATTCTAACCAGTTTGCTGTGTTGCACCCTGGCCAGGTGGCTGTGTGCCTTCAAGAAGGTATTTGCATACAATAGTATAGATGAATTTAAATTAGTTGGAGAACACAATCCATTGGAGATAGTCTGCATGGTAAAATGAGCTGTACAACCTGTCTAGGTTTATATCACTTCAGAAGTGAACTTGAGCTTTGCGGTTCTGATCAAGTGGTCTGTTGCTTATCTTGTGAACTCCCTCTGTCATGCACTGATGGCAAACAAAAAAACCAACTCTCAGTCCAGAACTACAAAGGAGGCTGCTATCACCTAAAGGTGCTTCAATCCTGCTTGCTTGCTTTCTCAGTAGTAGTCATCTGTGGTCCTCTCCTCTCTCTTATGAGCTGCCTCCCCAAGGGTCAGCTGGTCTCTGGTCTCTAGTAGAAATACCTAGTTCAGCACAGCCATAACTCCTCAAGGTCGAGGCTGCCTACAGCCCGTTCCTGTTCTCCGGCAATGCACCACTCAAGACAAAGCCCCACAAGCTGTGTCTGAGAAAAGTTCTTTCACAAGCAGACTCCCCTTGCTGGAGTGATTCACAAAAGCTGCTCCAGGTCCCTGAAGCTGCTGCCAAAGTGACCAGGGGATGACATGGCCCTTCTGGGAGACTTCAGTAGAATCTTAACCTTGTAGTCTCATATGAGCAGATGTTTCCCAGCACCGGCAGTGAGTTATCCTTTCCAAACAAATGCCTTCTTCAAAGCTATAGGTGCCATTATATTTTGTTACACAGATCTTAATCTACTTTGAAACATTTTCTAACAAAATCTGGCCGATGAGATGTACAAGTGAAAAGCCTTTAGCTGATGTTGTTGAAAACAGTGGGGAAGCACATCTTGTGCTGTATCTAGAAAAGAGAAAGTGATCAAAGAAATCAGGGCTGGTCTCATGTGTGCCTTCCTTTTCATTTTAAAAATAATGGCTGTGTAGAGTCTTTAATTTTGATGGAAATATCTGGCTGGCTTTCACACAGTGGTGTTTCATTAGTGTGTAATTGTTGGGTCAATGTGCCTGTTATTTGTTTTGTTTTGCTTATTGGTTGCACTTTTTGTACTCTGCTTTTTCAGTAACTTGCACTCTGCACAACGAAATGCACAACAGCTTACCCCAATGGAACATCATTGGTCAGAAATGGCATTAAATGGGAGCAGAGGACCACAGGGACCTGTGGCTGGAATGGCAGAGAAGGTGAGGGAGCTCATTCTCCTCCGTTTATCACCAAACATACGCTCTCTTTCTCTGAAACGTGACCTGTAAGTTAGGCCTTGTAATTAGAAAAAGTACTTGAAAAATTGAAGCAGAGAGGCACCCAGGGCTGAGCTGTCCTTGGTTTTCTCCCGTACTCTGAGCTGTCAGCGAATAGGGAACAAAAATTCTCTCAGAGCATCAAACATCTTTCAGATGGAGAAAATGCTGGTGAGAGGGAAGTGTATGTGCCTTGCCATGCTGCCTCCAGACCCTGGCCGGAACTGGGGCTGGATTGTATCCTACACAGGGTGTAGGTGTGCACATGAGGGAGGAGGAGTATGAGGAGGAAGCAGAGGAAGAAACCCTCTTCCCTCTTGTCCCCTACATGCAGAAGAGGCAGTGCTGTGAGCAGGAGAGAGGCACCAGAGCTAGGGGTGGGAAGGGGAGACAGAGGAAGCAGGGGGCCACTGAAAAAGCCCAGTGGGTGTCCCACTGCCAATTCAGTGCCCTGTCCCCTACAAAGCTGCCCCCCCATCCCGTGCCACCCACTCATCCAACCCCCTGTGAGGTGTTGGGGTCACAGTGCCTGCCGGCTGTGGAGTCATTAGTGCAGGTTTCAAAGAAGTTCGAAACCAAAACACAGTGATGAAGTTGGAGTTTCTGTGCCAAGTGCCAAGCGAACCTGAAAGGTTAGTTTACTCTTTAATGAAATTCCTGCTTCAAAGTCTCCCTCTCTTTTCCACCAGGGACCGGTGCTTTCTTTAAGCAATGTTTAGAGGACACCAGTCTGCAAGGGTAATCATCCTCGCCTCTGGCAGGAACGGCTCGTGCACTAGCATTTCTAAAAAGGCTCTCTTTGTGAATAATTGAATTTGTCTCTGGAGTTCAAGATTTCTTTTTCTGTGGGACTGACTGTAGCTGTGCTTCCTCCTTAGGTACAGCTTACTGTAATTGAGGCAGAAGAAATGTATTGCAGTGGAGTGTTTTGTGAGCATGACGCATAATAGGGTGATCGTCATGGAAAGAGTCATTTGTAGTGTTTAAAATACTTCCTCCAGTGGTGAACAGATCTGCAGAAAATAATTAAAGGATCCCCCACTGCCATCTCCTACTCCCACAGGAGTGGAAAAAAAATTAATGCTGCATGAGATGTGCCTGTGCAGTGGGCACAGCCCCTCTCTGCAGTGCACTGTCGGGGACCCATCCTGCATGATATTCAGAGCCCATCTGTTCCTGGCACCCCCTGGGACACTGGGGACTATCAACCAGGTCAAATGCTTGTCCAGCCCAAAAGAAAACACTGTGGTTCACACATCCACAGACAAGGTGTGTAAATTGCTTAGGCACAGCTTCTTTTCCTCTGAAACCTCCCAGCCTTGCAGCGATTTCTGGGTGTCTCTGGAATTGCAGGATAACCTGCACACCCCAACTCTGAGACAATCATCCCTGTAGCTTCACCATCAAGGAAAAGCCAAATACAGATGTATCCTCCCTCCAGGTACCAACAAGGTCCACTGTCCCTGGATATGTTTCAGTACCTCCTCTCATCCTCACCATCCGTAACCTGGTGTGTAACGTCCAACTGTGGCATTTGCAAAGCTGCCTGTAAGTAGCTTTCCAGGAAAGGGGTACTGGGGGAAGAAACCCCCATAATAATTTGCATTGCTGTGAGCAGGACCTCAAGTCTGGCTCCAGGGAAGAGATGTCTCCCTGCCAGTAGGCTGAGATAAGTGGCGTGTCTCAGAGTGGGTTTTGATGTCATTTGCAGAGGCAGGGCTGTGCTGCTCATGCACATGAATGTCAGCAGCAGGGTGAGTGACTATTTCGAGACCTGGGCTTAAGGTAGGAATTGGGGCAAAACACAGCTCTGAACTGAACAAAACTCCATCGTGCTGGGAGGCTTCTTTCTTGTCTGTCTTTAATCACCAAGCACAGCAACAGAGCTGGGTGGCTGCATTCAGCCAACACAATGAAACATGGCAGCAATATATTTTTAGGATGTTATTTTAGGGGGGAAACAAATTCTAAGAGCAAGATACAGTGATCTAGTAACTCAAACAAGCTGCTCAGGGATTTCTGTGTCTCTTGAATATGCCACACAGCACTTAGGCTGTCTTGTCAATTTGTGATGTGTGTTTCTGATCAATAAAAAAGCTCATTTAAGACAAAATACATTCTCTCATGGTACAAAGCTTACATGGCCTGATCAGCAGGAGAAGCTAAGGTAACTTCAATCATAAATGAAAATCCAAATTTTAGACTGAAGGCAGATTTTCTTGGACTCTAGTATCTGCAGGTAATCTCTGGGTTCTTTGTGGTCTTTGCTCTGAACTGGAAGCCAGAACATATCTCTTTAGTATTTTTACTCCCTTCTGTGCCTGTCAATTACAATGGCTTCAATATTCTGTTCATCCTCAGCTTCAGGACTTCTTGATCCCCTGAGACAGATCTCTGTCAGGTTTCTGAATGACAAGCAGAGATTTCATCTCTAGGGACAATTCCTTTAGCAGTAACCTGGGCATCCAGTGCATTTCCTACAAGTGCTCTTAGTGCATTTCCTCAGGTAGAAGAGCAATGCAAACAAAAAAAGAACTGTGCAGCAGCATTTATTCTCCAAGACATGTGGAGCCCTGACGTAGCCTGGCCAGCGCTACTAGCTCCAGCTGGAGCCTGTTTAAATGTGACACCAAAAGGTTGCATATGCACAAATTAGGGAAGTGGTAGAGATGTTGTTTATACCTGGAAGGTATAAATAGGAAAATGAGCAGAGAGTCTTTCTTTTCCACCTTTAACTTTGTACTTTGCATGCTGGAGGTATGGGGAGCTCCATGGTTAGCAGAAGTTGGCAGTCAGGAAAAGACATGTCAGGACTCAGATCAGTCAAGGACTCCCTCCTGAGGGAGGGCACTGCTGGCAGAGAGAGGTGCCTGCTTAAGGGACTGTGACACTTGCCTTCTCTTCCCTGAGGAATGGGCTGTAATAGGCTCTGTCCCAAAGTCCAAATGGTGGGTTGTCCTTGGGCCCCGAGGATGGGGCTATCAGGGGCAGCAAGCCCCCTGCCCATCCGTACGGCCAAACACCCACATCGTGAAGAGCCAGCAAATAACGTATCCACGCTGTGTACGTGAGGTGTCCTGCCCTGCTCTTTTTGGCTTGGGGGAAAGAAGCATGATAAGCAAGAACTCAAACCTGTTTCTTTCTGAAAAGCTGCCAACAGCAGGCCCAATTTGCATGACTTGCTGCAGTGAGATGCTTTGCTGGCAGGTGTGTGCCTAGCTCATGGAAATGCAGTGTGCTTCCAGGACAGCTCAGAAGGATGTACAGGTGACCTGCAATAGAGACAGGTGACAGGACTGCCAGGAACGATGCTCCTCCACCTGAGCTTGCTGCCATTACCAAAACTGACAGCTGAAGGACAGTACAGGGATTAACCACACCAAGGGACATTGTCACATGTGATGCTGTAATTCATCAAACTGCAGAAAACAATGCATGTTCTCCTTCTTAGGAAGAAAAAGGGGGGGGAGGGGGAAGTGAATGTAGAAACTCTCATTTCAATCTGTTTTAATATCTGGAGATTGTTTTTTGATATTTTGCTGTGTTTTTTAAAGATACTGAGTGTAGAGAGTCTAGAAATAGTATATGTGAGATATTTTGAACTAACACATGAAGGAAATGAAGGAAGAAAAAAAGTCAGCTTTTTTTGGTATGCTATCCACCATATAATACACAGAAAATAGAGAATCATCAAGGTTGGAAGAGACCTTCAAGAACAAGTCCCACAGCTAACCTGGCACCACCATAATCACTCCTAAACCATATCCCCAAAAATTATATATTCAAACTTAGGTAAGTGGCATGTTTTTGGGAGTGTGTAAACCAGTAAACTGCTTACTCTGAGTTAATCTGAAAAGACAAAGGAAAAAAAACTGGTTTTCAACAGGGGCTTAAAATGTAGGTAATGTTTTCATCTTAAAGGTTTCGAAAGATGTACTTATTTTATCACTCCAGCAGGAAACTGAGGCTTTCGGTTTAATGAAGCATTTCTTTGAAGCCATGCTAAGTGACTGTGCTGCACATCTGCCTGTCTGCATGGGGCAGGCCACTTCAACTTCCTTTTCTGAGGGAGCACCAAGAGAGCTACATATTCACCAGAACTTCATCAAGTGAAGATGAAAGCAAGGTGGCTCTTCTCTCTGTTTTGTTTGCTTTCGGTGCCCAGTGCCACAGGTAAGAGTGCCAGGAGGACTCCTTGACTCAGTTTATGATGGAGGGTGGTGAGGGGCAGGCTGGGATAAGTGGGTCTCACTAGGGTGAACTGTGTGATGATTTTCTACTTCCTGACAACTTTCTAATAACTCTAGTTAAAATGTGCAGCTAGTAAGGAGTAAATGGCTTGTGCTGACTAGCAGATTACTTAATTCAATATGCCTAACCTGCCAGAATAATCACTGGGATGAACTCACTTGAAGTTAGGGCAATGTGTGCTCCTCTCAAATGGGCCAAAAGGAGAACTGCTTTCAATGGGAAAATTAAAAATACCTTTCTGTCTCTCTGTTAC
This sequence comes from Edolisoma coerulescens, assembly GCA_013397115.1. NCBI lineage: Eukaryota > Metazoa > Chordata > Aves > Passeriformes > Campephagidae > Edolisoma > Edolisoma coerulescens. Next base: position 666,347 of record VWZW01001281.1, read on the forward strand.
ATACCTGTGTATGCAGAGAGAGGAAGAATTGAAACACTTCAAGGCAAGGGTAAATTGTACAGCTGCAACCCCTTAAACAGATTCTTCCCTTCCTCTTCTCCGCCTAGCCCCATGTGCTGTGTTAAAGGCTTGAGAAACAAGTTTGTCATTCAAGTAAAACACTCAGAAAAGTTGACTAAGGAGGGCTGCATCTTTGTCAGAGGGAGTTTAAACCAAAAGCAATCAGAGGAAAACCAAAAAAAAGTATGGTGTTCACAAACCCCCAGCCCTGCCCGCCCCCCCCTTCAAAATTCTGACCACAATGAATGCAGGAATACTTATTACCAGCTAGGAAGAACAATTTTGTAGGATACACAATTTTCCAGTTAAGAAGGGAAAAACCGCATGTATTTGACTAGCATGGTAAGATGCATCTCAAAATCTGGCATAGGCTGTTCTTTTTTTCCATATCACTGAGGCAAACTGGTTCTAAAAATAAAGGAAAAATAATTCATATGTATATTCATAGAAAATAGAAAATGTCAAATGCAAAGAAAGGAATAGAGGCCTCAAAACATGGACACATAAGAAAGCAATAGTAATTACAGAAAAATAGGAATTGTTTTTTTTTTTCCCCTGAGGATGAAATCCTCATTGAGGTCACTCAGAGGTGACAGTGGAGGCCTCTATGTCCTTTGTGGAGATCAGACACCTAAATGTCTGGGAGTTACTCTAAGAAATTTCAATTGGAGCACAAGTATGCACTAATGGACACTATTTGATTTTGAAAAATAAAGTTGACATAAAATGAGATTACTTAGATTGAGATGCTAGCAAAAAGTTAAGAACACTTTTGCACAAAAGGTTTTCAGTTAAAATAATCTAATGTGCTAGGCTACTAAGAAACAATGCAAATTAAAATGTTGTTTCTACAAACAAAAGTTTTGCAACTTAATATAAATTACTCAAGTGATTCTTCATAGGCATTCTTTATATGATCCTTAGACTTAAGGCAGCGTCAGCATGAATATGAGAGAAAAAATGCTATGTGCCTTTTGCCTGATAGTCTGATTGCAAGATTCCTAATTGCTTTTTCTTTAACTTTTACTGATGGAAAACTTGTGGTGAAATCAGAGAGCATTTCCTATAATAAGCTCCTTGGACTAACAAAAATAGTTTTAGTAATTTTTCTCACAGCACAAGGCTGTGAGACTTGTCATTCAGGCTTATTTTTATTTACCCTCTTACATCATCACATCTCTTAGAATAAAAGATGAGCAGAACACATGCAGCAATGAAACAGCAGAGATGAATGTTGGCCATGGCCATTCAGTAGCTTTGCTCTCCACACATCTAGTCTCCCAAGTGTCCATGTCACCCTTCGGTGGACAGGTACCAAATGGGAGCCAGCTCTGTGGGGATGTGCCACTCTGCCCTTCTGTCAAGCCAGAGCTGAGGGTGCACAGGCTCCCTGCCTGGTTCCTTCCTCGCTGACCTGGCAGAGTGTGGGGCACAATGCAGCACAACTGAGGTTGCCTGACCCTGGCTCAGGTGCCCCAGAGCCCTGTACCACACAGCAAAGCAAAGGATTGGTACCTGGCTTTTTCAAGTAAAGAAGGTGAGCAGTGGGCACTTGCAGCTGGCAGGACTGCAGGGCAAATTCCCAAAGCAAATATACAGCGATGTTATGATACACAGGGAAGATAAAATGCAATGTAAATGGGGGGCAACAGGTCTGTACCTAAGGACAACTGCACAACTCATTTCATTCTGTGGACCCGCATGTCCTTTTGGAAAAGGGACTTTTTGTGTATGGCTCTATGGGAGTGATTGATTACCTGTCTCACTGCAACAACCCCCTCCATAAATTCTTCATCTCCTTGAGTTTGTCAGTGCCCCGCATTCAGGGGTTTAGGGACTGCAAGACTCTTACTCATAGGAGGGAGAAAGAGATATAAATCAATTTTACTACAACAGCAGCTAAACCAAGTAGTACAGGCTCCTGCTGGAAGCCCCTTCATTTCATCGATCCATTACTCCTTTATATGGCACACTAAGGACTGCCACCCGCTTTATGAAATTAATTGAGGAAGAAACCACACACACCAGAGCAGCTCACTCTGACACTGAGACAGACACTCACTTAGGGCATGCAGGAGCTGTTTATTAACACGGAGAATGGCCGAAGCCACAAAAGCAATGGGCAGGGGGACAGTGCAGGGAATTAGCCAGCGGGGATAGCTCATTTGTTCTTGCAAAAAGAACTGGGGAATAACTGGGCCCAGCTTCTGTTTCATTTATATTACTTGAAAGATTTTCATTTGCGCAGAGGCCCTCAGAGCTCTCATTTCTCTCCCACAAGTGTGACAGGACCTGCCTGGCCTCTTCCAGACACACATGCATTTGCTCTCCCAGCTCCCTCTCTGCAGTCTGTACTGGTGGAGATTTGCTGTAAAGCTCCTTGCTGGGAAGCCTGTGGTTACAGTTGTAGGGTTTTCATAGTTTTCTGTGGCTAAGGCACCAAGTCATGTCAAAGATGTCTTAGGAAAAGCTTTGTTTAAACATTACTTGCACTGAAAATGATCCTGTTTGTTTTTAAGGCCAGACTGCAGATGTCATTACCCAGACAGAACTGGTCCATGCTCTGCCAGGTACTGACGTGACCCTGGTGTGCATGTTCCCAAAACTGCACACCACCCACATAATACAGACACAGTGGTCCAAGACTGATGGCAGCCCGTCTACCAAAATTGCTGTATATCACCCCACTTATGGCACCCATTACTTCAAGTTTTCTGCGGCTCCTTATAACTTTTCGGTGTCCTTCAGCACAAGGAGGTGCTGCAGCGGGGATGACACAGAGTCCTTGTGTTCCACCAATCCAAATGCCACGTCTGAATGCCAGTGGTGGGCTCTGCATCTGAAAAATGTTACCATGTCCCTTAGTGGGCAGTATGAATGCACTTTTGCTACTTACCCATATGGGACAAAGGCTGCAAAAATTCAACTTATTGTCAAGGCAGAAGGTAAGTGATTGCGAATGAGATTTTTTAATGGGGTGGGGGAAAATATCAGGATAGATGAACATTTCTTGGTTGGTGATGGTGACTTGTTTGGGATTTACAGTGGTGCCACTGAAGGTTGCTGAGAGGGACCAATAGATATGACTCAACATATGTCACAAATGAGGTGAAGAAAAAATTCCCATAAAAAAAAAGTGTGTTGCCCTGTCCCCAGAGAGGCTTCACCTGGCAGCCAGTCGGGACAGAGAAAACTTTCATGGTTGGGCTGAGAGCAGCCCCCCTCACCCCCACACACACGCTTGCTGGTGAGAGCAAGTACCCGGATGCCCGCGAAAAATGCCCGCCAAAAACGGGCCCGCGAAAGCCGAGTAGGGGGAGGAGTTTGGGGACACTTAAAAGCAGCCAGCCGCAAGGCCACGAGGTGTCTTTTTCTTTTTGCTTTGGGTCATTTGGAGGGTCAGCGTGGCCCCTTTTGCTCCTGCCTTCGCACCTTCTTCCCCGTGGTCCTGTTTCCCTGCCCGTGCCTGCCTCGCCCTGCTGTGCCGATTCCGGGAACGAGCTTATCACCGTAGAGACCTCGTGCTCCGCAGCCGCCGCCCGCACCCAGCTTGCAGCCGCCCCCTGCACGCAGCCAGCCACTGCTTGCAGCTTGTAGCCACCGTCCGCAGCCTGCCGCCCGCACCCAGCTTGTAGCCCCTGTTCGCAGCTTGTAGCCACTGTCCGCAGCCACCCGCACCCAGCCCGCAGCCGTCGCCGGAGGCACGCTGCCGCCGCCGCTTGAAGATCGCGCCCAGCCTGAAGCCACGCAAATGCACCACGCGGTTCGCAACCCGCACGCTCCCTCTGCCAAACTGATGCTGACAGATAGCCGGGGT
>VWZW01001281.1:670293-702586 GCA_013397115.1 Edolisoma coerulescens
TTTTTCCCCTTCCCCCCCCCCCCCCCCCCCCCTTTAGAAAGAACACTTCGCTGGGGGTTTTTTTGTTTGTTTGTTTGTCTTTCGTTCTTTTTTATTTCAGTAAATGGTTCTCAGATATAATATTGCCGTATTCGTGCTTGGTTTTTCGTCAGAAAAATCTATCAAAAGAACCCTTCCCGGCTCCCCCTTTTATAGTGGAATGGGACAGTTGCTTGTACAGTTTCCTATTTACCAGGCACTCTTTAGCTGTTTTATCTAGCTTCTGATTAGGAAACCTTATTTGTTTGGCAGAATACAAAGTTAGATAGTAAAGCAAAAAAAGGTTGTGAGGCAGGCAGTTCTGCATTTTCATTTTGGAGAAACGTTGTGGAGGGGGCTGGATGAGCAGCTCAGGATAGGGGGGGATTAAGGATGTTGGATCTTCCAACCATGTTGTGCTGCTGCTGTGGGCGTGTGGCAGGGGGCACCAGAAAGAAAAAACATCCTTGTCTGATTGAGGCTGAGGGCTGGCATCTGCAGGGCATGCTGGGTGTTAGCTCCATGGAAGGATGTGTGTCCCCGCCACCAAAAACACACTGGAGCAAAGTGGGGAATTGCTTAGGAGAATCACAGGAATGGAGATTTGGCTGCTTCTGGCAGCCAAAAGGAAGCTGGAAAACTGCATGACTGCTCTTGGTAAGTAAGCCTCAGGGGAGAGTGTGAACACTAGGAAGGATATTTAAATTATCCTGGTAAAGGAACAAATTTATTTAAATCAGATGAGAACGGATTGGACTGCAAATTAAACAACAGTGGCAACTGTCAGTGCAGCAACTTTGGGAACAGCTATTTAGTGTCAGCAGTGAGGGCAAAAGCCCAAACTGCTGTGAAGATGGAACTTGGCAGGAGTGTTGAGCAAGCTTGTTGTGCACATGGGGAGCTAGATTAAATGACCCCAGAAACCTCTCTCTGACCCAGGTTTCTGCTAACAACCCAAGAAGGATTAAAGTAAATACAACAAACCTGGCACTGTTTCAGTTCAGAGCTGCAAGGCCAACATGCTCACTCTGCTTGTGCCCAGGGCTGTGGACATGGCAGACATTCAAGAGTTAGGAGCAGGGTGGGTGCAGGTTATTTTAGGGGTATTTTAGTGTGCTCCCACTGCCCTTTTACCTGCATTGTGAGGCCAGACTGGTAGTCTCCACGTTGGACCATGTTGTTCCTGTAGCAGGAGGAGGTCCCGTGCAAGACTCATACTCAGGGGTGTTTAACACTGATGGCCTGTGCATGGCAGGGGCTCCAAGCATTTTGGTGCTGTTATCCTGGAGACGCATCCTGGACAACCCTGCAGCACCTTCCTGCCCTGATGAACTCGCGGAGGCAAAGTGGGAGCTGGCACCTCTGCACAGTTCACAGAGGATGGGTGTGTTTGAACAGTGCACACTGGATAACTCTGCCAAAGATGAAGCTGCCACTCTACCCGCTGTACGGGGGTGTGTTGTGATAGGCTACACTTTTGGAATTTTCCTGTGCTTCACAGGGCAGAGGGATCAAGCGGAGTGCAGTGAGGTTCAAACCATGCTGGTCACCCTGTGAAACCTTCCCACGCTTGTGTTCTTCATGGGAAGTTTCTCTGTCTTTTTCTTAGTACAGTAACTGTGCTAATCAGGCATTGCTTCTTTTCTCTTGCCCTTGGTTGATACGGACAGGTTCAATGCTGTTATTGCTGTCTATGGTGTGAGCAGCTCTTGTTCAAATCAGCATCATTGTGGCTTTTTTCAGTAACTACATGATGTAGCAAGCTGTGCTACTGATGACTGCTTGCTAGAGCGAACTAAAAAATTGAGTTTGCTACCTTTCGCAGGTTTGTATTTTAAGGTAACCAGATCTTTAGCAATGAACCACTTCCACTCAAAAGAAGGCAAAAAACCTTAATCGAGCCTATGAGTGGGATGGATAAAGGTGATAGTCTGTGTTGAAATACAGTTTTCATTTACATCAAAGTGAAGTGAATCCAGATGCACTCAACTTGTCAAAAGGCCACAGAGCAGCAGGCCTTCATAGGACAGACAGACAGACACAGAGGACTTCAGCCAACAGGCTGTTAATGAAGATGGAGTCAGAGATGGGAGGGGGACGCAAGCAGTTGGGACATGTGACTGTGAGAGTAGGCAGAAGCTGTTTCCAGACTGAACTCCTGGGGTGACTACTCATCTCTATACTTCTTGTATTCTGCACTGCACTTTTGTATGGTGGTTTGTCCCAGCAAAATCTTCTGTACAGTTTTGTGCCTGGAGAAACTAGAGATTTGCTTGCTTTGTCCTTTCAGTATCCTCTCTGCACTGTCCAGCCCTGTTAGGGCTTCTGCACTCTGTGTCCTGCTGCGAGAGCTGGCTCCTCAGGTTCTTCACTCTCATGGACAATGGGGGGAAGCTGCTTCTTCTGCTGGCTCTCCCGGGCACAGCTCTGGGCACTGCCTTTCTTCACATCTTCATGGCACAGGCTGTCTGCTGGCATCATTGCTCTGTGCTTGGGTGCCAGATACAAAGGAAGTTACAGTCACCAGAAAGTCCCCACTGACAAATAACATGACGGTCTGGGACAGCTGGATATTCTCACTTCCCTCAAGATAAGAAACGAATGAAGTACATATCTGTTCTATATCAACATGCAAGCCAGAGCTACCAGGGGAGCAGAGCTGAGCAGTTTCCATGCGGTGTGTGCTGGTGCCTTGCCTCCAAGGAAGAGGGAAGGCAGGTCTTAGGGAAGGGAGGATGGCAGGATGCACCACACCCCCGCCTGCCCCACAGCCAAGGGTCAGAGAGGTCACTGTTGCTGACCATGGCACTCACAGCATCTCCCACCCATCACCACTGCTCTTCCTGCTTAAATGCACACATGCACACTCACAGACCCAACATCTGGACCACAGCAGTGCCCTATTCACTGCATCACTCTGCCCAGCCTCCACAGCCGGATGGAGCCCTGGACTGAGAATCGGTAGGGTAGGAAATGGTGAAATGGCTTTTGAAATGGATGAGAAAGGAAAGAGTGACAAGTTTTGTGGTATTGGGCAGGTTGGAAATAACAAAAGGAGCACTTACACTGAAAAACAGGGTTAATCTTAACCTGACTGACATGCTGAATAGCTTGCTTAGTGAAAAGAAGGTCTGCAGATATCTCCAGAGAAAAGGAAATAGAGGTGCACAAATTTGATGTGAAGGTTTATTGCCACAGAAAAAAAAAATGTAAGATAAAAATTGAAGCTTCAAATTATTCTCAGCTCCGAAAGGAGACATCATGATCCTGCAGTTAAGAAAAGCTTTTTTAAGAATTGCCAAAAAATTCAGGTAATGCTGTGAATTGAGTCATGAAACTGCAACTAGAATCAGATGCAGGGCTTTCACTTAAAAAATGTGTCTATGGGTAATGGTTGAAAATTACAGTTCCCTTCTAAACAAAAAAGTGCCTGTTCCTTGAACAGAAGACTAGTCAGCATTGGTTTTCAAATCATGTTTCTGATTTTCCTTCTTGGGCTTTTTTGTTGTTGTTCCAATGGTAAAAGAGGAGAGGCACTACCTGAAGAAAGTGTGGTTAAATGAGACTTTAGAAATTCCATGCCTTGAGGACATGACCTCAGAAAATTTGTCCACTTATCCTTTGAAATGGCTAGTGGTAAGTATTTCTCATCTCAGATATAAAGTTCAGAAAGAACTACAGGGTATTTTTGCAGATTGAAATGAAAATGTTCTACACTACTGCATCCTGCAGAATCTGCTGAAAAACTTATCAGTCATGTTGGACTGTGATAATAAAGGGAAAAAGTATAAACATAGGGTTGCAACATATACACTACAAATAATAGCTGTTAAAGAAATAAAGAGGAAAAATTCCATCCTAATTGCTTTGAATTTTTCAGGAGCACACACAGAGCGGGTCTAGGGAAAGTGGCTAATGTAACAAAACTAAAATATTTCTTGTGTTGGATTTCCAGAGAGTTTTTCTGCAGTGAAGCTTTAGTATCTGAAAAATACATGGTTACAGTGTAGGACAGTGAGACATCAGGCTGCTTTGAGATAGAAAAAAAAGGTACTGACTAATGTTTTTGGTTTTGTTAACCTCTGTGTCACAGTTGCCACTGAAGACATGCAAACCCAGTTATCAAGCTAACCAATGAAAAACTATGTTTAAGCAATTTTCTGTGAGATACGAAGCTTGCTATATTTTTGTACTTTATCTCACTTTCTGGATAAATATTTATATGCACGTTTTAATGTAACCTTTTAGCATTCATTTCAGTGCGTAGAGATACGTATCAGTGAGCAATGTCCTCGAGCTTTGCCTGTTTGTTTATATATGTCACTGAGGAGCTGTAACTGTTGAGGGTTTCCTTAAAGGTGACTTTCAAATATTTTAGGTATTTTAACCTTTTATCCTGGTTCATTATCTATTTAGATCTCCCTTATGCAGGTCGTTCTTAATATTAAAATTTTACATCTTTTTGTAGGGAACACCCTTATCCTTACTACTTCAATTTTGCCGGTTCACTCTAAAAAGTAGCAGAGGAAAGGGAAAATAAAACCAAAGGGGTCAGCACAATGATGTGTGTGGGTTGCTGTGCATCATACAGAGTAAAGCTTGCAAATATGTACTGAGGCACAGATGTCCAGGGCATGCTGGCTGCACTTATAGCTAAGGGTGGCTGCCACACAGACCATAAGGGGAGATAAATTTTAGTTATTATTATCAGGTTTTTCTACTTAGAATTCTAAAAGAGCAAAGTTTTCCTTGAAATTTCAGTCGTATTTAATATGTATGGGATGTTCAGCATAACTTAAAGACTGGTGCAGTGAGAAAGCACCTCTGTTGCTCTCTCTGCAGGCTACAGAGATCAGGCCTCACCAGACACAGCTATTTATTCCATATTTTATTGTCAAGATGATGACTGCTCTTGGTATTGAAGTTCTGAGAGAGAATGTATTTGGAAAAAAAGCCAGATATTGCAAATGTCCACTTACTGCTACACAATGTGCAAAGGAAGGTTTTCATAGTGGGAATAGAGCTGGCTTAGAAAAATATTTCTCTCTGTGTGTGTCCAGACTTCACAATTTTGTGCGGTTTTCTGTACACAGGGTGAAGATGGCAGGAGAGAGGAACTCGTGACCAAGGAGCCCTCCTGTCCTGCTGTGTACAGGAACAGCAGCATGCTGTATGGGCAAAGAGTCCTCCTGGGTTTGAACAATGCCCTAAAGGTTTTCCCCACCAAAATCACAGATGATGGCCGAGTCTTTTCCTGCCACGTGCTGTACCACCCAGAGAGAGTCCAGAAGAGCAGCACCACCGTGAGAGTATTTGGTAAGGGGCCTATGCCAACTGCCTGCTGCCTTGCACTTGGAAAGCTGACCCTCCTGTCTGGTTCTGAAGCCAATGACTTTTGACAGATACTGGGGTTTTTTTAATATAAATATATTTACCTTGTCATTTTTTCAGCTGCAATGAGGTAAAATGTTAGTAAATAACTCTAGAGTTCTTAGAAGAATTTGAGTCCATTCCTTCAGTTTCTGGCATGAAAAAATAGCAGGTTCATTGCACATGTATCAGCCTCACTGCCATGCATGTAGCCAGTATCTTACCCTTACGCTGGGATTTTGTGGGTTACAGGGAAGCACACTGGTCATCAGGATCTCTGTGTCCCAGTGGCCATGCTGTCTGTGGTTAGGAAAGCACGGCCAAAATTTAATAAGCAGTCTGAGACTGCTGTTGTAGCAAAGTCACATCCTCAAAGGCGTGTGACATTCAACTGCTGCCAGAGGCTCTGGCTCTGAAAATGAGGGTCCTGGTGGGGATCTCAAACCAGTCAGGAGTGGCTGGGCCTGTGTACTGCAAACATGTGGGCTGGCATTTCATTCTGTAAGCCTTCCCCATCTTTAGTTACTTGTCTTGTTCCCTTTCAAGTGGCTTAGGAACTGCTCTACAATCACTAAGGTACAACTGAATCAGAAAATTGCTGCCCACTTGAAAACCAGGCTTTATTTCCCCTTTATAGATCAGTTAGTCTGGAAAACATATTTCCAAAGCTCCTAAAGTAAATGTTAAACAGTGTCAACAGTCCCTTGACTGTAGCTGATTGTCCAAGGAAGCCCACAGCTTGAGGATGGCATGGCTATTCAAGGCTGATGCTCTGAATTCAAAGAAAGGTTCAATAGGGAGCAGCAAAAAAAAAGCAAAAGGTATCTGGAGGCTCTTGGTCACTGATGTAAAAGAAGTAAAAATAGAAGCTAATGATCTGAAATCTCCTCTTGCGTTTGCATGATTCAGACACTTTTTAAAATCAACATTTCTCAAATAGCAACAGTGTTACCTGGGTAATCGTTCAAGGGTACAAACATACTTGAACTCTCCTCCATCACTGCTGATGCTCTTGCCTAGATTTGTGTGTCTCAGCCTAAGAGGTTGCTTTATTTGGTTTTTTCTCTGAATTACTGTGAGATGTGAGCTTAGCTGTGCATGAACCCGCATCAGAATATCAGTACAGCAGGGTAGAGAGGCAAACTAGAGAAAGAAGCTGTGGCCCATGGTGGCGAACGGTCTCTATTTCCCGGTAAGTGCTGGCTGGCTTTGGACCAGGGTGCTGTGCCACCAGCCTCTCTCACAGGGGTCCTGAGGGCAGAGCTGGGTGCAGGGGCTCCCTGAGAGCCCTGAGGTTTGTGGTGGGTGCTGAGGAAAGTCTTTCAGACCTCAGACAAGTAGTGTCCACCTCTCAAAGGAAGTGTGCTTTTGTGCTCCTAGCCCTTTCATGTCTGAATTTTGCAGGTAAAATAACTATTCTGCGTCCTGTCTCGCTCTTTTCTGTTACCATTTGCTGAAGTCGTGCCACTTACGGTTGCACCATCCCAGCCTTTCTCCACTTACTCTCTTGTGCTGCAGCAGTAGGAGAGACCAAGAGCAGAGGGCTTAGAGTCTTCCCCGAGCCAGCCCACAAACCTGTGCAGCACTGGGAGAGACACTGCCCAGAATAATCCAGCACTCTCTAGGTGACATGTGGGGACAAAGAGCCCTTTCAGATGACAGCACCTCTCTTGTTCCTTGTGCTGACCAGAGAATAAAGAAATGAATATTTGTGTTCTGGCAGTTAGATCCAGCCTCAAATGGGTGGGACAGAACCTGAAGACAGTGTATGTATTCAAGGTCAACAGCACCTTATGTTGGTTATATCTGTCATCCTGGCCATTAGCAAGGACACAGCTAGGGAAAAAAAGCCAGTTGAAGCCTGGGGAGGTTTCCCCATCTTGGCAAGCCAGCATCTCCCCTGTCACCCAAACACTCATGCAATTGAACCCCACAGGCTGGGTGGCTTGAAAGTAGGGCAGGGAGGGCAGGCAGCTGTTGCACCACAGAGCTGTGAAGGACAGGAGGAACAGGAGGAGGAGAGGGCGCCTGTGGGAAACTCCTCATGCACAATCCCTCTGACAAATACTTCAGGCAGGGCTAAACACAGCAGAGAGGCCAAGTCTGAGGGGTGCCAGTCGTGTTCCGTCACAGTTGTTTGAGGTGGCCTGAGTGGGGCTGAGAATTGAACTGGAGAGAAGGCATGAAAACATCTCTCAAGGAAGTTGAGAGTCTTGGTATGTTGAGTAAAAACAGACATTCAATCAAGATAGCTTTTCTTAAGAGGGTACTTTTGGACTGAAATACTTTAAAATATTTCTCTTCTAGAATAGAGTTCTTTTAGATACTTTAAGGTATGGCCTTTTCACGTCTAACTTTGCCAAATATTGATTTCTCCTTTTTGTAAGAGTAAAAGCTCAGCAGCAGAAACTACTGAACTAAATATTGAATTTCTGCTAGATCCAAAACATTGGTAAATATCCTAGCAAGACAAATGAATGTCAAATGTTAACAGGGGCTGAGATGTTAATTGGAAAAGATCTGTTAGACCATTCAGAGCTATGCGTGAGAGCTGCCTGCCAGAACAGTTACCCAGCAAACACGTCTTTTGAGAAAGCAGAGGACAGCGCTCAATACAGGAGTGGAAAAGCATACCCATTCTCATCAAAAAAACAAAAGGAAGAGCATGCACTAGACCAGAAATCATTTAGCCTCCCAGCCAACTTCTGCAGCGGTTAGAAGATCCAGTTTACCAGACTTTTGCCTGTATCTGAAAAAGTATAGCTGTCTTATGCCAGCTGCACTACCATCTGTATAGTTTTGGCAAGGAAGAAACAAGAATGAAAGCTTAAGACGCTCATTTTCTGATAGGAAGAATCTATAACTGCTGCCCCACCCCACCCCCCAAAAAAGCAGAAAAACACAAGACCCAAAAGAGAGAAAAAAAAAAAGGAAATTCCACTGAAAAAAGTACCATAAGTCCAGAAAACCGTAAGGCCATGATAATTAAATGTAAGTCATGCCCAGGCACAATCCATCAGGCACATCAGGCAGAAAAATGGAAATTAAAAATAAAGTCAGGAGAGTCCTTCGTGGATTAGTTGTATAAAACAACAGGGAAACCTGAATAGTTCACCTCAGGGAGGAATGTAATTACCTGAGGTGGTCCTGTATCAATTAACAGGGTAAGAAAAAGAGAAAATTATTTTAATGGTAGAGATTAAAGTGAGGTTTAGGTTAGAAAGATAAAAAATTGTGGATCTCCTAAGTAATTCAGGAAGGGCACTTGTTTCCAGTCCAGTTTCAGGACTCAGAAAGGGCCAGATGCACAATTTATCTGTGGCTTTTGAGATTTGCTATATATTAACACAGTTTCAACAGTCCTTACTTATCAAGTCAGTCAATATTGCTCCAAACCAGGCATCCCAATGGCTAATTTAGAACTGCCAGATTAGAGAGGCTTACAATACCTGATAGCTTTAATTTATACAGTCAGCTGTGCCCAGAACCAAAATGCTGCAAAAAGAGAAGGAAAGAGTTTTTCATTTCATTGTGGATGTGGTCATCATCTGCTGCTCTGCTGTGAAGGTGGGCTCTGGGCTTCCTGGCAAGGCAGGAAGCATCTGTGGTGGGACATTGTCACGCGCGTGTCCGGACATGTGGGTAGCTGGCACCGAAAATCAATCAACATTTTGGGGGGATGATTCACTGGAGCATTGGAACATTCTTTGGAGATGCCTTTGGCAAGAACATAGAGGAACCAGCAACTGGGGTGTGTTTGATTTCATGGGGCCTGGGAAGGGTGGCTCTGCTGCCAGAGCTGTGCCTGCAGGATGGTTTCAGTTTGTTTCCCCAGCAAAGCCACCCAAGCCTAGTTGAGGTAGGCGGTGAAATACATCATGTATCCTGTGGCAATAGCTGCTGATACAAGCTTGTAAACCACTTCCTTGACATCAAATTGCAGCTGTGCATGCTTTTATCTTGCTTGATGTGTAGGAGGTAGGATTTACTTTCCACTCTTCTTATGAAACAAGGCTGTTAAGTCTTATTAGAAGCTGTTACTGTGATCTGCAGTGTCCATTTCACTAACACATTTATGTTTACTTTCCAGCTTACCCTGAGATCTTCATTAGGCTGCAGGAGGGCTCAGCCAGCACCTTGCAGAAGGTAAACAACTTTGGAGCAAAGAGTGATGCCTGTGACTGCCACCATGCCACTCCAGCAGAGCCAGGCAAGCTGAGCTGAATCAAGCAGGGACCTCTAAACTGACTGAGCTCATGGGGCAGCAGGCAAGGCACTGAGTTTATGAGGTGCTCATGCCCTGTGCTCTGAGCAACTCCCACCCCCACAGCAGTGAGCACAAACTGGAGCTACCTAAGGACTTCTCTTGCGTGGGCCTCTTTTAGTTTTGGTAATGGCAAAACCTAAAAGTCTGCTGAATTGCACTGGCCATGCTTGGCATAAAATATATTTATGGCTCATATGGCTGACTAGCAAGCCTCTCTGGCTACTAGCTATGGTGTTTTGCTTCCTGTTCCATCTCTCCAAGTTAAAGCTTTTGATCTGCAAGTATCTCAAATTAAGAAGGTTTCCCTTGGAAACAGAGCTTGTGGACAGGCAGAACCTTGTACTATCCATAACCACCCACTTCACACAAGCCATGAGTCAGTTGGTTCTGCAAAATGGTATAATTTTCCTGGTGACCTATTTCTGGGTGTGGTGTTGGACATAGCAGGATTTTGTCTGCACTGTCCTGTTGAACAGAGCAAGGGGTGCTGCTGTCATGGGACTGGGCAATAGAAACTCCCCCAAGAGCCTCTGTCTGTTCTTCACCTCCAAACAAACACCGACTCCTCTACTTCTCTTTTCTGCCTTTTCTTGCAGGGCTTAAATCTAGTGAGGATATCAGATTACTATTTCTTCATAGGAAGAATTTATAAAATATTATGACCTAAAAGTGCCTGAAAAATAAGTGAATAATGAAGAAGAAAACAGGGGAAAGCAATTACACTACAAGCTCATGTGCTGTTTACCATGGCAGGCAAAGAGTTTCAGCTGGGTAGTTTCAGTCTTTGTACTGAATGATTGACTTCTGCTGGCTTCAATACATCAAGCTTGCTCTCAACTAAATTTGGGAACCACTTTCTTTGAAAGAGGGAGCAAGAGGGGTTTGTGCTGCATGAGTAGCACATGTTTTTTTCTTCTGTTGAAAAGAACAAGGCCATTTCTCTTATGACAGTGTTTACTATTCAGCAGTGTCATAACCTGCTAAATAAACATAATTGGGAATGTCCAGGTAGCATGAGGATGAGACCTCTCACCCTGCTAGTGCCCAATTCTTCATCCAGCCTTGATATTAAAGTCCTGACCATTGTTTGCTGAGAAATTAAGTAGAGCACAAACACAGATCTTGGGAACAATTGGCACAGAACCAGGACTACTGCATCTAAAGCGTCCAATTCCTTGTGATTTCTGGAAATCTCTTACATATTGTGTCTGCTACAAAGGTATCTAATTTTGTATATTCAACATATCATTTGGCTAGGCAGTCTTTTTCATGGGATTATTTTCTTTATCTGCCTAATGAAGGAAGGATTTACATGGCAATCAGGAAGTGTCTCATTCTCCTCACACACACCATGCCCATTACCAGTTCCAGTGTTTTTCCATGTGGGTGTTGGTCACTGGGGGCAGGAGAGTGGGGGTCACTCTACATCTCTCCAGCCACAGCACAGGACTGGAGGGGATTGGAGTCCTGACACCCAGGGCAATGGGGGTGTCCCTGGGCTCTCATTCAAGAGTGTCCACAATCAGAAAAATGAGGGGAGTGGGCAAGAAACACAATAAAGAGGAAGAAAGTGCTTCCTTCAAGAGCAGGATTGTGAGTAAACAAGCACAGTCTGTTCAGGGGTTTGGAAGCTGGCAGCCAGGAGGGAAGTGTTAGAGGCTCACCTAACATACATACATATATATATCTATATCTATCTGTGTGTCTGTACATATATATATGTATGTGTGTATATACATATATATGTAACCTAACAACTGCCTTTTGCTGCCCCACAGCCTAACATGAGCTGTGTCGTGAGGAAGGCATTTCCCAAGCCGAGCCTCCTGTGGTACATGGACAGAGCAAGCCTGACAGAGCAGCCTGGAGGTAAAGCAACCTGTCCATAGGAAAACAGCTCAGCTTCAGGAGTGGATCCCAGGGAAAGTCATGGCTGTTATCCACTACTGCCACAGGGAACCTGTACGTGTCTATTTGGCTGAAGGGGAGAGCACCAGTTCTCCTCTAAGGAAACAGCTGGCATATGGCTGGGACTAGAGCCCCCTGCAATTGCCAGGGATGGGAGCTATGGTTTGGCATGACCACACCATTCTTGCCAAATCTTTGACAGTGTCTCAGCAAAGAAACCTGTGGCTATATGAGCCTGCTTTTCAGTACCAATATTTTGCACAGCTCTGACTTATAGTTTGGAGTATAACAAGCGGGTGTTTTTTTTTCCTCTCCCCAAGAACTTTCTGTGGTACAAGAAGACTTGCAAGACAGTGAAGGTTTCTATGAGTTGAGATCAACGCTGATGCTGCAAGGGACCCATGAGACACATAAGACGTTCTCGTGTGCATGTCTGTTTCCCTTCCCATGGAACAAAACAAGGAATATTTCATCAGAAGAAATATTTGTTTCCTTCGGTAGGTTTTTCATACATAGGACACATCTAAAATGTTAAGAACACCAAACACATGTATTCTCTGTTATTTTAAATACTGAAGAAATGCCAAGAGTATAGAAGCTTTATTGTACAAGTTGATCACACAGCTTGAACTCTCTGGCAGGTTTTTTAGCTCAAATCTTTGCTCAAGCCTCTAAATGAGCTAAAAAACTCCTGCACAAACAGAAGACACTTGTTTGTTTAGGCAGAATCTTGCTGTACTCCCCATACCCAAAAATACTCCAGCATAGCCACATGGCACCAGTGAGCTATTATAATCATGTGTTTCTCACTGAGCACTCGTGGCTCCCTGGGAAACCAAATCCTCAGACTCAGGGCTGTGTTATACATCTTCAGTAAAAACGTGCAAAAGGCTGCACTGCTGTGGATGGTAGAGAAACTGCCCCATAACCTGTACTGTAAGAACTGGCTGCATGATTAGGGAAGTGGGGAGAAATACTGTCCTGCTTTTTTGGTGAAAGCGGGGGACTTGGCAGTACAGTTTTCAGCACCTCTGAGGATGCAGGGTGACTGGTGAGAAGGGCAGACAGATTTCCTTTAGCACCCTCTTGTGCCCGTCTCCTCCTCAGGTGCAATTGCGTATTTACACCTTTTTAAAATTTTTTGATTATGTATGCTCCTTGCTGCACAAACAATACAACTGAGCTGCTGACCCCTTAGCAGCATCTAGGGGCACATCACCTACTGTGGCAACTACTTGCAGCTCAGCTTGGTTCTCTCATGGCCGTGTGTATTCCTATTGGTATGTTTTTTCCACCAAGTAAGACTGCAGCAAAAGCCACAGCTTACTCCTCTGGAAACATAGCTTCAGAGGGGAGGGAGATAAATCATAATTTTCCTCAAAAATGACTCATTTCCCCCGATTTGCAATTTTCTAGAAATGTATTCACATTGAAGAGCTGTCAATTAAAGCAGTCTATGTTCTTACCTGCAGGCTATGCTAATGCTAAGATAGATCCACTCTGTATAAAAACGTTGAAGTATTTAGATGTGACAGAAAGGAAAGAATTACATTAATTCTCAGCCATACCTTCTGTGAAGGTGCACAGTATGACACAAGCCCAAACTAAATTTTCAGCCTTTATAACTACTTTTAAGAACTGCTTTAATCTTTCTCTTTTTTTTTTTTCCCCCTTCACAGACAATAAGTCTAATGAAGTTTTTACTACCACAGTTTCAGATGGTAGGATAAATTAGAGAATAAAATAGCTTGGGTTGTGTTCGAGGTGTGTTTAAAAAGTCCTAAAGCTGTTGTAGCATTTACTGCTCTAAATGGGTAGTAAGTACCCCTTTCTGCAGCTTTGACTTCAGAGAAAATACTGTAAACCAATATTTTGGTGATGTAATCTTTCATAATTAAGACCAAACATAATTAAACTCCAGCCTTGAGGGGCACTTAATGTTATTTGTGATGCTTCAGCTGGCATTTGAATGTAGCTCTTTCCATACTGAACTAATAATTAAAAATAACAGCCCTGCTAATGGAGGTTCTACCTTCTGCTTAAGTACACAGCCAAGATCCTCAACACTTGCTGTGTTAAAGAACTGATAGATGTTTCTTAATTTGTGTAAATTTGGTAAGCCCCTGCTCTTCCCCTGCAAGTTTGTCTTATTATCAGCTTATTGCAGACAGATAAATGTTCTCTCCACACCTCAGCTGAAGCTCTTTGGAAACATCTCTCCTGGAGCAGTTTGCTCTGCTCCGCGTGGGAGGCAGCTGCACTTTAGCAGGGGGTTACATGAGTGTGTCAGAGAAATGCTGAAAGCAGATGGCATGAAAAAAGTACGGGTTTTGTGGGAAAAACTTCTGCAAGTGCAGGTTGTGGCAGGCCCTGGGGGCTCAGCCAATACCCCACTGGGCACCAGAAAACCATCCCAGATATTGGGGGACCCTGAGAGAGGGAGACCGTTTCCTCTGCTGGCCTCTGCAAGGTGATCTCTCAAAGGAACCCTAGCAACTTGCATCAGGCCACCACCCTGCTTCGCCTTGCACACTCTGCAGAACCCTCTGGGAGCCAGGCACTTCTCAAAGAGCCCCACTGCTCTGGTTTTTAGACCTGTTGCATCTTGGGTAAGGAGTCCTTTACATCAGCCAGCTACTGTGAAATGCCTGTTAGCACGGGCAAGGCTAAGCTGAAATGCAAATGGAAGAGCAGCAGTCAAGGGAGGTACAAGTGTTAGCACAGAAAAGCAGCTGGAGAGTGGATAGTTACCTGCTTAATCCAGTCTGCAGAGGGTCACTCCTGCCCAACGCCCTCCACACGTGCCTGACCAGACAGAGGTACCTTCTGGCTGCCTTCCCAGATAGGTTTTTCTAATGGATTGTGTGAGCTTTCATAGATCACTTCCTTCATGGACCTCTTTGGGGAGACGTAATCCATCCTCCTAGCCTGCTCAGGGAGTACTTTGCCTCTCCTGATGGGAAAAATAAAGAAAGAAAACAGACATCTCAGGACATATATGCTGCTTGGGCAGGATGGTGTCTCTGCTGAGCTTGCCTGTGTGGTTAACAGTTCTTTAATTAGAAGGAATAACTCCCCCTCCTCTTCTCTGAGGACTCAGTGAGCACTTTTAAGTGCAGAGTGTCTCTGAAATTTTCTCTTAGAGTTGAAGCTGCTGAAGTGCCTCATGGATGGAGCTGTGCAGGTGCCACCACCAGGTCATAAATGTTATTTCAGCATCTGTGCTAATAAGGTGACTCTCTTTGTATGGAATAAACCCATATGATTCATTTCTGGTTTTTAAGTTGAGGTGCCAGGGGCTCCAAAATTTTTTCCCCAAAACCTTTGTTTCCCTAGGGATTTGTCAGCACAGTTGCCTCAGGTGCTTCATGTTTCTTTCTGGACTACTTGGCTGAGTTGTGCATGGAAAGATTATTTGCGAATTAGGTGTGATGTACTTTCTTGCTCCAAAATTTTTGAACCACCCACTTTCCTAAAGCAGAATAAACACCTTTCTCATGCTGAATGTTTGCTTTGATTTCTTATAGACTTTGGTAACTCAACACTTACATCACCTGTCATGACATCCTCAGGTAAGGGGAAAAATACTTTATTACTTATTCAATATATGTAGGATCTCTGCTTGACCACTGCCTAAATGTCATGCACTCCGAGTCAGAGGTGTGACTAGGAAAGGTCAGTGTGCTCTGGTACTGACAGTACCAATGTGCTGCTGCTTGGGCATTTGTGAGCTGTGAGGTTACCCACGCAGAGATCTGACAGAAATGTTGCTAAAACTGCCATGTTAGGACAGCATGTTAAATGGCATGCTGAATATTGTATGTTATTCTTATGCATTTTTATAAAGTGGAATAATATGCCTATGAAACTGTAAATAATTTTGTCCTATTATGACAGACAGGTGCACGTGATAGAAAAGTTAAAGCCATCACTTTTCCTCGACCTGATAGCAGGGCATCATTCCCATTCATTAATTACATAACTAACTCGGTTTTACCAGAGCATGGATATGGACAATTATGTAAAGCTATCTTCAGCAACTGAGAGGAAAACCCACAAGAGCAGGTGACCTCCTGGGCTTTTATGGCTGTGGCCTGTTGTCATGGACCATTTCTGGCAAGGCCCTGGCTTAGCTGGGGCACATTCAAGTGCATGATTCACCCCACAGCAGTCAAAATGAGCCCTGTGTATAACAGCACAAATAAGCACTGCCTGCAGCCAGCCAGCAGGAAGGGGTCAGCACTGATAACATCAGCTGTCTGCAAGTGCCCACTGGAGTTGTGAAATGTGTTTTGAGCATTTAGCCTTAACTCCCACAGCAGGATTTCTGCTGCACAGTCTGCATTTACCCAACAGCTACTGCAAGCTCTTTGATCTAGGTTGTTTTGTGATTTATTAACATTATTTTCTAAAGAACCTATCAACCAAATGTGAAACCATGTGAACTGTCTTTAGAGCACCGGTCGACATCTGTGGCCTCTCTGGATTTCACAAGTCAAGCAAATTTGGCTCCTGCTTCCACAACACAAGGTAATCAATTGAATCTAACTGTTTTCTCTATTGCTTCAACAATGTAGACGAAAGACACATAAACACAATAACCATCTTACTTTTTTTGAAGCAAGAAATTTAATGTCTGTTGAAGTTCGTTTCCTAGTGCATTACACACTGGGAAGTACACTAACCACTGTCAGTGTAACCACAGTTCAGGAATAAATATATGAGAAAATACTGTCTTGATTTTATCTTTTTTAATGCTCTGTTTAGGATATATTCATTAATTTTGGCAACTGAACAGACATCAAGTGTTATTAGAGTTTACAAAGAACTCAATTAGTGTTATTATAGTGTTTACAAAGAATACCTATTTTCTTTAGTTAAATATCATGCCTAAATAGAATACTGGAGGAAGATACTGAACACAAGGCTTTGGCCTGCCCCAAAAGAGTGCTCTTTGGGAGCTGATCACTCAACATAAAGCCCTGGGGCTCGCAGAGGCTTGACTGAGATATGCCAAGGCAGGAACACAGATTGCAGCAGTGCTGAAATGAAAGTTTGCTGCTTCTCACGCTGCCTCCCTCATCCCCAAAACAGAGACACTTGCCTGGCTGACAGCAAAGTTTCTTGTCCAAGTGGACTGAAAGCCCTTCACAACAACAAAGGCTTTAAATATACAATGTGAACAGAGAGGATTCTCCTCACTGAATTATACATTTTCTCTGCTTGAGGTGGTACGAGGTCAAACTCATAATGTGAGATGGATCTGAGCCATTTTTCTTCTGCAAGTAGACCAGGAAGCAATTGTCTTTTAACCAATGCTCCTAACGTGCACCAGTCACGGTATGACGACCCTGGGTTAGTGCTTCTCCTCTCTGGCTCACTGCTGGTCCTCACACTGGTGCCACCATCAGCTTCTTGAGCAAATCCTCTGGCCTGCAGTTGAGACAGGACACCAAGGCCAAGCCTGCTGTTTTAGTCTACTGGTTTGGTTCAGTTCCTGTTATTTTGCAAGTTTCTAATGAAAATCTGAGAGACAGCTGGGAATGGATATGAGGGAAGAGTGCACATATATAGGCAAGAGGAGGAAGAGGGGAAGCAAAACCAAGGCTGTTAAAACTGTAGCCTGGTTTTGCTTAGCTTCCACAACAGCTCCATCACTGAGCCAGAGATGCTTAGGTTTTGAGTGATTAGTTACAGCTGCAGTTCACCTTCTCAGGTTTGTTCAGATGGCTTGATATTTTTCCAAAAATGAGAGAGTTGTTAAGAAAGATGGATTCTTCTTAGTAAATGTGAAATAGTTCTCTTGGGAAAATGAAGGTCTACGTGCTAGCCACCATCTGTCTGTTTGAATATCAGATAAATAGCTAGCTGAGCTCTAGAAATCTTAGCACTTAAAAAAAATGCTTAAAGGAAAATGTTAAATAAGTTGTTATTTGGCATCAGACATTGCAGGTGAGACTCTTGTACTCTAACTTCTTCAAAACTTCCCTTTGCTAGTTGGGAAAACAGTTTTGTTTCACTGGAGCTGGTGACATCCTGTCTAAATTCTGATTTATGTACATTTGTTCATCGCTCTACTGGTTTCAGGTCGAAACAAGCCAGCGCACTCAAGCTCCTGAGGTTCACCTGAAACTAAGCTGAAATATAAAAATGCTTCAAATGTTTTGTCTAAGTTTATTTACCTATCTCAGTAAAACTCCTCTTGAGTTTCTAGCTTGTGATAGGCTTTCAAACCACACACAGTGTTGTGTAGTGCCTGTCTAAGGGAAGCAAGCATCTCGAGTAGTGGGCTACACCTGTTTGACCTCATTAGTCAGAAAACAGGGAAGAAAGAGGGGGGAAATGAAAAACAAGTGATATGGTTCCCTACAGCAATTTTTACAAGCTTGTGTGCTTTTCAGCAGGAACACTGACTTCTACCACAGAGGCAAAAGGCTACACCAGTGCCACAGCATTCAGCGAGACTTTGACAACAGCACGTGAGTAGACAATGCATCTCCTTTGCTTCACAGGACTGCAACAGAGGGGTCGTGAAGCCAAAGTGCAAATGTGGCACCAGCTTAGTGAGTGTTGGGTTGCAAATGTACAGTAATCTGGAGTATCTTGCAAAAACCACAGCAGCAGGTCCTCAGGTCCTCAATTTGTGATGCCTTTTCTCGGAGCATTAGCTCTGTGGTACTCATTTTCAGCTGCTAGTTGAGAGTCACCACATTACCATGCAAAAATTATTACTAAGCATGGAAAAGTTGTGTCTGAGCAGAGGCCAAAAGTCAGGTGGAATAATGTGTACCAGATTTTCAATATTTCACAGAAGCAATTTCCCTGTTGAGTTCCACTGAGTTAGGAGACAAAGGCCTGGATTTCCAAGCTGTCAAGGATTTGCAGTGGCAAAAGAGGAATGAAAAAAGATTTGAGTATCCCAGTTTCATTAGACATATTTATTTTAATAATATTACAATTGAGATAGTTGCTAGGCAAATGTAGTGAGTGCTGAAGGTAGTTTATAGATGAAATAAATTGCCAGAGAAGCTAAATAGAATCGCAGAGCAGCAGTGAAATTATGAGATAATGTGGAGCAATAAAGGCTGGCTAATAGAACATTGAAAGACAGCCTCATTAAAGATCAATAAATCAATAAAAAAACCCCTCGGGTGAACATTTTTTCAC
Organism: Edolisoma coerulescens; assembly: GCA_013397115.1. Taxonomy (NCBI): domain Eukaryota; kingdom Metazoa; phylum Chordata; class Aves; order Passeriformes; family Campephagidae; genus Edolisoma; species Edolisoma coerulescens. The sequence goes on from VWZW01001281.1 coordinate 689,024, forward strand.
TAGTCTTTCCCTTTAGAAAATCGCTGCTCAGCAGTACAAAGCCCAAAGTGACTTTTCTTTTTTAACATCTTGGTTTGCCTTTGTGCTTTTGGAACAGGCAGGACCTGTCAGTGTGCTTTTGCATTTGCATGGGAGTTGTCTTTTGGCTGAGGCACAAATGTAGCAGCCGCTTTCCATTTTGTGAATGTATTTTTGGTAGCACTCTGGTGCTGATCTACCCTCGTACAACCCACAACCGTGCATTTATACCACAACCTTGTGACAGCTTCTAATGCTTCACAGTTCTGCTCTTGCACAGGTTGCGGGTTGCAATCTTTGCTAAAAGTGTGCTGAATTACCCTGCTATTTGCAGGGGATACCGTGCGTTCCACCGCTCATCCCCACATCCCTGCCACTGCTTCCCTGCACCTCTGCCTGCCTGAACACCAGCTAAGAGATAATGGCCTTGAAGGGTCCTCAGTCCAGCAGCTGTAATTGAGGGCAGTTTCAGAGCACACAGGCACCAGTGAGCCTGCTGAGGCATACACATGTATCCCTGTGCCCTCCCAGGGCCACTGGGCTCCTATGACAGTGATTGCCACTATCATTTTGGTCCTGGGATGCTCTAACACAAGCCATTATGTAAATAAGAATAAATAGTGCTCTTCAGTGTGCTGTATAGAGCACAGTGCTATCGGATCTCTATGTGTATATCCTTTTTTTTCGTATATAACACTGTAAAATGCCATGCATTTTACAAATGTGAGATCTGTCATGCTTATGCACATAGAATCAAACACCTAATAAGCAAGTAGAAAAGAATTGAATTAATATCCAAAAATCTCAGTGAATTTTTAGAGTGCCCTAAAATTGGACTGATTTTTGTAGGGCTTTTTAATGCACACATACATAAATACATATATAGACACACACTTCCATGCAATTGAACTCTCAATTTCAGTCAAAGCTAGCAAGCATCTCACAATAGAGATTTTCTTGGTCCTGTCTGGTTATTCATTTACATCATTTAAATCTGGGGGGTTTTTTGTCTTGGATTTATAAATCGGCAGTTATACCAGAGACTTTCAGGTTCCTCTGTTATTTCATTTGTTGTTTGCAGCAGAGAAAGTCAAAGAGTACAAAATAGCCACAGTAGAGCCTAATGAAGTAGTCATGTACAGGCTTGTAAGATAATCAAAGGACATGATTTCTTTTTGTACATTTTGAATGATTCCATCACTGAATCCCCACATCAGAAGTGCCATGGCAGCTCTGGAAATGCTGTGCCATTGTCTAGTTGAGTATTTTAGCTATTATTTCAGAAGCTGTGAATGTGGAGATGGCTAGAAAACACAGAAATGTATCCTTATGGAGCACTGATCTTAAACATCAGTAGCTTAACTGTATTCGGAAGGGAAAAAACTGTCTATAAACAGATGATAGATGATTTTTGTGGTTCAGACAGTACTTGACAGAGGAGACTGAGGTTTTGCTCAGTCATGACATAGGCAGACTCTTTGTATTGCTGCTAAGCCACTTAATATCTTTAGGTTTCTCATTACCATCAAAAAGGTAAAAAGCTTATCATTCTCCCAGACAGCTGCGCAGCTCAACGCTGGCTCAGTGCTGCTTGCTGGAACATCTTAACAGGTGCTTGCGCGCGTACTTGCTTGCTTTCTTCCTTTCTTGCTTTCTTTTCTTTCTTTTCTTTCTTTCTTTCTCTTCTTTCTCTTCTCTTCTTTCTCTTCTCTTCTTTCTCTTCTTTCTTTTTCTTTTCTTTCTTTCTTTCCTTTCCTTTCCTCTTTAATTTGATAGAAGTACATTTTTTATCTAACATCAGGTTGTAGGCCAAAAATGTAGGCATCTTGCCAAGTGAATTTTTACACCCTGATCCTGGAATTTGATTTCCTGTTTTCAGCAGGGTTAATAACAGTGGGTTCCAAAGACAACGTTCATTTAAAAAAAAAAAACATATAAGTTACTAAAAATGTTCTGTGCCCATATCTTTTTAGGTAACCTGTCCTACACCATCACAGACCAGACAATTTCAGTTACCAGAGGAAAAAGTTTGTTTACTGCCAGCAGCCTGCTGAACAGTACTGGTGAGACATTATCCTACAAATCCTCTTCTTGCAGTATGCCACTGCAGAAGCACAATACCTGGAGCATCATGTCCATCTGACCAGGGGATTTCAAAAAAAGGGAAAAGAGATGAAAAGAGGAGTCACAGCTACTGTGTCCTCATACCACAGGTTGTCACAGGGTTTTGGCATTCCAGCCTTCTCCTTCCATCTGCAAGCAAAGTTCAGTGCATGTTTCCTTCCAGCAGCAAAATTTGGCCAGTCACACTCATGCCCCAGGGAAATCTCACGGCTCATGCAGCAGGGTGGACTGGCCACAGCGCTGGTTGCCGTGGTGGGTAAGACCCAGGCCACACCAGTATGGCCAGCCTTGCACAGGGTGGTGATGCCAGCACAATGGGAGGTGACACTGAGGTGTATCACCCATGGACCTCTCTGGCACCCACGCCACTGCTGCACCCTCTGGCAGCTGGAGGAGGACTGTGCTCCTTCTCTGCTTCTTCTCCATACCCAGGACCTGAGGGCACCTCTGTCAGCACCCCCAAGGGTGGCTGTGCAGAAGGGGGAAGCGGAGGGGAATCCCAGCACTGCAGTGGGGAGAGGCAGCTGGAATGGGACTGGGATGCTGTGCTGCCAATAAGAGCTCACCTCAAAAGGCAGCTGAGCCCTTGGCCAGACATTTTGGCAGGGTCTGGTGTAGGTGGTGTGAAAAATAAACCATTGGGAAGGAGGGCTGGGGTGGGCAGATGTGCCCATCTGCACTGTGACATGAAGCTTCTTTGCAGAGCAGCTCACAGGGGAACAGAGAAAGCCAATGGTTTTTTGGATTAAATGCTCTCTGGGCTGTGCCTAAATAATCTTGTCAAGTGAACCAGTGGGTGGCTGAAATCAGCTCACGCACCCAGTCAGAACAAAAGTGGGCTAAGTCCATAAATCAGAGCTGCAATGCTCGGAATTTGGGATCCTCAGCCTGGTGATGAGGGGCTGCACTGACACCAGCACTGTGTGGGGCAGGGAGCAATGAGCCACAGGCAGCAAGCCCAGATTTCCCTCCTCTCTGAGGACCCTCAGATGAGCTCTGGCTGCTTTGTCCCTTCCAGGTGATGGGAGGAACATCAAAGCCAGTCGCTTCCCCTGGCCGACAGTGGTAGCTGTCCTGCTCCTCTTCTGCAGCTCTCTCATGGCTTTGGGCATCAGGAAATGGTGTCAGTACCAGAAAGAGATGTAAGTACAAGTGAATAGAGCCACAGGGCTGGGAGGGGTGACACAGAGGGCAGCACAAACTCTAACCCAGCTGTTTGGATTTACACCTTTTCATTTGAGATGACACCTAGCACACGAGGCCTTTAAGTACATGGATCACTAATGCCATTTTTTTCATTCAGCAGTACGAAAAGTGGAGTGTTCTCAGTCCTTTCATCTGTTCTGTGGGTTATCTTTAAAATAAACTTTAAGAAAAGAGCTGCAGTGCAGCTTCAGGGTATATGGGAAGAATAACAGTCAATTTTTGTCCCCAGAGCCCCCCATTTCTATTAGCCTCCCTGCCAGCTGCTTTTGCTCTCTCATTTTCTATGGTTACTTGAGGACATGTTTTAATGAAATTGTACTTCTAGGGCAGCTCTATTTGAGTTTTGAATAATATATGTGAAAGTAGGCTACCCAAAACTCAACCCCAGTCAAAGAAGCGTTGAGTTTGTAATTATTACCAAAGTTTGATTCCCTACTAAAGCACTCCGAGATCTACTGGTGAAAGCAAGATCTAAGAGACAATTATTTTTAATCTTACTAACATTACTAAAATAGTCAAAAAAATCATAATTAATCACTTATGATTCTAAAAAACCCTCTTGAAACACAGCTTCAAATCATGCATATCAAAGCTAAAACCAGGATTGATTTTTTTAACTGATTTGGGATGGGACCTTTATTTACAAATTGACCAAAAAAAAGTTATGAGTCTTTAAATATACCTTCAGAGAGAAGTGTGAGCAAAAGGCCTGTGCAAGGGTTTTGAATGGTTCATCAGGACCATGTTCTGTTCTTTTAAAACATGAATGAAGTAAAATTGTGAGGTGGGAGCTGAGAAAGCCAAATGAATACCAGGAGGTGTGCTGGGGTTATAAAACAGACTCAAGGAAGTCACAGTATGTAAGAGCGAATGTCAGGTGCTCTTATAATGACTTAGTGCCAATCCACCTCCTCCTGTGAACATTTTACAACTGTCTTTTATGCAACTTTAGTGCATTTTCTTTCTTCTATTTCAGTATGAACAGACCTCCATCTTTCAAGCCACTGCCACCTCCAATAAATTACACCTCCATGGTGGAGTCTGATGGGACTCCCCCATCCTGCCACGAACTGGAAAACCTGTAACATCACCCACACCCCTTGTGTAGCACACAGAAGGCTGACACAGTTAAAAAGGCTCTGCCTTTAGAACAGTGATTACAGGAGCTTGGTGTTAATGACCCATATTAAAATTCAGAGCTCCTACACGACATTAATTCTGGAAGCTGAGCACTCCTTAGGACACTCCCCTCATCCCATGAATCTCTATGTACGCACTACGTTAACACCATCGTGAGTGTCACTGTGAGATTACATGTGCTGAATTTGAATTGGGTGATCGACTGGGAACTTGCTGTCTTGTCCATGGCAGCAGATTCACACATCAATCTGCCAGCCTGACTGAAGAGTGTTGAAGCTTGTCCATCTATTAAATGTATAGAGATGACAGCTCTGCCGTATGGACACCACAGTTATACAGGAAACAGTGGCTGAACACAAGATTTTGAGACCTACACGAGCTGTTCTAGCAATTATTTACTGTGGGCTAACATAACCCAACATACAATTTTCTATTACTGTGAAACCAAAAGAAAGAATCAGCACCATACACAGAAACAAAACAGTCTGCATCTCTTGGCACAGGATTGGATCATGGAGAGTGGTTGGTGAGATGAAAGATCATGGTGCAGGCCTGGTGCAAGTGTACTCAAAGAAGTCTCAAGACTTCTTTGAAAGTCGGTGAAGTCACAAGAAAGTCAACTTTGGGCTTATGTACAAGTCACCTGTGGGCCAGAGACATAAGGACTGAAGCAAGCCTAAAGATAATGGAAAATTCTAGTCCTTTTGGAAGTGCTATGCCTTTGAAATAGTACTTATTTTTAAGTCTGCTTTTCAGGACTTATACTTACAGTATACATGAAGAAAAAAAAGAATTTAATCATTTTAATTTGGTCTTAATGAGCGTCCACCATTTGCTATCTTCACATTTTCCAAGACCTCAGGGGTAGTTTCCCAGGTGGATTAAGCCTGTGAAAGAGATGATCCAGTCTTCCCTCTGTCCTGCCCAAGCTACAGATTTCCTTGTATTGACACTAATGAATAAAGGATGGTGTGGAGGGTGGGCTCAGCCTGGCCCTCTGCAGAGTTCTCAGCCAGGTCAGCAGCTGTGTGATCACCAATGCAAGGCACCAGAGCTGCAGGAAGAGCACTGCTTTTGGCAGCAATTACAATACCTTCAGGCAGCCAAGAAGCCGTCCCTCTAAGCTTGTTTGGAAACGTATTGTTACCACAATGGTATTTCTGTAATTAATGCAAATCAGCTAAAATCCAGTCATGTCAGGCTTAAAATTGATATTCTGATTTAGGAATGGGATTTGCTTTATTTACTGCTAAACACTGGTCGATGAGTGTCAGGGTTCAGAGCACTGTATTTCCCAGGACTTTAGATTAAATGAATGGCTTACTGGAAAGAATGATCTAACAGACCTTTTCAGCATATTTTGTTGTATTATTTACCTTATGGTACAAGCAGTTCTAAATCCATCATCTGTGCTGAACAGAAAACACTTTGTTTCCTACAAAACTATACCAACCAATGTTAATTTGAGCATTTCTTGTCTGTGTGGTGTTGTAGTAGTACAGTAGTTTAACTTTTGTCATACCATCCATCGCTGTGAAAGAACGCAGATTTTTGCCCTTAAAAAACTAAATTGGAAAAAAACCACAAACAAACAAACAACAAAAACCCCCCAAACAGAGGGATATCAATATTCTAAGGGGTGTGGAGAGCCAGGACGTTCCTCCTTGCCATTAGACGAGGATGACTGTCCGCGAAATACATGTCGAAGGGGGTTATTTCATTATCTCGGATGTTCTGATCCCCACGGTTGCTTCTGGCCGGAGATGTTCCCGCTGGCCGTGAGCACGCTCAGGGGTGCCACCGCTCCCTGCGGTGAGCGCCGCTCCCCGACCACCCATCCTCGAAGGATGCTGCTGCTGCTGCCGCCTCCGCAAGCGGTGCTCGGCAGGGTAACGATGCCCGGGAGCCGCCGCCTGGCTGCGGGGCGCTTCCAGCCTCTCCCGAGGGTTTTCCTCAAAAATCCCTGCGCCGGGGCACGCGGGCGGGCACGGCAGCCGCGCTCCCGCCGCTCGCCGGCAGGTGGCGCCGCAGCACCGCGCCCGGCGGCGAGCGGGGCCCTTCCTGCTTCCCGTCCCGTCCCGTCCCGTCCCTTCCCGTCCCGTCCCGTCCCGTCCCGTCCCGTCCCTCCCGTCCCGTTCCCATCTTGTTCCCGTCCCGTCCCGTCCCGTCCCGTTCCCATCCTGTTCCCGTCCCGTCCCTTCCCNCTGTTCCCGTCCCGTCCCGTTCCCGTCCCGTCCCCCCGGCAGCAGCGCGGGAATGCGGCGGTGTCCCTGCCTGCCCCGGGGCGGAGGGACGCGCACAAGGAGGGTGCCTGCGCTCCTCTGCCGGCTTCAGAGAGGGAACAGGGAAAGGGGCAGCCATCAGATTGCGACCTGAGAGAGGAAATTCCTCTCCGTGCCAGCCCCATCTTCCTGGTTTTCTGCAGCTAAATTTGGTGTAGGATGGTTTGTATTTCTGTTTGCCTCTATCTGCACCTCACCACGATAAGAATGGAACACACAGTTTACTCAAGAATTGTAATTTAGTTCAAAATTGACCCCTGCTTTAAAGAGAAAAAACCCCTAACAAACAAAACACTAAACTGCAGCAACTTCACCTGCCCCATCCCTGGAAGTGTTCAAGGCTAGGCTGGATGGGACTTTGAGCAACCTTGTCTAGTGGACATAGTGCCCATGGCAGAGGGGTTGGAACGAGATGATAACTTCAGATTTTTCTTTAAACCCAGAGCATTCTATGATTCAGTGATTATTTTGGCCGCTGCTGCCCCACTATGTAAGCTGGAATCATTGGCTTGGACTTGGGTTTTGTCAACTCTGGAATTATTTGGCCCAGATCAAGTTACCAGATGCTTGAAGGTGGCTATGGGAGTATTAGATTAAAGCTCTTCTGTAAGTGGAAAATGTTCAAAGCTTGCTGTGTGGGTATAGTAAAGATTTTTTAAGAGAGTCTTAAATATTTGTTGTGGTTTAACCCCAGCTGGCAGCTCACTTCCACCAGTAGGATGGAGAGAGAACTGGAAGAGTAAAAGTGAGAAAAATCGTGGGCTGAGATAAAGACAGTTTAATAGGGAAAGCAAAAGCTGCACACTAGCAAAGAGAAACAAGGAATTTATTTACTGCTGCCTATGGGCAGGCAGGTGTTCAGTCAATGCCAGGAAAGCCAGACTCCATCGTGTGTAATGGTGAACTGGGAAGGCAAAACACCATCGCTTTGAATGTTCCCCTTTTCCTTCTTCTACCCCAGCTTTATATGCCGAACATGACACCCTATGGTGTGGGACATCGCTGTGGTCACTTGGGGCCAGCTGTCACAGCTGTGTCCCCTCACGACTCCTTGTGCACCCCCAGCCCACTCAGTGGTGGGGTGAGAGGCAGAAATGGCAGAAAAGGCTTTGACATTGTGTAAGCCCTGCTCAGCAGTACGGAAATATCTCTCCATTACCAACACAGTTTCTATCATAAATCCAAAACACCAGCTCATAAATCCTCATACCAGATACTATGAAGAGAATGAACTCTACCCCAGCCAAAAACCACATTGCTAAATGCAAATCCATGACACCATAAAACCTATAAAGCAGACCCAAGTCAGGATCTGAGGTCACATAATAACATGTAACATCATACAGTGAAATTAGCTGGGTCTGCTGTATATGGTCTTTAATACGTGCATTACACAGTCATAAAAGCAACACACTGGAAAGCTAAGCAGCTAGGTGGTTTTATGCACAAGTGGTTTTCATCTGCTCCTGAGGAGATGACGAATGCTGCAGGGAGAGGAAAAAAATGACAAAAGCAAGGAATTTGTTCTCAGTATTTGTTTGCAGTTGCTAATGTGCCTTGCGAAGTCAGCGGCAAGGCCTGGGGATTTCAGTGGAGTGACTAACTCTTCCCAGGACTCTGTGATTTGTATTCCTGCCTGCTGCATCCAGGTGGAGCTGGGCCCTGCTGATGGAGGGCCAGGAAAGGCTGTCAGCCCCAAACCTGTAGGGTGTGTGGAGCAGTCAAGTGTCCTTAGCCCTCTGACAACAGAGAGGACAGCTCTGGGCTTAGAGGATGCCCTACTCCTGGCACACCTGACAGCCATCCCAAGCCTTAATCGCCCTGAATTACCTTTTGCCTCATTGTGAATCACGCATCCTTTTTAAACATTATTGCAGCAGCTTCTTTTACAAGGCACCTTTTGGTCCTGTAAATTAATTAAGCTTGGCTTGTTTATTTAAGAAGCACCCCTATAGTTTGCACGGTGTGCTCCAGTAATTGGAATGCAGGCAGAGGTGTGGCAGTGCCTGGAAGCAGGGAGCAGGCTGTGGGAGAGCACAGGCTGCCTGGCCATCCCAGTGCCAGACTCGTTAGATAACAGTTGCTGATAATAGGCTTTGCCACTTGGGATTTCCTGGGACGGGCTGTTTTACCCATCTTAATACCGACCTACGGAGTTTTCTCTTTTCAGGTATATTCTCCTCATTGCAGCTGTGTTGAAAGCCTTGAGAAGTGCTTCAGCTTCGTTTCAGTGTCTGTGTTTGCTTTACAAAGCTGTGCACAGGAATTACACCGGCTAACTAGCACAGGGCATTGGTTACTTTGTGTGGTCTTTGCTGGATTTAAAGCCATCACGTGTTAGAAATGGTAAACATTAGAAAGATCTGTGTAGACTTTGACTCCAGAAGAAGCAGGATACAAAGGAGAAATTTTGTTTTATTTATTGTTTATGTTAGTACGCAATTCTTCTTGACTCTGCAATTAACTTTTGAGCAATAAACCAATGGAAAGGTCCTAAAAAGCTCTGTAGGGGGGTAATGATTGCTTAATCCTAAGGAGATTTTAATAGAAATAATATGAAATTATATTACTTTTGAAAGTATTCCTTAAGGACAAGACAAAGCTCAGGGAAGTCCACAGTAAAGATTATTTGATTTCAGGGAACATCAGATTATGTCTTTAAAATTCCCCTTCCATCTGTTTTCTAGCCTATGGTGTTTCATCTTTTTCCTTTCAAAGTCTCCTGTACCAGGTTGCCCTGATAGAACTTTTAATCAGTGGGAAAATAATGTATCTGTTTGCCCCTTGGTTCCTTTCCAAACGGGATGACTTCCAGATTGACTCTGGCATCCTACACAGCCTCAAACACCCTCATGTGGTGTAAACGAGGAATTGAATAGCTCGCTATTGTCAAACATAAGGCTCGCAGATGCCAGGGCTTGGCTTACAGCAAACAAAGGGGGAGAGAGAAGCAGGCAATATATTGATAGAACTGACACTGAGGCTATGAGTGATGGGCAGAAGAAGGAGGGAAGTCAATATTACAAAGTCAATATTACAAATATCATATATTATATGATAGAAATCTAAGTATTTGCAATGGGCTTAGGAAGTGCAAAAAGTGCTGTGATAGTAACCGTGGTTTTCTGACTTGATGGAAAATGAACACCACTACTTGTGGTGCACTTGAAAGAAGTGGCATTTTAAATGCAGTGATGTCTGCAGAGCTTTGTGATTGAGTGTGTCTCATGGTTTGAAATGTTAAATAATTCCATTGCAGTCAGGGTAAAAATGGTAATGAACAGCTTGGAAGAGCCTGAGTATACTTACATGAAATGTGGAGCAATTAGCTTCTCTCTGTGTGAGTGAATCCTGCAGTTTTCTTCTCATGAGTAGCAAAGTGACCTTTAAAATACACAGAAAACATAGAAGCCGTTCCAATAACTTATTTGATCTATTGCCTGCTGATAAATTGCATGTAAGGATTTGGAATTTACATGGCACTGTAGACTTCGGGCTGAAAAGGAAGATTTTGAAAACATTTACAGAAAGCTTTCTAACAGTGGCACTGTAGCCTGTTTAAGAATGAGAGGTGTTATCAGGGTATTCAATGTGGTAAGGAGAAAGAAGCTAAGCTCCCTGTAGCACCTGATATTATCAGCTTCTTTTCAGTTCCTTTAAAGCTCTTTTAAAAGTTCATTGTTCTGGATTTATAGTCTGTTTATGGCAGCCGATGCGTTAAAATTGAAATAAACCACATTTGTGTGTTTGGAACGGGCTAACAGTGAAAACCATATGCCTCTTGGTGCTTAAATAGCATCAGCCTGATCTGCACAGCTAATCTTTTTACTATACATTTGAAACAGGAGAGTTAGAAGGGTGGGAATGGGATTTGAGCTGCTAGATTGTCTGGGCTGCCTGTAACATTGGCTTGTGCTCAGCACACAGGCAAAAGGGAATAGCTGAGCTCTCAGTAAATCCACATAAGGCATAAATATGGCTATATAATCTGTGGGGAAAAATTGAGAGTAAAGCTTTAGCCAGGCTATCCTCATTGCTGAATGTGATTCATACGGGAATGCTCCAGTAACATGGAAAAATACAACAACCTACTGACCTTGATACAGAATTAACAAATGTCAATAATGTGATATTTTTCCTGCCTGCTTAGGCATTCGTTTTTGCAGCCACTTAAACACTTGCTTGAAGTGGAGCATTTGAATGGTCTCAAGTGACAAGACCCTACATAATTTGTGAGTTTAGTCTGTGGAAAATAAAATTGTATTATTAATGCCATTTGTTCCCTCTGGCTATCTCAATTAATGATCATCTTTGCAGGGTTTGGTACTGATTACAGAAGAAAATTACAAAGTTTTGTGTTGATGGAAAGAGGCTGGGGTTTCGGTGGAAGCAATAGGTAATGTAATACTCTTTCTTAGAAAAGGAAGGGGTTTTTTGGAACATAAGAAAGTTTTGATAGTGGTTACTGCTGGCAAGTATCTGTGCATCACATCTGACGCTCACAGCTGAAGTCTCACCCCACAATGCTGAATGGATGCATGTCCTCCTTCCCTTACTCTGGTTGCGAGCTGGTGGTGTCCCACACAGTCTAAATGTCCTTTGCAGGCTGGGGATCTAGACACCATCTTAACCACAAGAGCCAGGGTGTGCTCATCCTGCACATCATAGCCTGGGGGTGCTGAAACAGCAAGGGAGAAAGTCACTGCGCTGTGGTAGCACAGAAGTACCCCAATGCTGTCACATTCCCCAGTACCATGAAAGAGTGATGGCAAATGGTCAGAGGTTTTTGGGAGGCTGTGAAGGGAGGTTTGAGACTCTTCCTGCTTCAGGTGTAGCCCCCTCTTTTCTATCAGATCTGATGGCACAGGACTGCTAAGACCTGCTCTCATGGTAGATGTGATTAGATTCCTTCTCCCATGTCAGAGCACACCCTACTGTTCCTCTCCAGACTCTCCTGCCTGTCATACACACCCCATCTTTATGTCCTTTGAGAGATGGGAAATGCAGGATGGGGCCTGGCAAGGATACCCAGCAGTACTGTGTCAGTAGTCAGCCTTAACAGTTTTGGTTCTAGACTTCAGTGTTTACAGTTTCCCGGCACAAAGATGTCCCTGGGAACATACCAACCTCTGTGAAGTGGCTAACCCTGCACTGCAAGGCTCTCATCCTGGAAAGCCACCCTTGACAGAGCCGTGGTTGCCAGCTGCATTCAATGTGTTCACAAGTGCTCTTTTCCTGGACAGCCACAAGCTGCAAAGGTGGGAGCATGAGAGAGTGAATAATGTAGAGTAGAGCAGACATTTAAAGGAGATAAACTTTCAGGGGGTAGGGACTGTTTGGAGCTCCCACGTAACAACCACTTAGTTGTTATGAAGTGTTAACCACTTCTTAGTTGAAGATACAAGTTTATTTACAAGAGAAAATGTTTATGATCTCACACACTTTTGAAGAGCTTTGAAGAGCGTACCCTGCTGCCTCCTACATCGGGGCAAGTGTGGTCTTCATGGGAAGAGGGAGCAGGGCTACAGGACAGTGGAATGCATACCAAACCTACCCTCCATGTTCTTCCTTGAGTGTGAGGGTCAGGAGTGCCTTGTAAAAATTTATAATACAAATCACATTGGGTTTACGATTCTTTATATTAAAACTCTGAAAGCAAAATGGCTTTGTTCACTTCCTTGAGAAGGAAAATGCTGACTCATGGAAGGAGATAGATTCTGGTTGTATTATGTGAAAATGTACAGTTAATGTGTATTTACAAATACATTAAGTTTATGTATACTTTAAATATACAGTTCCATTAGCAGTTTCACTGTATATCAATTAAAGCATTCTGTGAATTATGTGCAAACTGTAATACACCAAATGAAAAATACCTGCTTAATTAAAAAAGACTTCCTTACAGACAAAACAGAGGACTTCCAAAATACATATCTTCGGTATTTTGTATTCAGCCTTTAATAATTTGACAGTGAAAAATTATTTTTCAGAATTATATTTGTGAGTTTGGTTTTTTTCACTAACATGGCAGAGTAGCTCTCAGTGTTGTATACCTGGTCATCTCTACATCCTACGGGAAGAGTATGGAAATAGTATGTTTGTACATATTTGTAAGGAGCAGTTAAGAGAACTTGCTCACAAAGCATTATCCTTCAAAGACACATAATAATACAAGGGAGGAAAAATGTATCTTAGAGGATCAATTTTGTGTGACATAGCAAATCCAGAAATTGTTTTGGAGAAAATTCTTTCCTCAACAACCAAATGCAGTGAAAGGTCGAGTGTGAGACTGTTGGGGAAAGGGAATTGTGGAAGAGCAGGTGGGGGGGGATTGAGCCTGCCCTATTTTGCTCCTTAAATCTTCTACTGCTGTGTTGGCTCTTGCCAAGTGCAGTGGGTAGATCTCTCCAGGTAATACACTTAACTCACCAGTCAGCATCATAAAACCAAGGTGCTGGCCCTCTATGTTGGGGATAGCTTCTCTGGAGCTACAGTAGAGGGAATGAAGGGATTTTAGGGGACTGGTGTATCTCTTACACGGAAAGGCTGAGGGAGCTCCCAGCTGTTTGGTCTGGTGAAGCCTGAGAGGGGACTTCATCAATGTCTATCAGTATCTGAAGGGAGGGGCTCAACAGGATGGAGCCAGGCTCTGCTCGGTGGTGCCCAGCAACAGGAAAAGAGGCTACCAGCAGAAACTGATGCCCAGGAAGTTCCACCTAAACACAAGCAAAAACTTCTTTACTGTGAAGGTGACCAAGCACTGGAACAGATTGCCCAGAGAGGTTGTGGAGTC
>VWZW01001283.1:0-18599 GCA_013397115.1 Edolisoma coerulescens
CGGGCACGGCGCGGCCCGCCCGCCCCGCGCTCCGCTCGCTGCTGCCCCAACCCCCGCGCAGCTCTTCCCTGCCTGTGCTCACTGCTCGAAACGTCTTTATTTCAGACTTACCGAAGGACCAGGTTGCTGAACAGCTTTTTTTTCTTCTTAATCTAAAAAACGGACTTCTCTCTACAAACTCTGCATTGGGTCTTTTTTCTTTTCTTTCTGTTTTTATAGGGCAAACCTTGCTTGTCTTTTTTTTTTTTTTTCCTCATGTCTTAAGCTATGCATGCATGCACTAACATTTCTTCATGTTTTCTCGGCTTCCCAAAGGCAAAATTGAGTTACAGGATGCATATAGTATTATATAGAATATACCTGGATGGGATCCTAGGTTCGTCTGGTCTATTACTCCATCCAACGGCAAAATCAACTCTGTTGCTGTGCTTCCTGAGGGAATTTGGCAAGTTCATTTTTTCCCTCTGTTTTCACTTGAACCAGAAAAAAAAGGTTTCTAATGACTTCTGAAAAAAAAAAAAAAAAAGGTGCTGTTTTCACCTCTACTTTTAAGATACTTGTGAAGATTTCTTTTCATTTCAGCTGAAATGGAATGATAAAAGTGAACTTGATAGTAGCCAGGAGAGGTGTGTCAGGTTCCCAAAACAGCCCTCAAGGTGTGAATTCAAACTGGACACCTCATATTTTGCTATTTAATGCAAAAGAATGTCTCTTTAATAGAAATACTCTTGGTTTTGGTTGTCCATTTTTCAGCTGCAAATACAACCATGATGATATAAACTAAGTACATGGTACCATCAGTGTCAGGACATGGTATCAGGGAGGGGGTATTTTGGTTGCCTGCTGCCACTGTCTTGATTGGTTTTTGTCTTCCTAGAAGTGATGCTTGTCTCTCATCTGAACTATCGCTTTTCTGCTTCTCTCTAGATTTATATGGTAGTGAGGAATTTTGGAAGTGTGAGTTCATTTTTACATGTAAAATTACTTCATAAGTAATTTCACTTTTCTCTCTGTTCTACAAGCCTTAAAACAGTAACGATTTCCAAAGAAGTCTTTTTACAGCATCATTGGTGTCTTTTTCCTGTTGGCCTTTATTTTTTCCTGTTGTGTATTTTGGATTGTGATTTACAAACAAGAAATAATTCCCAATTAGCAGTTTATATTGTTATTATCCTAAAAAATATTAGGATTTGTTCCCTATGTGACGTACTCAGATGTTTTGCCATTTAATTTCTTTTTCTTATAAAAACTGGAATTCAGGCTTTATGAAAATAAACAGTAAGTACATTTATATATAATTGCTCCATCTCTGTGTTGGCTGTTACATGAAAACCACAACCCTTTGTTTCAAGGATAATTAGACATTTTGAGGGCTCAAATGTGCACTATCTTAGAAAAGATATGCTTAGAAAAGTTCAGTTATTTATTACTTGTCAAAATTAATATTTAAGAATATCTAGTGTGTTGCTCACTATCATTTGAAGCCTCTTCATAAAAAATCCACCAACATTATCTGGTAGGAGTAGTTTGCCATGACAGCCCTCACTGCCCTTGGGTGAGAGCTCCTGTCCTGTGCAGGAGATGACTGAAGCATTTTCCTTCCTTCTTGACAGACACTGCCTGTAAGAACCGGCCCCTAGACCTCGTCTTCATCGTAGACAGCTCCCGTAGCGTCCGACCTGAAGAGTTTGAGAAAGTGAAAATCTTCTTGTCAGAAATGATCGATACCCTGGATGTTGGTGAAAGAACAACGCGTGTGGCGGTCATGAACTACGCGAGCACTGTCAAGGTGGAGTTTCCCCTCCGGACCTACTTTGACAAAGCCTCTCTGAAGGAGGCTGTGTCCCGCATTGAGCCCTTGTCTGCTGGCACAATGACCGGCCTCGCCATCCAAACCGCCATGGATGAAGTCTTCACCGAGGAAATGGGCACCCGGCCAGCAACCTTCAACATCCCCAAGGTGGTAATTGTTGTGACAGATGGACGGCCACAAGACCAGGTTCAAGATGTGGCGGCAAGCGCCCGGACAGCTGGCATCGAGATCTACGCGGTCGGGGTGGACCGGGCGGACATGCAGTCCCTGAGGATAATGGCCAGTGAGCCCCTGGATGAACACGTCTTCTATGTGGAGACCTATGGTGTGATTGAAAAGCTGACATCCAAATTCAGGGAGACTTTCTGTGGTAAGGGGATCGGTCCAAGAGAGTAATGTAACTTGGCTCCTTTTGACTTCTGCTGTGGTTCCACTCCCTAAGAAAGAAGTTTTTCAGAAGTGTTATGTATCACACCTAAATATTTCCTTTACCATCCATTGGGCAAACAAGCCAACCCTTTTTTTCAGTGGAGGCCAAGTAATGGCCTTTCGTTTTGAATAGTGACCTCAGTGCAGGTAACAGACCTGACTGAGTGGACCTCCTTGTGTAGTTGGTCAGATTTAGTGCAAGAGAAATCACAGCAATCTGGACGAGGTTTGACTGCATATATTTACTAAATTACTGAAGAGCTGTGCAGGCTGCTCATTTCTTTTTCCATCTTGCTGGGAAGCAAGGAGGGTGGGAGTGTGGAGCTGAACGGATTCCTTATAGGTTCAGAGTGGGAAAATCAGTGTGGCAGGTAAACCACTACACTGGCTTGAGCAATCTGGTGCAGGATAAAGTGCCCAAACACAGTGTTAGGTCATTTCAGGACAGGCTTTCACTCCTCAGGCTCTGCTGGGTTTTTCCAGTGTGCCAGGCTCACATCTCCCTCTGTTTCTCTGCAACTTGATTTAGACAAGGAACTCTGGGATGGGATGAATTAACTTCACTTTTTCAAGGCTGGTCTTGTAAAAATGCTGTATATATTTGGTTTAGTCTAGAACTCCACTAACAATGCTAGGCCAGAGTGGGCTGTTATTGTCATTTACAGGGAAAAAAGGTCATCTGGAGTATTTAGAACTGCCTATAGATAGCTGTGACACAGCCCTACTCACAAAAATCAAATGACAACTTTTCCACAACTAGAAAACTTTTGCAAAGTAGTTTGTTCTAGTAAATTTCTAAGAAATTGACTTTAAAATAAGTCTCCAGCAACTAATAGGTAAAATCATGTGTAAATAACATTGTAAGAGAATTAAAATAACAGCCACTGCCTTGGGAACTTGGTTGGCAGTGTATTATTTTGTTATTTCAGAGCCTTACTAAAAATTACCACCACACCTTTTGAGTACGTTTAGAGTGAACAGACCTCTTTCTCTAGATATGAAATAAATGTGTAAGACCATCTGCAGACAGGACACTTTGCCCAATAATTAGCATAGGAAATGCCTTGAGGTTTGGCTTGACACCATGTTGTGCTGCTGATGTGACCAGATCCTCACAAGTGCCCACGTGGCTGGACAGGTACATGTGCTGTGAACATAGCACTCATTTCCACCTATGTTCTCACCACAGCAAGTCCTTTCATAGCAGCAAAGAAAAATCTCTTGTTCTTAGGAATAAACTCACTGTTTATTGTGCTGAAGCATAGAAATTATGCACCTGCAAGGCTGCAGGATAAATCAGAGAGCTCACACATGTACACTTCCAGTGTAACTCTGAGTTGCCTGCATGCAGTTTGCCAGAATCTGTGGGATTCATGAAAAAAACAGGGTGAAGGAAATAGTCTTTAAAAAGACTCCTATAAACAAAATGAATCTAAGAGGGTCTTGTAAGACAGTGGTAAACTGGGTCCCTTTCCAGCTCCAGAGTGCTTTTTGGTCAGAAATCTGGACTCACCAGTGACAATTAGGATTTTCTTTGCTTTGACCAAGGCAAATAAATTTGTTTGTAGGGTGAACAGGAAAACTAATATTCAGGGGAAAAATAGTTGGCCAAGATCAAGTTCTTCATGGATTGAAAGCATTATTCTGCATGAGACCATCCCAGAGATGGAAAATCTAAGCCTTGAATTGCTGTCCAGCTCAGTGGACGTTTGACTTTCCTACCACAAAAATCTGACCATTTGAGTCTGAGCTTCTCACTTATGCTTGAAAATACCACCCAGAGATTTTGTTCAGAAGTCATGGAGATTAATTCTCTTATTCCCAAGGGTGTAGCACAATGAAAAGGTGCTGTCTTTTTTTCAAATTTGTTTTTATCATGACCAGATAACTCTATCAGCCTTTTTAGTGGACTTCTAAATCTTCCTTGTTTTAGAAAATGGGCAATGTTGCCATTTTGTTGCCACAAGATTGCCTTGTTTTCAAAAATACATGAGAAGGCTCAAGCACTCTTGCTTCTGATTTCTTATCTCATCAGTATTGCTTTGGAGATTGATTTTACCAGTAGTCCATACGCACACTTTAACTACTAATCTAAGTAAAATCTCAGGTAAAAACAGACTTGTCTTCCCATTTCTCTCTCTAATCTTTCTTTTTCTTTCTTTTTCTCTCTTTCTTTCTCTCTTCCCTTTTTTTTCCACTTCCCACTTCTTTTCTCCACCTTTTTTTTTCTCACTCCTTTCCTCTCCCTTTCTCCCCTCTCCCCTAAATTTAGTAATCTAAAAGGCATCTAAGTTTAAGTGAGTATCTAGGATTCTTTGACAGTCTGTAGAGATAAACAGGGGCATCTTGAGGTGACCAAAGAAGCCACAGATACTAAGCTGAAGAGACTTGATAAAAACCGGTCAGGAGTTAATTAGTTACACAGTTAGACCTTGTGTGAAGGAAAAGACTGTTGGCACATACATTGCAGAGACAGCCCAGCATTGCACAGGCATTTTGTCTGCCTTGTCACCACAACACACTTCTAGCACTCGCATGTCCATCACACTGCAGCTGTGTCACCGTTTCCTCTGTTCTCAGTGTGATGCAATAGCTTTACTGTTTGCTGGGGAATCAATTGGTTCTGAAAACTTTATCTCATTTTGCAGTTTCAGCTTCTCCGTTCTCTGAAATTTGGCCTTTATTTCTGTTCTCTCCTTCAATTATGGGGTTCATGTGCCTGCAAAGGTACCCTACTGTAGAGACTTTCCTCCATATCCTCCTTCAGTCCTGACTTTTTAGCCTGATGGGTCAAGGCAGCTGTAGCCCCCACATACCCCATCTCACACTGGTGGGTTTCCTTTCTGGCTGATACATCTGCACCATCATTCAGGCATTCTTTTTGTCCCCGAGATGAGAGTATGTTATTCTAGTGCCCCTGAGTAATTTCTTTGTTCTTCCTGCTTTTGATGCTCTTTCTGTTTTTATTTTTTAGTTTTGTTTTATGTTATTTGTTCATTTAAGTTAATTTCATTTTGCTTTCTGTTGCATTTCCGTTTACCTGGGAGTTTTTTACAGTGCAGCACGAATTCATAGATTGGGTTCTGTGCGGGTGAGCTGAAGTTCTTAAGCCAACAGACAGTGATACATTTTAGCATTATTTCAACTGGTTGTCTGTAACAGAAAGGGACTGGATACAAAGAGCCAGATGGTTCTTTTCATCGCTGAGCTCCCATTTCCAGTGTAATGCTACTAAATGCTTAAAACTCTCCTTGTTGAACTCTTTTCAGTGCATCTTTTCTCCTGCCACCTCAGGTGGCGAATTATTTCCGCGCCGTTTATGACCTCTCCCTCCTGGCTACAGAGAGGTGCAAAGGAGACCTGTAACTTGTACTGACAGCAACACAGCACTGACATTTGCTACCACTAATCCAGGAAACAGTGCAAGATGTACTTCTGTAAGCATGAATGATTAATGCCTGTTCCTTTCCTCTGGGATGACTGAAGTGCCTCTCTGTCAATGCCCTTTGTAGCTGTGAACGTGTGTGCCCTGGGGACCCACGGCTGCCAGCACATCTGTGTGAGTAACGGGGCATCCTACCTCTGTGATTGCTATGAAGGATACACCCTGAATCCAGATAAGAGAACCTGCTCAGGTATTACTCCTTTGGAAGATGAGTTCAACCAGAAAAAAATAATTAACACTATAATTGAATTTGAGATGCTACTTGTGTGCTTCTATTGAAACAGCAAACATCTGTATCTTTTTCAATAATAAAATATCTAGTAATGAATAATAAATAAAACTCAACTGCAAGTAATGGTGAGATGTAGTTTGATTCTATCACCATCCTTTTTATTGTGCCTACAGATCCATTCATGGGCCAAATGCCAAAACAAAGTCTTCAGATGTGGACACTGTATAGATATTTTCTCCTACCACTTGTTCTAATTCCTTCAATTACTATTGCCATTTCTGAGCTGATTCCAAATCGAAATATATATAAAAAAGTGAATGTTCACTCCATCCCAAACTGCTTGTTATTAACAATGAGTTGTTTCTCTAACATGCCTTACAAGCTGTGGACACGTGTGCACCTGGGAGGCACGAGTGTGACCAGATCTGTGTGAGTAACAATGGATCCTATGTCTGTGACTGCTATGAAGGCTACACCTTGAATCCAGACAAGAAG
The DNA here is from genome assembly GCA_013397115.1 of Edolisoma coerulescens. Classification (NCBI taxonomy): domain Eukaryota; kingdom Metazoa; phylum Chordata; class Aves; order Passeriformes; family Campephagidae; genus Edolisoma; species Edolisoma coerulescens. The sequence continues at coordinate 6,415 of VWZW01001283.1, forward strand.
ACTTGCTCAGGTAAGAATTAAAGGCTACTTGAATATATGAAACCCATGGAGATATGGACATGTTTTCTGTGAGTTACCCTAAAATGAGAACTCAGCTGTAGTCTTTCCCCTTGATTCCAATAACAATAACATTGCATTTTTCTTTAAATTTGTTGACTAAAAAATGCAGTTTGGCCCTTATCTACCATTTTATGGTCTCCACAGAATTCCACAAACATTGCTTAGCTGCTCACCCTGACATGGGGCAGGTTATTGCTCATCTTGTGGATTTTTAGCTTCATCCTTACTGGGGATGTACAGGGCTGCTGGAATTGCTGATGAAAGACAGAACTGCATGAGATGTGATGTAGTCATGTCTTGCGGTATCTACCTCCTCCCTTAAATAATTAATAACTGAATTCAGTTGTCTGCAGCATAATACAATAATGTAGTAGGACACTGGTTAAATCATAATTAAAGTGTAATTACACTTTAGTGTAATTTAGCGTTGAGCATTTAAAACAGTGAAGTGTCTGGGAGGGATTAATAGGTTTCTTTTCTAAATCATGGCTCACCACAGCCATGGACGTGTGTGCACCTGGAAGGCATGACTGTGCCCAAGTCTGCCTGAGTAATGATGGATCCTACAGCTGTGGCTGCTATGAAGGATACACTCTGAATCCAGACAAGAAGACTTGCTCAGGTAAGATCTGATTATGGAAAAATTGTGTTCCACTAAAAGCAAGTAGCTTTTAAAAATCCAGCTAATTTATGTTATTTTTCTGATAAATTATCCCAGAGTTTCTGTACAACCCCTGAAAACTCAGGGCAACTTTGTTTCTTCATATGAACAGCAGTAATTTGAGACCCTTGGCTATTCTACAGTTCTGTGAGGCTTGTATTTGGTAAGATTAAAATGCCATTTGGCATTTCCTTGAGGACTTCACAGTATTTTCACAGCCACGGAGCATGAATTGCCATATCCAATATGTGATGTGTACCATCTCTGCCAGAAAACTCTTCAGTAAAGCAGCACAAGGGAATGAGATGAGGGAGAGCATGGACTGTGCTGGAAGAGAGATTGCAGTCTGTATCATCATGACTGTGACTGCTCTTTCTGGTGGATGTGTTTGAACCTTAAAAAATATTCCAGCCTTAGAGCTCTAGAGGATGGAGGGAAATGTTCCTTCTCAGTGCTGGTCTCTTGTGGAAAACAAGAGCATAGATGTAGCTGGCACTCAGGGATGTACACATAAGTATATATTATCTGCAAATTAATATCTGTTCTATATTATCTTCACTTGATTAGGGTTTGATCTTCACTCTGAATTTCTTTGGATGTCTCACTGGTGATTTATATAGGGAAAATCCTTTTTTTTCCACTTCCACTATAATCCCTTTCCTTACTATATTTTGAAGTGTTGAACTTAGGCTTCCAGTTCCGGGAGGTTCCTCGGCAAATCTCTCCAGTTAAGTCACAGCTCTCACATCTCAGAGAAGTGAAGCCAGGGGGCCTCAGTATTTCTTCCTGCCTAGGTTAGGAGCTGATTTTATAAATATGGTGGCTAGGATTAGCTCTTAGCTGGCATTACAGAGAGGCAATAAATATGTGAGGGAATGTAAATTCAATTAGGCCCTCCCTTTGGGAGTCCAATCCCAAACCTCATTTCATAGCACCAATTCTCTACCTGCATACTCTAAATTATTTTCTTTACATGCTTGCTTTTTTTTCCCTTTTGAATCTCATTTTGCAGTATCCTTCTAATAATTTCCCAATCATTCAGGTCTTTGTGACAATTATATCACAAAGATGTGCAAAAAATGATGCAAAAATAGTCTAGGTCTGGGAGAGGGTATTTTCTTCCTTTTCCTTTTTCCTTTTCCTTTTTTTCTTCTTTTCCTTTGCTTCCCTTCCCTTCTTCTTTATTCCTCTCTTTCTCGCTCTCTTTTCTCTCTCTCTTCCTCTCTTCCTTTCTTTCTTCATCCTTTATTTTTTCTTGTGCCTTACTGGGCCTCCTTACTGCAAAGATATCCAAATATAGGAACTCCTTCTCAGCTTGTCCTTTCAGAATTGAGGTGTTAAATTTGGCAGAAAACAGCAGCCTCACACATAAAGTGCCCACTTTGTAACTGGCAGTGGGTGTCACATCTTTTTAGCAGCCACATATACTTTTCTGTTTATGGTCTTTTCACTCCATAAAACAGTGTCTTCTCCAACTCAATTAGACCTAAAGTAATGCCAAATAGTCTCTTAAAATCAAGATATTTGTTCTCTGAAATTCTGTTGGGTAATTGTTTCGTAAATGCATCACTTCTAGTTCCATTCCTTTTGCCATCTGTTTGTTACAGCTGCAAAAAAGTGTTGCCAGTATTCCAAAACTTGTACTAATTTTGTGACGTTGATAGTCAGATAAAAACACACTCTGTGCACCCTGCTCTGATTAATAGCACGCTGACATGCAGTAAAAACATCCTGGTTTGCATCCAAATGAAGATACACTTGGGAATGAATAACTACGACCAACTCTCAAGGCTGAAGTCTGGGCATTGATTAATATTCTTCTCCTCAGCTGCCGACGTGTGCGCGCCTGGCAGGCACGCCTGCGAGCAGGTCTGCGTGAGGGATGACCTGCTCTACACCTGTGACTGCCACCAAGGCTACACCCTCAACCCAGACAGGAAGACGTGCTCAAGTAAGAGCAGACTGATGATCCCTTTCCCCCCATGCCCTCCCCAGCCAAGTGCATGTATTGCAGTAACTCTCATTAGCACACTGATAAATCTGTGTCTGTCGGAGGAACTTTCATGTGCATTCAGGTGTTAAAAGACAGTTCTATGTCACTCTGCCGTGCCCACTTTGAGCAAAATTCCGAGATACAAAAAACTTTATATGTAACAATGTTAGTAAATACTCACCATGCAGTCTTTGTCCACTTCTAACTTAAGGCCTTCCCTAATTTATGCAATATTGAGAAAACCCATAACTGAGAAATTATTGATGAGAGAAGGGGTTAGTCACACACTTTGCAGTATTGTGGAATGTGTGTACCACCATGCAAGACAGTTTGAGGAGATGTCCTCCCCTCCAGGCTGAATTTCATCTTGCTGTTCCTTTCTTCAGCTTCTCAGTAACTTTGTGTTACAGTAAAAATGTAATAATTTCAAAAGTGTTTCTTTCCTTCCCAGTCTCCTTACTGTAAAGTTTTTGTGTACTGGAAACCTTTCCTAGCGTGCCTTTGGAGCTGATGTTGCATTTCACATCTGGTGGGGTTAGGCAGTGGGGTCAGAGTGAGCAGGGTCTGAGGTATCCCTTGAATTAATTAATGTATTAATCCGCAGTAAGACAATTGCTGCTCCAAGGCAAGATCCGTTACACATCTCAGTAGTTCCTGGAAGGATTCACAGAGGATAGGCTCCCAGCATGGAAAAGCATTGCCATTGGGAAGCATTAAAAAATGTTATCTTGTTTTGGGATAACTGCTTCTCCAAAGCACAGCCTGTGTGAACTGATGTATGCGCACCAGGAACCCGTGACTGGAAACAGGTCTGTGCAAGCAGATCATAGCCCTGTGACTGCTATGAAGGCTTTATCTTAAATTCAGATGACAAAACATGCTCAAGTAATAATTTAATGTTGGGGTTTTTTTCTGAATATGTTTATTTACTGAAGCACCTCTTTTTAATGTGTTAAACATTTTTAATCTCTTTGAGAAATGGTCTATCAGCTCACAAGCTCCCAGGAAGCATAATCCCTTTTCATTCTTTTATGCCTCTTTCCACGAATATTTTGAGCTAGTTTGCTCCTTCTTGTTTAGTTATAACAGTTACTGCATTTAAAATTAGTTTAAGTTTAATGTTGCCTCTCATCTATTGTTACACATTTAAGGACTCACTGTATTTAGAAACATAATCTGTCATAATCTGCATTCCTTATGAAATGGCAGTGTTGGCAAGGCAGGATTCTGGGGCACCTGTCTCTGGGAAGTGTCTCCATTGCAAACCAGCATTTGGAGAGTGGTTGGGGGGTCCAGAGGGGAACAATACTCAGGTTAGAACTACTGCAATGCTAAACCTTATATTCTTGCCCACTCCTCTAGGATGAGTGGGACAAGCATGAACCCACCAACTGTTTTCTGATGGGCAATACTGGGATCAAATGTTGGCAGAACCGCTCCACAGTTCGATGTAGAATCCTGAGTTAGGTTGGGTTGGAAGGGGCATCAAGAGCTGCCTAGCCCAGCCCCTTGTTCAGAGCAGGAATAACCTGCCATCGCATCAAGGGGCTGAAGACCCTGTGTAAGAGCGCAGTTATAAAATAGGTGGATATAGACAAACACCATCTGCAAAAATAGTTTCTTGTTGGTCTGGATTTGAACACAAAGGCAGTGGAAAAACACAGCTTTAGCATGTTTTGTGTGACTTGTTGGGCATCCCAGTGGCAACAGGAATGCCCCAGATTTTGAATATCAAATACTGGAAGACTCTCAATTTCACAGGACTGTGGAAGAATTCAGAGTACTCTTGGACAATTGCCAGAGTGGTTTGAAAAGTAATTTTGTTAAAACAGACAAAATCCAAGGAGGATCTGTATCTGTCATTGGAGAATTTAAATATAGACATAAAAAGTTAACTGGCAGTTGGTTGGAAACCAACTGTGTTGGTGTGATGTTTTGGACTGCCCTTCCTCCAGCTGACTCTTGAACAGCTCTTCTTTGTACATTGACCATAAAGCCGGTGGAATGTTCCAAAGAGGAGAGCTGAACAAATACAGGTTCAGTGGAATCAAGGAGACACCAGTTTCAACACTGGCTTTAAGACAAATTAATTTCTGGACTGCCAGAATTGCAAACTCATAGATTTTAGATTTTGCAGTTTCCCTGCAAAATGTGAGTATTAATGGCATGATTGATAAACAAAAGAAAAAAAAAGAAGAAGCCAAAACAATCCAGGAGAAAAGGGAAATGTACTTGTGCATAATATTTCTATTGTTTTACTGTGACAATACTCACATTGTTTGGCATTGCTCAGCTATGCATTTATATATCTAGAGAAAAAAAAGATTAATATGCTGTTGCTACCTTTCCAAGCAATGTAAAAAAATACTTATGAAGGGATGGGTACTATATACAGGCAATACCTCTTGATAACTTGTTGAAAATTTATTTGTAGGCTCTCTTTTAAGAAGGCTTTGCCTCTGGAAACTTATTATTCCTGTCTCAGATGTATATGGTGATGACACTAGAGTACCTGTGCTGCAGTAGCTGTTGATATGTTTGTTCTCAACCTTCAGCAAGTGGTGCAGCCTTAACTCACTTACTTTATGGAGTAGGTGAGGTTAAATTGCCTCTCATGCAGCTAAGAACTCACAGCCATCTGCTGATGCTTGACATTATTATACTACAGTGAAATTGTCATCTCTCTGAACCCATTGTCATCATTGCTGGTTTTTTTGTGAATTATGGAGAAAGAAGAATTCTTGAAGACAGCTGAGGATGGTCCCCTGTAAGTCTGGAAGACTGAGGTGAAGACCTAGGAACAGATTCAATGGAAGCACTGTGGAGTATAGCAGTGCTTGCTTTCTCTTTCTGAAGAGACTGGTGACTTCTCTGTCATACTAACTGGCTCTTCCAGTGATATTGCTGTGACCTTCTGCTAGATTTTGAATTCACTTGGGCTTATTTGAATGATGCCGTTCCCTCCACGTATATTCATGTGACATTGGAATGGATTTGTGTCCACCCTCTTGAATCAAGAAAGATAGTCCCTATGCATGCATATTGCCCATGTTAGAAACCAAGAATACTTGCAGGGCAACACAATTAAAATTGGTGGGGAGGCTGGTTGGTCTCTGCAGCCAGGCCCTTGTTTTTTTTGCTCAGTAATGGTCTAATTTCAAGAGTGTAGAGGATCCAGTTAGGCAAGTGAGGAACTCCCTGTTCTGCCTCCTTCTTGGTTAGAGTTGAGCTCTCTCTTGCCTGTCCTGGACTATGACACTCAGGTCTCTGGCTGTTCATTGCTGTCCCTCCTTCCCAACTGCCCTGGGTTGCAGTGCTTGCTGTAATCTCACAGCATGGGTTTGACTCCTTCCACAGAATCAAGCATTTTCTTAGGATTTAAATGTTCAATAATTGTAATAAATACACTAAATGCTGTTTTCTCTCTTAGGAGCCATAACGAGCAGTCTTGTAACAACTGAAGAGTCCTGTAAGTGTGAAGCCATAGTTGCCCTCCAGGACTCAGTAACATCACGCCTTGAAGCTCTATCCTCAAAATATATCCTTTTTCTTACATGATCACTTGCGCTCAGCACCTTACTGGTATTTTTGGAGGTAGCTGTTTTGATATAAACCAGGGAAGAAATATCCCTCAAAAGAGAAAGTATTTTCAGGGTGATTTTAGAAATAGTATGGAAAAAAATCTTGGTTGTTGCAAACACCATTATATTTTCACATTTCATTGAAGAGCAACATGATACAGATAAAATAAATGCATATGTCCACATCCCCTAGATTATATATACCATGTTGAGCATCAAGCACTGCTCTACTCATAATTCTTCTGGATGACTTTTACTGTTACATCCAACACTCAGTTTTGAGCCCTCCTATTATGCCCCAAAATTTTAAAGACAACTTCATGGGCAGTGTGGCAACAGTCCCATGAGCTGTGGTATTCCTCTGCATCCCACCTCCATAGGCAGGCACTGTCCCAAGTGATTTTCAAGCACCTTCTTTTCTCTGAAAATATGTGAGCATATTAGTATCCTGGGATACAGGAGAATGGGAGAGCTGCAAGGCAGGGTGCCGAGGCTGGAGGCTCTCTGGGCAAGCGTTGGGTCCAGAGGAGATCCGAGGTGATGGCTGGTGGGTGGAATTTGCCAGCTTCGTTTGCTGCAGTGCCATGTCTGCAGCTGTGAAGAGAAATGTGGTCAGCCCCCGGATTAGACATTCCACAAACATGTGGGAGAGAAAAAAATCCCAACCAACAAACAAAGAGAAAGTGGTGAACTCTGTGGCACCACTCAAGCCTGCATGCTGGAATAAATGCCCTCAGATGACATGGCAGGAACTAATAACTGGAAATTAAAGTGAGACAAGCCATGGTACATCATAAGGTATAATTTTTGGGAGTGGTTGATCATTGTTACAATTTACCAAGGACTGTGGCAGATTTTCTTTGCTGAAATTTTTGAGACTTAAAGCTTTTTTCTGTCAAAGGTGCTCTTGTTCAAATAGGAATTGATTTAAAGGAGCATTACGTCTGTGGTTATCATCATGATCCCTGGGGATTCAAAATCAAGGAAGAGTGGGCTATTTAAGATTAAAAAAAAGGAGAGCAAACTAGTGAGTTTTATACATGAACTCATCACTTACACAGATAGAATAATTTTTCAGTTTGCCAAGGTCTCTGAAAGCCAAATGAAAACTTCTGCCAAGGACACAAGACTTTCCCAGTTTTTTAATAAATTCAAAGTTATTTTTATGAGATCTAACTGCACATCCCTCTTCTTGCAGCATGCTTGGAGTTCAGTTTATCTGCCTGGGAAAAGTGAGAGGAAGAACTATGATTTTTCTGGATTGTAAAATATAATTCTAGGGAATCTAAGTAGTTAAAACTGAACACCAAGATATTCAAACTTGTAATGTCATCTCAGTAGTAGCACGTCCTTCAGAGATCAATCTTTCTGCCCCAGGAGCTAATGTTAAGCAAGAAAATGTTGTGGGTTTAAGTTAGGAATAGACTTTATTACAAAGAACTGAGTCTTTCTTTCAAAGTTATTCTTTGATGGGCCATTTCTATCCCTTGCATCCTTTCAAGATAACCTGGAAAACATAGCAGAGACCATCACCTACTGCTCTTCATCCCTGAATATTGCCTGATCCAACTCCTTTTAAGAAATTAGGGTGGTTGAGATTATTTGGGAAGATGCCAGACCTTGACAGAGTTCTAAAATGTTTGGAAATCTCTGTTTCAAGCATATATTGACCTCATCTAGAAAACAGACTGCTTTTTGAAAATGCAGCAATGGAAAAGACTGTAAATAAAACAAACCTTAAAGCCATCTATTTTATTGCCCTTAACAACTGACCACTAGAGGAAGTGTCTGAGAAGCTGCGAACATATCAAGACAGACAGCAGATTGTCTGAGCTATCATTCTGATTGATTTTAAAATAATCTTTCAGAATCTAACCTTTTTATTATTTTCAGCAAGCTTTATTTCATTGCACAGCTTACAAAGCAGCAGTTGGTTTATTATTATTGATAAATGTCAAGAAGACTTCAGGAAGACAAGAGTCTTGAAAATACAGTGACCCTGAGGATCCTCGTACACAGTCACTTTATAGCCACGAAGCTCCCCGTACCTGCTGTGCTTCAGTTTGTACTGCAGGTACTGCTGTTCTGTAGTAACTGCATTTATTATTCTCTTACTTCAAAGTAAATACAGAAAAAAAAAAAAAGACTGGATACAGTATAGCACATTATATAAAACTTTGAAATGGCAACGCAGAATGAAAAAACGTGCCCATGTCTTCTTTCCATTAAATGGGAAAGTAAGTTGGGATCTTGTAACTTATTTTAATAAAATAAAATATGATATGGACATTGATGTTGGAAGTTATTTTGTATTCAACTTAAAGGGTGTGTGTTATGAAATAAAGGGTTTAAAAAACCCAAGGAAGCAAAACCTCAAAGATAAAGGAAGCATAAATGGAAGAATTAAACAGAATACTGCCCCAAGTCACATGTTTGGAAAAAGAAGTATTTTATTTTAAAACCTAGAAGTCATTGTAAATATAGATAAAAGATTTAACAGTAATTTCAAGTGTTAATAGTGTTTAACATGTAGAAGAATGAAAGACATCCTCCAATTTAATATTTTTACCCTGCAAGATTTACTTATTAGTCAGTCATTCCTGTTGTCATTACACAGACTTTACTGACACTTTACTTGTGTCAATCAGGCTTTTAGGATAAAACATACAAGCTAACAATTAAAAAAAAAATTAGTCGTTAAAGGAATCCATTGATTTTATACACTTGGCGTTTATAATCATCCAAATACTTTAGAAATTATATTTAAATTAGGAGCCAAAATGATGGGGGTTTTTAAAGGAAAAATCCCACATATTTTGTAGACCCTTGCAATATAATTACATAAAATATTATATCTGGTAGCTGGTTTGCCAAGGACATATTAAACAACATCTATACCTATTTTGCACCCTGCACATAACACATTCAAGCAAGTTCAGTTATGTTCACTTCACTGCACATGGGAGTGTGACTTCAGGTATGCCTACACAGTAATCTTAAACTGGAATATAACACTAAATAGCACAAGTGAACTTGGGACACAGCTTCAGCTGCAAGGGCTAAAAATGAGACTATAAACTCTCCAAGAACGCTGGATTTGGCTGTGCTTGGGATTTTGTGGTGTGTCCCCACACTGATATTAATTTGCTGTAGTACAATTAAAGTTAGCGTGGGAAGTCCTGGCTATGCTACACTTGCTTCCTCAAAGTGCTGTGCATGCATATTTTTTTTTTCTGTAAGTCATGGAGTTTTATATCTAGCACTTTACTTTGCTTACTTTCATGTCCTCTGCATAGACACGGGTATTATACAGGCATTTACAGGGCCAGAAGTATGCCTTGGCCTCTGTAATTGGTAAGAATAAACAAGTTGTAAATCTAATACAAGATTTTACAACTTCTTGGCAATTGGGAGGGGATGACATCAGTCCTATTTACACTAAGGCCAGTTGTCAGATGAAATGTAAAATTTTATAGGGTAGTGGAAAATTGTCCTGGAGGCCAGATGTATCTTGCAAGCTGTCAGCTGGGCAGGCTTTGATTCATGCACTAGTACTCATAACTTCATTTTATATCACAAATGATAATATTTACATTCAATTCCTCTGAGCAATTACCTGCCTCACTTTGTGAGTACCAGGTAAAATTCCAAGACGATATAAATGATTGGTTTAAAATAGGACATACTGTTGTTCTATTGGATTTATTATTTGGAAAAATTGGATTTATTATCCAGTGTGCTACAAGCCAATAATTACACACTAAAGAGAGACATAATTGTTTATTTCAGAGTTGTGCACTCAGGCCTGGGTGCTCAGTGGTGTTCCAAAAACCAAGCACATTGACTATAAAAACTTGTTAAACTTAGTAAACCACAAAAATATAGTAAAATTTCTCCCTGAATACAATCAAAATGCAGTACAGATTCTATTTCTGTCCAAGTACAGCTCATGAGTCCTGAGTCAGTTTCATCTTCAGGGTCCTTCTGTTCAGATCACCATGAAGTTGGAGGAATACCTTTGGTCCATGTGTAATGAATTCATGGGTCCAGTGCTTTTAATTTCATGGCTCTGTGTGTGGTTAGCAGTACCTGATAAGGTCCTTTCCACTTCTCAGCTAGTGGAGTATCTTTCCACATTTTCAGGTAGTCTTGATCTCCATGCTTGAAAGAATGTATTGGTGACTGGATTTGCACCGGTGTTCTAAACAGCAAGCGCCCGTGTAATAATCTCAGGATTTTACTTAAAGACAAGAGATAATTGGTTAAAGCTTTCTGTCCTACCACATCAGTCTGGTCAGCTTTTCCTGTCAGATTCACATTGTGTTGTATACCATACAGAATTTCAAATTTTTGCAGATTTTTCAGTACAACCTGGCAGACTCCTTCCAATGTATCAAATCAGTGGTTGAAAAAGGAACTTTTACATATACAGGGTTTTGGTGTGCCCAAATTCTACCTGCAATTGGACTAAATGCATCACTTCCTCCAGTCTTACCACCAGTACTGTCCTGGTCCCAATTATCACTGTCCTGATTCTTTCTCAGAGAAACCAACAATTGTACACCCTCTTCTTCACTATCTGCTTTCAGACACCTTTTCCCTATACTACAAGCAGAACAGCAACAAGATAATTTCTTTTTCTCTTCCGTCATCATTAAGACATTTGAATCAGACACCAATAACCTGCATTTCTTTCTTGTTTCATGACCATTTCTCAATGAGAAAAATAAATCCACACATGGGATTTCATCCCACTTATCTAATCTTCTTCAAAACAACAGTTGCAGCATGTTATTATAATTTAATGTTCCCATTTCTGGCCACTTTTCCTCACCATCCAATTTATATTTTGGCCATCACTGAGTACAATATTCCTTTAACTTCCACTTTGTAAGAGGTTCTCCACCAAACTTATCCAAATGATTCAAAATACCTCCTAATGGAGAATGAGGAGAAGGTTTAACTACTTGCCCCATTCCATATTATTACCCAAAAAAGAATGGTTTTTTAACCACGACTTCATACACTCTACTTGTCACTGTAAAGCATGTATGAGTTTTCCAAAATTCTACTACACAATACCAATTCCACAATATTATATCAACCCCTCTTTTTACTTTATACAGTCTCTTTTCATACATTGCATCTTTGAGTCTCTTCCCCCCCCCCCCGCCCGGATGGGGAGATACTCACAGAGTTCCTGACCAAAAGGTCAATGGGTGCTGGAGTTACATAGTGTGACGAGTTACATAGTTGTCTTATTAATTAGTATTCTATCTTCTATTGGTTAATTATTCTCTTGCTTTTCATGCTAATTAGTCCACATGCTCAGTCTTTCTTTCCTTTTGGGTCGGTGGGTTTCTTGGGTCTGGTGGTTGCAATCTGCCTCTGCCGGAATTACTCTTTACCCAGTCAGAGCTGATTTCAGCACAGCTGCTGAGTTGACTTTATTCATTTCTTTCTTATCTTGGGAGTTCTGCCAAATGTGGGCCTTGTGGCCCATGAATTCTGCATTCTTTGTGTCCATTATCAGTGTGACATCCTTCTTCCCAAGCTTTGTTAGCCTCCCCCTAGGTCTGAGATCATCAAAACTTGTCCAGCCGTAGATTTTTACACGGCAATATTAGTGAAAAGTAATTTATTTTTCTAATACCTGAATGTTACTGAGAGCTTGTTAGTCGCTCTCTGTTTCATGGGTCAAGTCTCCTTTCTTTTTGATTAGGAATGCCTTTAAACTGGAAGAGGGCAAGTTTAGATTATGTATTAGGAAGAAATTCGTTACTGAGGGGGTGGTGAGGCCCTGGCACAGGCTGCCCAGCGAAGCCGTGGATGCCCCATCCCTGGAGGTGTTCAAGGCAAGGCCGGATGGGGCTTTGTTTAGCCTGGTCTA
>VWZW01001286.1:0-33425 GCA_013397115.1 Edolisoma coerulescens
GTCTCTTACTATTTTTGTATTAATTCATTTTTGCTGCATTAAAACGTGCTTCAGCGCCCCTCAGTGGAAATCCGCCCAAAGCGGCTCCCGGCGGCTCCGGCCGGGGATAAACAACCGCGGTCCCGGCGCCGGGGACTGATCCGGGCTGGGCTGGGCTCTGCCGGGCCGGGGTCGGGGTCGCGGTCAGGGTCGGATCCGGGGCCGGGCCCGCGCCGGGAACCCCCGGCCACGGCCTCTGCTCGGGGCCGCCGGGCCCCCTCCCCCGGCCCGGGAACCGCGGCCGCCTCTCCGCGCTCCGGGCAGGGACACCGGGCACTGCCCGGGCCGGCACCGCCCAGCTGCCGGCGGGGTCCAGCCCCGCCAGCCCAGCACGGCTGCTCGGGACACAGGGTGACAATTCCTGTTGCTCCAGCATCAGGCACCGGGGTTTCCATAGCAACAGATGCTTAGGTTTAAAGGAAAGTGGCAGAGTTGCGGTCCCCTCTTCTGCTCTCCAAAATCCTCCCCTTTGACCTCTGAATTTACCAGAGATATTGGGATTACAACACACAAAGCATAAGCCAGTGTTTGCCCATTCCCACTGAGAGACTTACTGCTGAAGAGCTCACAAACTTCATTATAATTTAACTAGTGAATTTTATGGGCTGAAATTGTGTTTCTAAACACTGTTCTTGCTTAAAGTTTTAGCTGCTAAGGTAATACCATCTCTGATACATGTAATTTCATCAGTCTTAAAAAACTCCACTTCAGTAGATCATGTATACAAATTCTAAATTGCAACTATTCCCCCCCCTCCATGATTTCAACAACTGCCTGATCAAAAATCTCTTTGCGTCTGAATAGTTTCATCCACTCCTTTTTATTTGTGTCTTCAAAGTCAGGCATGAAAAGTCTTAACATTTAGATGAAAAGGGAGCCTTATCTCATCAAGAGAGAAAACAAAAACAAACGCTCTATCGCCTTCCTGACGGAACTTGAAAGAAGGAATCATTTTGATCTTCACAACTGAGATCCTGACATTTAATTAAAAAACAAGATGAGCACACAATGCTCTAAAGCAAAGGTCTGGCTTCTAAGTCACAGTGATACACATCACAACAGAGGTAACTTTCCAGAAGCCACTTGGACTCCTTGTAACTTCTGTTTCAGACACAAATTGACCGCCAAAAATCTGGACACAGAGCTCAGCTAAATTCGGCCTTGAACTGCAGTAAGAGTGACTTTATGATATTTGCAATTGGTGACAATTACTGCTGAAAAAAAACGGAACAAGAGAATGAAATTAAAAGAAATAATACATTTTTAACTTCTGAGGAAAAACTAGGACACAAAGGAATAATCAAAGAAAGCCACAAAAAGGCAAGACGAAACCACTAGGCAGGAAAAAACACCGAAGAATAAATGTCTGAATTAAAAGTTTCAAAGAAAGTACAGAAAAAAGAAAACATTCAGCATCACAGCCCCGTTCAAACCCAAGAGAGCCTCTAAGGACCAATTCAGATCCAAATACATTGTTTGTGTTTTTAATTCTTAAGAACTAAGATTTCACGTAATTGAATTTGCCTAGTAATGCACACATATATTGTGCATGTATGTGTGTACACAACTCATGGAAAAATTATATTAAGGGAACAAAAAATTGCAATGTCAAGTACTTGAAAAGCTCAGTGAAAAACAAACAGCCAAATGGTCCTCATCCACGAAAATATCCTGATCATGCAGCTTTGGGTTGTGATTCATTTGCCCAAAAATAAGTAATTACAGCTATTTAAAGACATTTCTGATTCCAGCTCTCCCCTCCATCACAGACCAGGGACAGCAGAAACAATTTAATATCATGTTCTGGGTATCACAGTGGGTGAAGGAAGACAATTTGCACCAGTTGGGAAGTGCAAGACACATTTCTGTCACCCTGCTACAGCCAGAGTGACCTTGTGTAGAAGGGCTGGGCAGGCAGCTGGAGGCAGACATATCTTGAATAACCCCCTGCAATAAGATGCACCAGGATCAGTCTGTCGATGCCATTGCTGAAAGCAGGAGGATTTTTCTGAGTCATAGGGGACCCAGATGATTTCATTAGGGACTCTGGAGAGCACTCCAGCCTCCCTGTGCACAAGACATCTCAGGATGTAGCTTGTCCCCGGCAAACATGCGTTATGGGAGTCCTGCCTGCCTGCTAGGCTCCTGAGGAGCTAATTAGTGCTCCTGAGGCTCTGCTTAGTGCTGGAAGCACCTCTACCCTCTACTTGCGAGTCCATGGTTAATTTGCTGTTCATCTGTGCATGACTGGAAGCCCAGGGCCCTCTAAAATGTCCTGGTTACACAATCAGATACTGTCATAAAACGTGCACACCAATGGGGCATGGAAAGCATGGAGCCAAGAAAAGGAAACACGGGAAACATCGAGACATGGCAGGAAAATGGCACTAAACAAACACCACATCAGGAGCCGGGGTTACATTGCAGTAAAAGACCTTTCCAGCCCGTGGCAAGATTGAGGAGAAGTGAGCAATTTGCGTTGTGAAACGTGTGTAAAGAGGCAAAATATTTCCAAAGTACAAACGTAAGGTTCCTGTCTTTAAACACACATGTTATATGCAAGAAAAATCCTTTCCCTAAACCCTGCAATGAGATCCCAAGATAAAAATCAAGGCACTTCAAAACAAACATTGTCTTCAAGCGTCTCTTTGTTGTATATTTAATTCAGTATCCAAAGTTTTGAAGGGAGGTTTGATTCCTAACTAGTGACATTTCCATCAAAATAAAGCATGTTAGTTAAGACATTTTCCCTGCAGCACCAAAGTACATTTTACTGACATTTCTAAAGCATCCAGATAAATATGACACATTTTTTTTCCCTCCATGTTGTATAAATAAACATTGTCCCCGTATTTCAACACTATTAATGTAACGTAATCAAAAGCAGGTCAAACCCAAGCCCTACTGCCTTTAAAACTTTACATTAAATATTTGTTTCCAGACAAATCAGCTCAGAATAACACTGGCAAAGAAACAATCCAGCAATATTACTCCTGGATATTTTTATTTAGATATTAGTTCTATCTGTCAGGGAATTCAAGCATTGTTATTCATGTTCCATTATTCTGTTCTGACAAAGCAATTTATGAGCTTGCCATCTAAATAATACAGAGTTTGTTACGGACACAGCTACACTTGTTTCTAGTTTTCAAGTGGTGATAGTTATTAAGCAGCTGATTAGGTGGGGTTTTTTAACAAAAAAAAAAATTCAATAGTGCAAGTACACTTTTTATTATTTAAACTATTATATTTTCATTTCCCAGTGAACTTTTAAAGGAATTTTAGAATTTCCTGGTTATTTGTTTATGTAACTCCCAAAAAGGCCAAGTTGGTATTTTCTCTTAAAATGACTGTATTTATTAATATAAAACATCAGAGTTTTTTATAATAGCAACTGTCTAGGCACTAGAGAGACAAAGATACAATCTTTTAATTCCTATTACCATGGCCCCAGGCTTATACCTTCTACACCTCTGCTCCCTGGTGTCCAGTAAAAACCCAACCCAACCAAACCAGAACAGAAAATCCTTTTCCTGTGTCAAATGCACCAATTCAGCAGTCCCTGAGGATACACTTGATCGTTCATTCTGATCTCATGGGTGTGCTGGGAGGAGCACTGCACTGTGTCAAGACAAGTGACAGTAGGGCTGCAGAGGGGCAATATTTATTGTGGAATTAGTATGCTGAGCTGTTCACTTTCTTAGCTCATTATTTGTGCCAGCAGCATCTCAGAGCAAGTGATGTAGAAATGCAGCATTGGACAGTGAGTGAGGACATAGAGAAGCATATTTTTCTCTGGAATCACACACTATTCAGAAAGATAATATCACAGGCCTTAAAATGATTAAAAAAAAAAAATTACAAATCCCTAAGATAGCTTCCTAGGCTGGACTAAGAGAAACATTGGTAAAATCAGTTTTCTGGGCACCACAAGAATAATTCAATCTTCCACAAGTGGTTGAAGGACGGCTTTTGTGGGGAAAATAAAACACTAATACTCAAGTACTGGGAACAACAGACAATGGTGGCTTTACAGGATACAAGATTTTGGGGAAAAAAGAGAGTAGGCTGGAAGAAAAGGCTCTCCAGAAGAAGAGATGGGCCCAGAGGGAGCCAAGAAAAAAAAAAATCAAATGCATGTAGAAGAGGCAGGGACAGAGTAAAGTACCAGGAGGGCTGAGAGAAAAAGGAGATGAAGACAAGCGAGGTCAAAGAGGCAGAAAAGAAATGGACCAAAAACTGTCAGAGATGGAAAGCACCAACACGCCTGGGGAGCAAAGAGCCAGGCGGGGGTGGTACAAGGTTAATTGGATCCACACAATGGGAGCATTTTCAAAACCAGGGAGATCAGCTGCTCCAAAGGGCAATTCCAACACCTGGTGGATAAATCTTCTCTCAGTGGTCAGTAAGACAGGTGATTTCAACCACCGAGAGGCTTGATACCCACCTAGGCCTAATTAAATGAAATCAAGAGCGCGTAACTGAATATCAGCAGGTTTGTCCTGGTAGTGTGAGCAGGACTGTTTCCAAAGGAAATGGGTGAAAGTCCTAATGCTGAGGGCACTTATAAATAGCCTGTGTGAGGCATTAGAAAATGTGCTGTAAGGCATAATCCTGCCAACTGGCAAAACTATAGATCACATGACCAGGAAGGTCTTTCCCATATGGCTTTTTACAATTTTGCAGTTGGTGCAGAGGTGATGAAAGGCAGAAAAAAAAAGAAACCAACAGAGAAGAGAGGAATCGGGAAAAATGGTTGTGCAAGTCTGATGCTAAAAAAGGTGTTGCAAAGCCTAAGTAAAAGAAAATACTGATGTACATGTGTTTGTACAGCTGCACACCACGTCAGGGCCTACCCCTGTACCTGGTACTGCCAGTCATACCAATAGAAATCTGTACTGAAGACTGTCTTTCTTGTCTTAATTAACATTCTGTCTTTGGAAGCTTTATCTGAGAGAAATTAGGATGAGATCCCAATTCCACGTCTTCAAGAGAAGCCAGGAAGTCAAGCATTACAGATAAACACATTTTTCTTTGGATGCCACGAGCTGTTGGCATCCATGTGAGACTTGGCTGGTGTTGCTGAGCTGGTCTCCACCCTGCACATTCTTCTCTGCTTTGTAACCTGCCAGTGTTTGATACTCAAGTCAGATATGCCATGACAGCAACCAGGTTGCCTGATTAATCTGATCTCTCAAGGGAGTTCTCAGTAAGAAAAGGGAATATATTTGTCTTCAGAAAGGCAAAGTAAGCTGTTGCAGGTGTATCAGAAAAGCAACCATCTTGCAAAAGCTTCCCTCTGTCACCTCAGGCAGACTCTGACTCAAGGCAAGAGATGCTCAGCTCTATATATGAAAGGGGTGCACAAGGCTCCTGCTCCATTTATGTGCATGAGCCACATCTGCACATCCTTAATTGCCCAAGTTGGGAGAAGCTGATGAAATTCCTCACTAATTCACCACTGTAAAATTGGCAGCACGCAGAAGCAAAATACCTTGGAGAAATTCTGAATTTCCAGTTGCCAAAAAGAACTTGTGCATGCAGAATCTTGGAGAAACAGAAGAAATTTAATGAGTTAGCACTTCAAATGCATGCCACAGGATTCAAAGGGAGCAGACAAGACAAAACAATTTCATTTAAAGTCTTTTGTTTATAACAGAAAGATTTTCTTTAAACAGATCTGACTCTTCGGACTAGCTGTCACTAAATTCACAGGTTTTTTTTGTTGCTTCGAAGAGAAATAAAACCTAGATTTACTAAAATACTCAGGGGATGTAATGACACAATTTTAGGTTTTGGAACCCCCCAGCTGAAAGAAAACCCTAGAGAGAAATATGAATATGCAGGAAAAAAAGGATATTTAGACAAGTGTACATCTCAAAAAGGCTACCTTAGGCTAACCAAATATCCTCCCACTCCTTTGTTCTCCTTCTGGCCCTGCCAGACATATGTTTCTTTCTCCAGTTTGGCACAGATTCAGCATATTCAAATATTCTTCTCTTGCAGCATTCACAGAGAAAGGACCAACGACGGAGGTTCATAAAACCCTCCCTGTGAGAGAGCAGGCTGGATATTGTCTAGGAATAAATCCAGGATCAGGCAATCTTGAGGGCTATAGGTACAACTCATCCCAGTTTCTGTCTCCCACCAGGATTACAGACAGGTGAGGAGCTGTTGTGGGATGTCTTCACGGGCAGTTTTAAATGTACAAAAGTGCCACTGGAGGTACTTCAGGAAGTTTTCAGACTGAACAGAAAAGCATCTGATGAATTCCAGTTATCTGGAGCTAAGTGGGCTGTGAGCAGGGACTTTATGGAGCACAGCTATAGAGTAGCTGTCTGAAGTCCCCTGAAATCACCTAAAAGCAAATAATCCCTTTTTGGATTTGGGACTAATTTAAATTGGTAGATGTTTGTGCTTCTTCGCTCTTAGTGCATGTTCTTTCCTGCCTACTTGCCTTCATAAATTCATTAGGGAAAAAAGCTTACAGGCTTGCTCATAGTTTTCTAAGTACAAATTACACCATTTGTCCAATTCACCTGTCTTAGTAACATAAAGTCTGAAATGGTTGAGGCTCATGGAAGTTATTTTAAAGGTTTGCAAATGTTTCTGGTCAACTGCCATTGTGTAACAACAAATATACAGGATTATAAATGGCTGTAAAACAGTGCATTCCTTTTTTAAGAAGTGGGAGACACAAGGACAAGAATTGAATACTGATAGGAGATTAATAAACTACGTCTTAACCAATTTAACACAAGTTTATGATCAAAGCTGTTTAGGGTCAACAAACAAGCCAACCAATGAGTGGTTTTCATTTTAAACATGTCTTAGGATGTACCTGGATTAAATTCACCAACATATGTGCTTCTTTCTAATTTCACTGCACTCTTTCAATGTATGCCAGAGGCATTAAGCTTTGCAAGGGTATTCAGCAACATCAGTTACTGGAATACACACTGGAATTATCAAAATCAGATCAGTGATGGTAAAATCAATATGAGCTGCTGCTTTGGAAAATTCCAGGGGACATTCACATGAATCTTGATGTATTTGCTGCATGTACCTAAATTTAGGAGCATTTTATTTCTAGTTGCTAGTTAAGCTGGCAGAGATCTTATTGGCTTGCTAAGTAATATCTTTAAAAAACAAATAAACCCAGTGCTTTGTGAAACAAGCCAGGCACACACCTAGTCACTCCTGACTTAGAGATAGATCTATATGTATATATATTTGCATATGTCAAGGAATCATAAAAGCATGTCAAGTGATCTGAAGAAAGTATGAAAACTAACTCTAGAGATGTTCAATAATTTCACCACACAGATAAAAGCAATTCAGGACTCTGCTAAGTGAAAAAATACAAGCTGCTTCATCATGATCTGAATAAGAGTGTGACAAAGGCAATCCTGGGAAATTCTGACTGCAACTGATGATTTCAAACCTCCGAAAAAGGTTTGTTCTTCCAGAGGAAATAATCTAATTCCCTCCAAGTTATACAAAGACACAGCAGCATTCAGATCCTCCTGTTCCTCTCCACAAAAGCAGGCAAACAGCAACGAGGCTGCTAAAAATCTCACAACAGGGTCCAAAAACCAACTGTGGAGTCCATCACAGTTTCTGCAACACAGCAGCAGCACAACCAGAGCTGCATTTTGTAAAAGCACCAACATTGAAAGCAATTGATGAAAAACTGAGGCCACCATGACTTAGGGAAGTAACTTCTGATGAAACATCACTTGCTACACTGGCTGATGCCACCCCCCCAGGAGCATTATCAGCAATGGGCAGACGGAAACAGCATCACTATTTATTTGGAATTTAAGGTTCTTAAATCATTAAATTGTTTCTCAACACTACATCCTCAATGATTTCATATAAACAACCACACTACAACCTTCTTCAGCTTCATGAGGCTGCGTGAATTTTACCGTTTTTCTCAGGAATTTTTTATTCTAGCCATTATTCACCAATTTAAATGTGCCTTTGCCTATCCAGTAACTCGGTAAAACAGAATTCACTACTGATTCTGGGGATGATAATTTTCATGAAAATTTCCTTTACTGAGAAAAGAGTATCCCCATCCAAAGGTGTATATCCTACTGGTGTTGCTTGGTATTTTTGGAAGTGGGTGACACCTCAAAAGCAATTAGCACGGCCTAGTTGTGTCACCCAGAAACATACGGGTCCTTGAAGATGAAGCACACGTGGTGCCGGCATTTGCGGCGCATTATGACAAATGCAGGCAACAGCTTGTCAGAGGTGGAAACATTTGCTGCATAACAGAGATGACATCACCAGAAAGTAGGACAGTCACCCCAAAATGGGGCAAAACTGTGTTTTGCGTAGAACAAGACGTGCAGGAATTTAAATTACCTGGGATTTTCCTACGAAAAACATCTCCTTCAACTTGAAACGCACAGAGCTTTCTTTGTATTAAAGAACTTGCAAGAAAGTGTTGGAAACTGGCTTGTATCAGGATCAGGTCTTATAAGGAGTATTTGAGGGAGCTGAGGGTGTTCATCCTGGAGGAAAGGAGGCTCAGGGAAGACCTTATTGCTTTCTACAGGTCCCTGGGAGGAGGCTGCAGCCAGGTGGAGATTGGTCTCTTTTCCAAGAGACAGGGTGACAGGAAACAATCTCAAGTTGAGCAGGGGAGATTTAGACTGGATATTACTAAAAATTTCGTCATGGAAAGGGATGTCTAGCATTGGACCAGGCTGTCCAGGGCAGTGGTGGAGTCACTCCCTGAAGGTATTTAATAGATGTGCAGATGTGGCACTCGGGACACAGTTAGGTGGTGGGTTAGCAGCTGGTATCAATGATCTTTTCCAAACTAAACAATACTGTGATTACATGATCCTATGGAAAAGGAGAGAAAACATCTGAAAGGGGCTCAAATCTTTGGAATTTCCCCGTCTCTAAAGCCCGAAATAGTGTTACTTTCAGAACACCCACAGAGGCCTGTTTCTAAATAAGAACACTGGCAATCATGTCACCTTTGGCCTGCTTTTTCCAGGGAGCTGTGGAGGAGCACTCCTTTATCTGTGGTGTACTGTGTGCTGAGCTCATGATCCAGGGCTGAGGATACCCTGTTATCACACTGAACCTTGACTGGGATTCTCATGAGGAGCTTAGCTCCCCTTTCCACCACAGACAATTCTCTAGCCAGGCCACCTAGTTTAAGAGGCAGCAGAAGCTGCCTGCCCTGCCACCTTGCAAGCCCCACACGTGCCCCAAAATGTCATAAAATAGGTTTGTGGGTCAGCTGCAGTGTGGGCTGCCAGCATATCCCAGCTTAGTACTGCAGCCATGGTGGGACTGCACCTTTCTGCTTATTTTAGGAGCAGCCTAAGGCAAGTTGACAAAGTAATCTCCTGCTCTCTTTTTTGCTACCAGTAGTGCTTTCCTATAGAAAAAAAAATAAAATAAAAAAGATCACACTGTGATTTCTAAGCCGACAGCAGGCCTTCGAGATCAGAGCAGAGATATTAAATTAAATATGCTCCATCACACACAGGTTTTTTTCTATTATATAGTTCATATTAGAAAATAGTTGTCATTTCTTTATCAGATCCCTTTGGAAACTCACTACTGTTGGACCCTGCCCTCTACTGACATGCTTCCCTTCTGAACACAATGCAGTCTCTTATATAGATGGCAACCTAGATGGCACACTTAAAATGAGTCTTTTTTTAAAAGAGAGGTAAAAAAAAAAAAGACAGGAGGACAAAGCTTACAATTCTAGTGGTTTCTATTTTCTATGTCAAATAGCTGAGAGAGGGCAAAAATAAAAAAATTAATTAAAATTAAATATTAATATTTAATTTAATAATCTGAAGAAAATTCATTTGGATCAATACAATTTTATAAATAAGAGTCTGGATCACCTTCTACCCTCCAAAAATAAAATTGATTTTTTTTATAGTGCTTGTCAAACCTTTTCTCTGAGTTTGATACAGAAAATAGCCAGACCTGGTAGAAGTTGCAGTGGTAAACAAGCAGCTGTGCCATTCTGCTGGCCCACAGCATTAGCACACAGGGCACAAAGCAGTTCTGGAGGTGAGGGAACACTTCCACTCCCACCACTCTGTGCACTCTGTCCAGCACACATTGTTTTAAGTCACAAGAGAGTAAGAATTTTGATGTCTGTTTTCACTTAAGGCCCTTAAAGTAGAGACAACACCCATTAGGACTTACAGTAAATTTCTGAGATGAAACTTCTCATCAGTGTTTTAGGGATGAGAACAGAGGAGCTGAGTGATTTGCTCATGTAGGTCTGTACTGGGGGCAAGAGAGTACACAGGCTTTATCCTATGGCCTTTTGTTTTACAGGGTAATGACTCTTGTTACTGGGAAGGCTCAGCAGAATTAGAGGAGATGAAACATCAGGAGAGGTGCCACTTGCTAATTTAGGAAGCGAGAAGGCCCCAGACCCGGGCTGTTCATCTGATCTGGTGCCCAGCTGCTTGTTTAAAATAGGCAGCTAATGGAAAAAGAACTACACCACAAAGAGAGTAAAAATTCCTTAAGAAATAGCATTCATTCTTCGTAAGTCATTGCTACAGATGTCACTGGGGTCGGTGTGTGTGCCCAAGGAATTGTGTTTCTCATGCCACAGCTGTTCCATGTTTGCAAGCCCAGTCTGGAGGAAAATCCCAACATGCTGGTTTCTCTTTCTCTAGGGTTCTCAGGTTATTTATTCTAGCCAAAAGCCAGAGTTACTGCAAGCACAGAGAACGCTTTATGCCCTCCATAAAATCATTTGACAATCCAAGGAAAACTTCCCTGAGACTGTTGTTGAGATTCCAGAGTGATTAACTGTATTTAGTGGGCACTTTACCTGAGTAAGGACTGCAGGGACCGACAATACCTGAGCAGGTCAGCCCAAAACACTGAAATTATCCATAAGCCTAGAAATAAACATTTGGGAAAAAGCCAACTGTAAATACGGATCAGCATCACCACTTGAGGGTGCTGCAGTAGTTCTTAAATATTAACTCAAAGATGTGCTGCCAGGCAGGTACTCTACACAGAGCTACGCGGCAATAATTCACCTAATTACTTCCACGGAGGCACTCAGAACATTTGGAGCTAAATTAGCACAAAATACTGCTGAACAGGAGAGCTTCTTCTGAAACAGAGGCTTAAAATCCTAAAAACCTTCCTGACTAACTGAGGTGATAAAATGGGATTCTCCTTACAAAGAGCTGGGAAAAGGAAAAATTAAGTCAAACATAAGAGGGCCCTCAATTACACGAGCACATGCATTTCCAGCTTCCAGAAATTCATTACAAGTATAAATTCTCAGCTCTGCACACACATTTCCGTTGACTGTAATACAAGCGAATATTTTTCAAGGCATATCAAATTGATTTTGCTATAAACTATTACGGGATTATAGCCTCTTTGAATAGTCTTCACTACAGGAAACACACGGAACTGGTCTCTGTGGGAAATACATTGAATAGTCAGTAAAACACAAAGCAACACCAAAATACAATAGAAAATGTTTTAAAAAAGCCACAGCAACCTAAATGAAGAGCCCGTTTCAAACATAATCTAGGATTCTCCTATTATGTAGAACCTCCTTTTTATAATAAAAAAAAAATGTTATTTGCTTGTGAGGATATAAAAGCATGAAAAAAATGATAAATGATGATAATGATGTTTCTTTTGAAATGTGTGAAATCACTCTCTATGTGAAGGCATAGTGACTGAAATGAGCTCTCATTTGTAAAGTTTGTCCAGTTCCAGTTTTTTAATCGGACTCTTATCAGGTGCTCAAGAGAGCTGGTTAGGAACTATTTCATGATACTCTTGGAAAATGCTGAGCCATCCAAGTTAAAATTGCTGGTGGTAAAAGAGCTAGTTTAAAAGAAAATTCCCTGTTCAAAGACATTGGTGGAGGGGGATTTATTGCTTAAGGCAGAAGATATAAATCAGCCACTTTCAGCCTGAATATTACACGAATTTATATCCCAAAATAAAGGAATTTTGAAATTTGGATGAAGAATGAGAAAAAAAATTTAAATGAAAATAAATCATTTAAGTTGAACCAAACTAATTTTACTCCTTGGCTTGGCACAGAGCAGATAATTCCAATACTTATTACCCATCCCAGCTGAGAGCAACAAAGTTTTTGAAGCCTTGAAACCTTAGTTTTTCTCAGCTCTGACCGCCTTGCTGGGTGCCCATTAGAACACGGTATGCTCTGAGGATTTCTGAAACTATTGAAAAAGATGGTGATTACCTGGACCTTGGCCTTCAAGCCAAAGCACTGCAATCAGCTAGAAGAGTAAGAGCGCCCTGGTGCGGGGCTGGATACAGTCTATAAACAGGTAAGAAGTAGGAATAGTCCTCTGCAGTGAGAGGGAAGGACTCTCACCCTCCTTCCATGTCCTCTCCCTTGGGGCACTGCTCAACAACTGCTGCAGCTGATGTGGATGCCACCCATGATCCACAACGTGCATTGCCCGGGGCTCTGCTCTCAGAAACAAGGAACCAGTCCCATTTTTGAAGAAGACAGATTTAACCCCGATGAACATCTTTCTGCAGTACATTTGCACTGCCCAACAAATGCTTGAGCCTCTCCTTCCCAGCAAAAGATGACAAAGGGAAAGCAATGAGATGAGGGGTGACTGTGTGAAGAGCCAGAAATTCATTCTG
Organism: Edolisoma coerulescens; assembly: GCA_013397115.1. NCBI lineage: Eukaryota > Metazoa > Chordata > Aves > Passeriformes > Campephagidae > Edolisoma > Edolisoma coerulescens. Next base: position 12,709 of record VWZW01001286.1, read on the forward strand.
CAAACTGAGCTTCTTCTCTGGCCTTAGCACTCTAATAGCCTAGAGCCATTTGGCCATTTGGCCCCTAGATTGCAATATCCAGCAACAGAAAAAGAGAGCAAAATATACTATGGGCACTTTACAGAGGCAGGAGTAATCTTTGAGCCTATATAGCAAGAGATTGTTTTATCAAAGTATCTGAAGTTAGAGCCAACATGTCAATATTCCCTCTCTTGATAAAAAGTGTGTCAGGAATAGGCAGACAATCTTGACACTATGTGGGTTTTCCTACAGCCTACTCATTTCTACATTGCATTGTTCAACTGGTTATTTTTAGATTTTCATTACTTTGCAGACAGTGCCCTGATTATTCCATTGAGAATGGTATCCTTTTAAATACCTTTACAAATGCCTTTACACATGATTAACATTAGCCCGAGACCTAACTGCTTCCCTATGCCAAGGTCACAAATACCAGATGAACATTTCCAATGAGGAAAATAAAAGACATGCATAATTTTTACAAGTTAAAGGACTGCTGTGAGGACTTTTCTGAAAGACAAAAATAGGAAAAGAAGGTAGAACACCATCTTGGCCTTGTTTAAAGTATAAGTCCATCTCACACAGGTGAGAGATCCAGCTTGGCCTATATGTACAAGAAGGGTCAGCAAACAGGTCAGAGCCAAGTGATTTGGTGGTTGGATGCACAGACAGGAACTCCTGATTATTGAAATGCATCTTTACTACATGGAAAATTGTGCCTCCAACAAATTTTACCAAAGTATTTACCTCCTATTAACTTCAGTCAGACCAGGATTAAATTTTGGGCAAGCTTCTCTGATTCTGTTTCACTTCCCCAGGAATAAAATGTGTGCAGAAAACCTCCACCTACCCCAGAGGGGGCTGTGAAGATTAATGGCAGGAAAGCACCTGGATCCCAAGGATAGACATTTGTCCTAGTTATGTCTACGTATGAAAAATGATCATACCCCGTTGTCTCTCAGAAAATGGTCATGGTAACTCTAAAAGACACATTCAAACTAAGGGTTATGAACTCCACCACCAGAATATTTGAAATTATTAACAAGTAACATATAACACTGTAAATGTATTTCACTGGGAAAAGGTCAGCATTAAAGATAGGATAGAGCCTTTCACATTAGAATAACTCATATCACCTTCTCTTCATCAGCCATGTATTTCCATAACTCTGCTTTCTTTCAGCCGCTTCATTTAACAAAAAGGATTTATGTTTTGTGGCAAACAGCACTGTGGAAAAGGCGTATTTATTAAGTTTGCCATTGCAAAATCTTTTCTAGTAGATAAGTGTTAGAAGCCCTTAGCTTTTTCAATAAATAATTTCATTATTTATTGCACAATAAATACTCCTACTTTATATTTTTGTTCAGTTTAATTACACCAGTAACATGCTGGGTAACATTTCTAATTTTCCTCCTGTAAATAATAATTTTCCTCCTGTATATTTCCTCCTGGTATCACAGAGGACTCCTGTAAGCACTCATTACAGATGAGCAGCACTGACACTCACATTAAACCACTTTGGATTCCTACACACAAATGTTTTTAAAACATTGAAATCTTTGGGTTGAAATATTTCATTCAAAGGAGCATGTGGCTGTTTTGTGTCAATGCACACAGGAGAGAGACAGCTGTGCAAAAACTCAATTATGGCATACTGGAAAACTCCCCAAACTTCTCCACAGAAGCATTTAAAAACATCTGACCTCCCAAGAAGATCTTGAGCACTGCATTTTCTGCATAGAGGGATCAAGATCTTCCATCCTTTTACTCTGTTTGTGTGCAGCATGCAGAGAAAGGGGACAGCAAAGTGATTTTATTATTCCTGCTCCATATTCTTCCTTCACGCTTCACTGATGAGCAGGAATACTGCTGCTGTTGAGATAATTAGCACAGGCAGTTAATAAGAGATTGTTAATGTTTCACTGAAACACAAATAGAAAAAGATAAATAATTCCTCCCTTAAGATATAAACCAGAAAGAATAATTAACAGCTCGAGGGGAGGGAAAGCAAGAAGCTAGAACACACTCCAGAATTGCAATCTGCTTCCCAATTTTTTCAGGAAAACACGAGTGTTCATGCACTATATCCTTTACTCAAACATCTATCCTGCATCAGCAAAGCACCTGCAGAGTTCCCCACTGAGTTCAGTGATAGCAGAATTGCACCCAAGGTTGAAAACGCTTATCCTTAGAAATAGGAGATCCTAATAATGCGATCATATGGTCAACTTCTGTATGAAATGTTGTTCAGTCTGCATGGAAATCTTTGCAAGATCAGGGCTACAGCTTTACAGTATGGTTACCTCATGAGCCACCATCCTCACCTCTACCCTGTGAAGAGTTACAATGCTTCTTTCACTCCTTGCTTTCTGCAGCTCTATCATTCTCTTCCCCGCTAAGAAAAAACCTTCACTACTTCTCAATATATCACAACTTCTTTTGCTCCTTGGAGAGAGTGAGAAACATACAAAGCAGAATTGAGACTTAACAACCCCCTGTTTTAATTCAGTAGAATTAAAGAAGTTGTTTCTTCCCCTGGAAGAAACAGCTGAATCTAACTCATCCTGCCTTTCATGCTACCCCAGGTAGTGCCCTACCTCATTTCTCTCTAGAAGGTATCTTTTCTTGCTCCAGAGGGGTTTTCCCCATAATCCTCTTCCTAGGACACAGGCAGCCCTCCCAAAGCTTATCACCACACCACATTTTCTGCTTCCTAAGCCTCATTACCATTTGTACTTCTTCATGGCACAAACACACCCCTCTCCTGAACACAGCCCCGACCAGACCTTCTGCCAGACAGTCAGTTCCTAAGTCTGTGCCACTCTTGCTCCCTCTGAGCTGAAAAACAGAGAGGGAAAGTCACCCACTCTACTGGGACAAACCATCACTAAACCTCTTTGCTCTTAAAAGGAAATGGTCTACACTAGAATATCCATTTCAAAACCACTGCATTTCAAGGTTGAGCTTTTCGGGTGTTTTGAGTATGAGGTTGACTGATTCCCATCAGACACTGATGGTGCTGTATGTAAAAAAAATACTGCCCATCAGAGTCTGCCATTTATGTATCCCTTCCAGAGCTCTGCCAAGCTTCAGGGCATAGCAGAGGAAGACACTTGTACTTCCCACTTACACACAGAAATTCTCATTTACCGTGTATCAGTAAAAGTCCTCTTTCTTCTCTTGGGCACTTTGCTTCTTTAGGCAGCAGATGAGCAGGTTTTATAGCTGACAGCAAGCAACACCCCTCTATCACTTCCCTTGTACAAACAGAACCATAAGTTCTTTCTTCCAGGCTGTCTGCAGACAGTTTGGCCAGGGGGCTCTGCAATGCAGGGCAGCACACCATAGGAAGGCAGAAGCACAGAAGCAGTGTTTCTATGCCCAGACATTTGCCTGCTTCTGGGATTACTGGTGGGCTGAGGAAGGGTCTAATGAATCACATCAATTTCTTAAAGTCATCAGACCAAATCACTGAGATGTTTTCTCTGCGTAGCACTGAGGAAAGATAGTTCTGGAGGAAAAGGTAGTTTATAAAAAACAGAATGGAAATGCTTCATGTGCTATGACAACATGTTTGTTTATTTAGATTTAAAACTATTCACAAATTTGCCTCTCCATGGGTCTCGGTGCCCTAGCATCATTAACTACTCAATAGAATTTGAACAGCTTTAAAGTCATCAGTTTCACAAAAACTCAGGCAGCAAACCACAGGCAAGCTATCACTTGCTTCAGTGCAGACAGAAGTCCACTCTGCCTTTTGCAGCATACTCCAATTCTTTAAATATGGGTTATTTCAGTCCTTTGAACAGAAACTCATTCCAGAGTCCTGGAGAACATTCTTCTAATTGCCTGAGCTCTTAATGGGCACACAGGTCAGGCACCCTTCTGATCTCAGCTTGATGATGCAAGCTTGATCCTTGTTCTGGACAAGCTCCTGGCACAACAGATCATAGCTGGCATCTTGTGCGCCATCCATGACCCCAAAATGACCAGTGGAGACCCTGGGCTGGCCATGCCAAGCAAAATGTTTTCCTCAGAAGGAGGAGTCTTGCATCTGGAAATGCACATGGAAATGTGCATCTCCACAGCTGGCCTGTGCCAGCGTGACAATAACCTGTCCGTGGGGGAACAGGCACGGACATGGCAGCTGAAAAGGAAGGTCAGCAGCCATGGTACAAAGGAGACCAGATGCAATTCCTCCTTTCTAAGGCACAGACAACACCTGCCTCCTCATCCTACCCTCAAGAGCTCCATATCACTGTAGATGAAGTTCAGGCAGTTCACTTTAATCCACACCGAGACGTGACTGGAGAGAGAAGCTAACTTCCAGCTCTCCAGATTCACTTTGGTAATGCTCCCAAATACCTCAGTGCTTGCACAGACAGACTCTGGGGCATACAAACACACAGACACAAAGCACTGGTATGGCAAATTTTGCAGCCTCGGTCCAGACTGGAGACATGCGGGGCTTCCAAACTCTCAACAGGCTAAACCTGGAACTCAGGCCTGATGCGAAGTCCACAAAGAGTCTTTTCACAGGCTCCAGATGTTAGGCCTCTGTCTACTGAAAGAAGAACTGAATTCTCCCAAGAGCAGCAAATTAAATCCAGATAGGTACCAGCTAGGGGAGTAGAACATTTATGAGATACTATGTTCATCCCTGGGATTATTTATATCTAGAGAACCAGGCTTCTTGTTTATTTGTAAAGAAAGTACAGCCACAGCATGCTGTCTAAATGACCAGTATTTTGATCTTTTAGTAAGCTTTTCTATTTATACAATGGGGAAATATTTCACTCTCCTCCTGCACTCTGAATTTTACCTGTGATGCCCTTGTCTATACACATCTTTCATGAGTCTGGCAGAAATGAGTACCACAGACATTTCAAAGCACCACCAGTCATTTCACAAGTGTACTACAATGCAGTAAAATACACGGCATATTGCAACTACAAAATACATTTTAATCTTTCCAAAACCTGCTTCTGTTGATGACCCATAAAAGGGAGAAGTTCAAAATAGTATTTTCATTGCTTATCTTCCCTGCCTGGGCTCTGACATTACAAGCTGAGAAATGTTATGAGTCTGAATGAACTGACCACCTACAATAACAAAATTTCTTTCTACTATTTGAACAGCAAATATGCACAGAAAATGCAATAACCTTCAATAAATGTCAAAAGGGCAGAAGAATCCTTAAATTTAGTGGTCTATTCATATAATTGCTGGAGGTGTCCGCAATGCAGGCCAGAAACTTAATACAAGTGGGCACTGTTCTTTTCAAGCTGGAATTACACTGGTTTCCATTTAGAAAAGCAATGCAAAAAAACTAATGCAGCACAAAAAGCGTTGCATGAAAGCAATTTTTGATACCACTCACTTCTCCAATTTCCCTAACCGCAAATTTCCTTCCTATTTCTTACCATCTCAAATCAGAGCAGCAACCTTTGCTTTCTTAAATTATCACAATGACTTAATGCAGGTATTTTACATCCACCATCGCCATGATTAATGGAAATAGATTTGTCCCTACTGCTTAATGTTAAACAGGTCAGGTTATACGCTAATTTAAACATCAGATAATCCTCCTGGCGTCAGTGGGATCACGTATGGCACAAAACATTGCTGCAGCTGCATTTCTGTCTCCTGAAGCCTTCCACTGCATCTTAACACACATCTTTGGTGGGGTTCTAATGGGTACAGAGCAATGAGACTCGTTCACAGCAGATGGTATTTTGCACTGTTGCTCACAGATGGCAGTACTGGGATTTGCCAGTCCCCCCCAAAAAAGCCAAAACTGGCCTAAAAGCAGACCATAAAAGCAGGATATAAAAAAAAAAACAAACAAACCAAACACATGTTTTTGTGGAGCGGAACCAGTGAAGCAAACTTTTCCAACTAGACAAAGGTAATGGTTAAATCCTCCAGTGTCTAATGAGGTATCAGCTCCAGCTGTAATTTGTCCTGCAGGTGTGCATTTTATAGCAGCTCTTCTTTTAGAAGGCCTCTAGTGCTTGATAAGACAAAAAAAACTACATAGAAGTCTCCCTTTAAAGGTCTATGAATTGTGTCTTTTCTTACCAAACTACCTATTTTTAAAGAAAATTGTAGTAATATAGACTTTTACCCTCACACCATTTTGCCAGAGTTGGTTATAAAATTACTGAAATAGGCAAAATTAGACAGAAATACAGAAACATGACTCTGGGTACCTCAACTTCTTTGGAAACTGGGGGTGAGAGAAACAAATGAGAGAGAGTTAGAAAAACATATTTACTACCTGCAGTTGGGGTCTTCAGACAATGGAACTAAGCACAGTTAAAACTTACAAGCTCTGAAATCACACTCTGGGAGGGTAACCCCCTCTCCACTGGCTACAGAGACCCAGAGATCCTTTCTAAGATATCCGAACTGAATGCTGAGAATGAATGTCCCTGAAGCTGTCAATTTGGAAGAGCAAAAACTCTGTGGATCCAGTGAATCCCCAAAACATTCCCTGAATGAAGCCAGGCAGTTTCCTTTATCAAGTTTTAATAGTCCCTGGTGTGAGACAGCCTGTGAGCAGCCCCACTACGAGTTGAAGCTCACTCTTAAGGACTTCTAGGCAGAGAAGCAACTGCGTTGTTTATACTAAAACACAGCAGGCACAAAAGCAAGGAGTGGCAAAATTGCAAAGATTCAGAGCTTTTGCGAGACTGTTCTCGTATAGATATGGCACATCCTCTGGGATATTTGTGAATATTGAGATGTGTTGTGATGTGAGTACTGTTTTAGCCAGAGAAAGATGCTGCATTTGGCCAAGAAGCCTGCCTCACCTACCAGTTCAGTGTATACTACAAACTGCAACACATTTACAGAAAGGTCTCCACGACTGCACCTGTCGCTACTGAAAGGCCATCTGGGACCATTTCTCCTTTATTTCTGGTAATGCTCCATCCCAAGCTCAGCTGCAGCCACCGGGGTTCTGTTCTGATATCTGTAGGATAACTGGTAGGCAAGGACTGCGTGCACTCTCTGAAATGTCTCAGCAATCGTGTAAAATAACTGAGCACAACTAAAGAAGTATCAAAAGATGCAGTTAGAATTAGTGAAAGAAAATAGAGGTTTATTATTTAAATTGCAGCAGCATACAGGAACCACACTGGGATCTGAGTCTCAGTGTGTCAGGCAACATATAAATATACGGTGGAATCCAATTCTGGCTCTGAAGAGCTTACAGTCTTCAGAAGCAAGAGAGGTGGGAGGTGAGAAAAGAAACAGAGAGAACTAATATATACACATCAAAACCAGCCACAGAGCTTGGAGTAAAACCGTCTCTTTCCAGGCTCCGAAGCCTCTCCTCTGTCCAGTCTGTCATGCTGCCTGCTAATCACAAGTTTGACATCTTTAATACGTTCACTTTCCACAAGATCTCTGCGAACCAAGCTGTGGGGAGCTCCAAGCAGAAAGCAGGTTGAATCACATCTCCAGAAACAAAAATGATCAGTTTATTCTGCTATAACTCTTCATATCCACACTAGGTTATTGCTCCTTTGTCCTTTACTTCTCTTTTACTGTCTTTTTTATTTTTTTCCCTAAGTAGGTCACCTCATCTCCTGAAGTATGAAGCCGTAAGACTATGAAAACATAAAGGAGATTTATTTCTCTTTGTGTGCATGATCTTCTCCACTGAAAGAAGCATGGGAATGACTACAAGGTTCATCATCGACTTCCAAGAATAGACAAATGCCTTTGTTAGGCTTCTGTGGAATATCTCAAACACAGGCAGGATGAAACCCTCAGTGAAGGCAGAAGAACTCTTGCCATTAAGTTGTTCACTAAAACAGTTGAGCATGGTCCAAGGGTGATAAAAGGTCAGAGAATAATTTCATTTGAGAATTTTAATTTGCTAGACTTAACATAAGGCCATTTATGTGGGATTTTTTTACCTCCCTGTCTCAGACCTCTCTGCTCCTAGATAGACATTTATATTAAATTTAAGATTTACAAGCATCGTGATAGACTGCCCTTTGCCAGCTTCTTAGAGGGCTCTCAGTCACAATGATTCTTACCTTACTATGCTTAAATACATTTTAATAAGTTGATCTTAAGAAAATAAAATCCCCAACAACTTTAACCCTGGACATGTCACCTGGACATACGTGAGGTTTTTGTAGAATGAAATCAAGCATTTCTTTTTTCTTTCCCCTCAGTATTCTTATTTTGCATCTTTTTAAAACTTATTTCTGTTTGTACTAATTCTAGAGGTCTCAGTCCACACCACCAAAAAACGATGTAATTAACAACAGATGCTTGTTTTTGGGAAATACCTCCGCATGAAACAAAGCAAGATTGGAGAAACCCACAGAGTAGAGCAGAGAAGAGCATGCATTCAGGCTGTCTGTAATGAAGGAAAAGCTTGTGGCTATTTTATTAAGAGGTGGATGCCAATGGTATAATTCCAGAGCTATTTATGAATGTACCAGACAGCACACACAAGCTCACATGTGCAGACAGAGTGCTCACCAGAGTCGTGAAGGACCTTGATTCTCCAGTGGCCATTTAAACAAACACCCCAAATGCTGACACTCCAATCCTATGGAAGATACTTCTGACAATAGATCAATGATATATGTCCTTAAAAAATTAATGATATAACCTCATATTCCAAGCTTCTCTGCAACAGGCAGACTCTATCTGTTATATAAGAAATAAAATTATGTGGAGAAGGAAAATCTCTTTAGAAGATTCAAACAGAAAAGAGCGCATTAAGGATCTGTATTTCTTAAGGTGTTCCTATCTCAAATTTTCACTTACATTTAAAGCCTACCAGCTTCCGTCAGGATGAACAACTGTTAAGATCCAACACCTTTCTTAGGAATTAACTGCAAGTTCATGGAGCCTGCCATCACCAGGAATACCATCTACATTCCTCTGCATCTACCCACTCACTTTGTGTGATACATTTTTCAACTAAAAGCAGCCCTTCTGTCTGGGCATCCTTTATCAATGGCTCTTCCTCACTTTTGGCAAAGCAGAGAACACAACGTTCAAAGCAAGAAAGCTGCTGTGTGCAAATAAATCAATGAAGTTCACGAGAGGAATTAAGTATCTAGCGATGCTGATATCTGATTCCAATGGAATCAAAGGCAACTATACTAATGTAGTGTCTGCTGACTTAGAGCTTTCACTAGATTCACAGGAAAATTTCAGCTCCTAAACACACTTTTTACACTTGTTAATAATGCCAGATGACACAGTTATGCAATTATCTGGTCCATTAGTTTTGCAGTATACAACCACTCGCAAGTAGCTTTCCCACACTCCGAAAACTTTGATGAAAAGCACTATTTACAATAGAATAGCTGATAACACAGTGCTGAGAGCAGAAACTTCTCAAGTCCCTACTTCAGCTGTATCCAGGGCTCGAATAGAGATCTCTTCTGAGGATTAGGAGAAAAGTGCATGTAAGAGCTCCTAATGCCTCTAGTGACTTTCAGTTCAGGTTCCTCACGTGTGCAGAGTCTTTGAAGCCACGATATCTGAAAACCCAGATTTTTTTCGCACAACTTAGTTGTTACAACTTGCTCCAGGAAAACTGTGAGCAGAATCACTAAGAAAGGAAACACCAAGCATCTACTAAATTCTGAGACTTCATTTGACCTACAAGAGCAGTGAGCTTGATAGTGCTCCATCCATTAGTATTGCTGGCCAAGGCTGCTCAATAAAGGCTTTACGATGAAAGCATAACAACCACAGCAGGCATAATTCTTAGTGTTCTTGTGGACAATGGCTAAATCAATACTGAGCACCAGCCTCAGACTTTCCAGATAGCAACACGGTAAGTCTTCCTTCTTCATATAACTTCACTAACAGCATGCAGTAAACCATTCAGCAGGCAAGAAAAAATCCTGCATTTCAACACAATAGCATAAATTTTCCCCTTCTAGGTTGTCCTCTGCTGTGGAAACAGGATAGATAGGCCAGTGTGAAGTGTGCTACCTGGGCATGTACTCACTTCTATGGATTTGCTCCTGCACAGTGAAACTTCTCCCTTGTGATATTTAGAAGAACACAGCTATTATCTCCAATGCATTGCCCACTTTCAACCTGCATCCTCAATTATGTCTGCAAGGTCACACAACTAAAATCCAACAGTGACAGAAAAGGATCTCAAGCCAACACTGTGTCCAACTTTCCTTAGAAGCAAAGCACGGAATCCACAGTTAACTCACAGTTTTCTAATCATCTGAGCCATTAGCCATGCTATACCCTCACTGTACCAGCTGAGCTTTATTTCACACCTTTAACCTCCCACAATTTAAATATTTATAGCTAAGCTCATTACATAAGCTTCCTTTATAAGTAATAACCACTGTAGGTCAGGAGTCGTTTGATCCATTTCAGCACCTATTTAATAGAGATGAGTTCTGGCAAGCCTTGCTAAGAGCACTCACTGGATCTCCACAAATTTCTGTAGGAAACTGGGATGACCAGCTAAGATGCAGTATGTCCACCCCTCATATGTCTACATTCCATCAGGAATCCTGAATCAGTCATGAATTGATCCTGCCCTGTGTCTGTCAGTCTCTTAAAAGGACTGTAACACTGATCTCACATAAAATTACTGTGAAGAAAAAGCCCTTTGAGGCTGTTCCATGTGGCTACCACGGCAGTGTGGCCAGAGAAGGACAAGGCAGAGCTGAGTGGCCCTCAATAACCACATGTTCTGACACCTTCTTGGGGAGAATTTACCCGGGTAAGGGGAGATTTCTAGCCTAAGACACAGCAAAAGAAACACCACTGCTACTAAACAAGGGATATGCTTGGGCTCTAATCCAAATTTAATCTATCCAGTACTCTCTGTGAAATATTTCTATGTGTATTAAATGATTTTCAAGTATGCCAAAATCAAAATAAACCAAGTATGGTTTCTTAATTGCATGTATAATCACTTCTCTAGTATATGTGCAAATGGCATAAATAAAGGCACTAAAAACACATAAGAATATGAACAAATATACATTTTAAATGTCTGCAAAACCTCAAGCTACCTAGGATACCTGGCCTCAATTTCTTTTCTGACTTGGGAGCACAAAAGCCTTTGATTTTCAACCATTAACTCTTGTGTGACGCTGGGATGTACAGGCCAGTTAACTTGAGGATGGTGAAAACTGCAAAGATCCCTAAAGAATAGTCTGACTTTACTTATGTGTGAAGTCACTCATCAGTGAATGCAAAAGGAAAACCAAACAGAGCTGGCCCCAGCCACAAAGGTGATGGAAAGGACAGGGTAATACCACAATCAACTTCTTTCACAGGAAGAGAACTCTTTTCTAGTTAAATCCTCTTTCACAGAGGATTAAGCTACTATGAAAAAAAACATAAAAAAAGAAGAACAGTGTCTGCATAACAATTGCAAAACTGCACCATCTGTAGACAAGCATCAGAGTACTTAAAATCCCATTGGCAGACCACTGAAAAACCAGTTTGGCAGTGTCTGCTATACTCAGAATCAAGTGAAAGGAGAAGCCAAGATTAAATCTATAGAGATACTCAGATGTGGAGTCTCTCTTCTGTCAAATGTGGATATATCCCCATGCATCACAGCCCAGTGAAAGAAGAACCACGCAGACAGGCTGCAGCTGGAGAGCACACATCCTGTGGGGTCACAGCGCAGGGGAGAAACCATGTGTGCTTCAAATGCAAGATGCACAAGCCGAGGGACCCGAGAGTGTGAGGTGGAAGCCAAATGTGTGATCTTATACTTCATGCATGAGACTTGTCAGGCCTGCCTACAGCCTTACAAAAACACTCACAAACCAATTTCAGCCAGCTGGTTTGTATTTTTATTGTATTTCCTAGGGGCAGAAAACGGAGTCTGCCCACAAACTGCATTCGTATTCTCCTCGTGTAAATTTTACTTTTCAGCACAGCTATGATGGGTTTAATTTCACCTTGATTTCTTTGGAGGGTAAAAGCATTACAGAAAAAATAAATTTCTTCTGCTTTGCCTTCAGCCAGAGAATGACAGCAACATTCTCCCTGCGAAGAAACTGGTAATGCTGCAGTGATTTTTATCACTAGCACTTGTATCTCCTGGATATTAATAGATGTTTGGAAAATGCTGTAGTATCTCTTTATTTATAAAATATAACTGGGTATAATTCTGCAAAGTGATGAATACCTCTGTATCAGGAGCTGAGCAGATCACTTGTCTCAACTCTGCAGTTTACATTAATGGACCACTAAGGTTTGGCTTGGAAAGAGGATGATAATATCCCAGATGAGGCAGACCTACATTATGCAATCAGCACCTACTCTGTCATGACAAGGGCACAACTGCACTCCCCCTACCTGCTGCAAAGTCAACAAATGTGGGTGCACCACCTGTAAATCCATCCAGGTCATTACAGGGAGCAGGCATGCTTTATTTTGGAAAAAGCTGACCAACACATTATAGTACTTGTCAACATCAGAGTATCAAAATTCAGACAGATTTTAAGCCAGAGAAATAAAAAAAAATAATGTAATAAGGGCAAGAAATTACATTTCAATGAGAATAATGAGGTACACAAATATGGGTTGGGGAACTCACAGATAGATGGAAGTTCTAAGGGAAAGGACCTTGTACTAAAGCAGTTCTTAAACTTGGTATGAGACAATAACACCCCACACTTTTGGGAAGTGCAAATACTATGATGGAGCCAGTGAAAGATGGAAGAGCTTTAAATACACTTCCAGTAAGATTTTTTACTAAATTTAGCATTTAGGGTTCCATGCCCATATTGAGAAAAAAAATGCTGATCAGTTTGGAGAGACTATGGAGAAACACAAGGAGGAATATGCAGAAGGAAAAGTAACTGAGGGAGTAAAGAAAAACCCCAACAGCTTTGTTGGTTATAAAGGTTATATATATATATATATATACATATATAAACCAGCTGGTTATAAAGGCCTCGCAAGAAGGTAGGAGAGGGAAACAACTTCTAAGGATGCTGTAGCATCACCCAGGAAGAGTGTGAAACCTACCCCATTAGAATTTTTGAAACATTAAACAGCCACATCCCAAGAGCAACTAAGGCAGCATGATCCTGGATTGCAGCTCAACAATGAACTAAGTAAAACCTTTTCTTTCCCTTGAGTTCTAGATTTCCTTTTCCCTTGTCAGTGTTGGTGAGATTTGTTTCTTGCTTGTTTTGTTTTTCCTGTGGATAAGCAAGGCAGAATGTCCACAGTCTGGCTTTCAGATCCTGACAGGAGACTGCAGGGTGTAAGCTTCGGAAAACATTTTTCTATTCTGTGGAAGCTATGCACACTTGAAATGATAAAAATTCCACAAAAAAATTCAGAGCCTTCAAACCATCATGAGCCAGAGTAGGTATTTTAAAGACAATTTTCATTATACTACATATTGCTCACTTGATTATAATCTGATTCTATTCTCACTTTAATAGGCATCACTTTTGCTGACTTCAACAGCATTATTCCTCCTGTTTACACACTCACTACATTCAATGAGTGTAGACCCAGCCCTAAACTAGTAAAATGGATTTGGCATGACACAATTTTAAAGTTCTGGGTATTTTTTGCCATTTACTACCGTCCTCCAGGTTTCCTTTATATCTATAAATTGTCTCTTTGATGGCAGTGGCAGGAATGTATTTGTGTAAGCCAGTGTTTGCTTCCATAAGCACAGGAAGACAGATGAACCCCTGCAGAACTCTGCAGCTGGGGTGAGATTGATCTGTAACTCAATCCAGCAGTTCTTAAACACAGGTAACATGAAAAGCTCTCCAGCAAGCTGCTGAATACTGCAGTCTGTTTAGAAACAATACAAGAAGTGACTGAGTAGATTCATCTCATTCTAACAAAACTCTCACTGAACAAGACAAGTTTCCTCAAAAGGCTGGGTTTTCCACTCACTTTCTGTGGCTTCAGCCCCTGGTAAGCTGCACTTGTGAGTTCATGAATGCAGCAGCATGAAGTAAGGCATATTGAGAATCCGGTGGTCTTTTCAGATCTCAGTCCACCTGTAGACAAAAGCCCTAATAATGTTCAACACTTTACACAGCGGCTGGACCTGAGAAAACAGTCAGAGAATTACCACAACAATAAGTCTAACGACCTACAAGTTAAACTAAACTGAAAATATTCTGAAACTCCATTCTACTAAGTGTTCTAAAACTACATTCAATATCAAAGCCCTGGTGATGTCCAGCAGTGCCACATCATTGCTCCAGCAGGCATCTTCCACACACAAATTTCATTTTTTCAGACATGAAGTTTCTCCAGTTCCACAATGTTAAACTGGAGCTTGTAAGACCTGAAGACCAAACTAATGAATAAGAACTTGCCTCTTCTTATCTTGGAGTACTCCCTGAAGGAGTGTGTATCCAAAATAGGGGCATACCAATGCAATATCAAGAACACAGGATTGGCAAAGGTAGCTGAGAGATTATCCTTCCTGGAGGCCCTCCAAGAGTAAATAGTCCTTACATCCAAGAAAATACTTAACCTCTAAAGGCTCTAGGAAAGTCACAGTAGGTAACTTTAAGTTTGTTATTCTCAAACACAGCTGTCTGTTAAAGAATCAAAAGGGTAAAGTGTCCAATTCTCATACAAGTAAAATCTAGTATCGGTCCCCTTCCAAAATCTGTTTTACCCAGGAAGATAACTGGCAAACAGGAGGTTTTTAGGGAGCCAAGAGACATAAAGTTATGTCATGACCCTGTTTTATTTGCTAAACCCTTCCATTAAAGTTGAACCTGAGGAAATCCACAGAGCTGATAATCACCAAAATTATCTTCCCTTGCAGGTAAAAATAGAGAAGGTAGAAGAGTTTTTCAGGTGGAAAAGTGTTTCATTACTTTCACAGCAAAGAAATTCTGCGTATCTAACCACACTACTAACACCTTTCTCATAAGAGAAGTCATCACGGTGACTTTTATACAGGAGAATTTCTGATTTCTGCATATGATACAAGCAGAAGATCCTAGAATCCTGGATAAGGTGTAAAAAGAAAGTGCTTAAGATGGAGGTAAGCCCATAAAATCCAGCACTTGGAAACCAGTGTCGAATCCAGAGCTGGGGTTAACTGAGGATGCCTTGAACGTTGCATGGATCATCAATCAAGACAAGCACTCCAAAGGAAATGCCTCGCCTCTGCTCCCTATGAAAGAGCTCCCGCTGCTTCTCACGCAGAGCACCATTGCTGGGAAGACATTTCAGGAGAGAACTGTTCCCTTGATTGTGCAGACTGCCAACAGCTCAGAGGATCTCTAACAAGCCACTCACAGAAGAAATCCTGAGCATTGTCCTGTCTCAAATCTATGGTAATTCTCCAGGTCAGGGGTCAAGTCCTTTGGCAATTAGCAGAATAAATTAGTTTTTTAATCACCTTGGAGGAACAAGTACCTAATCAATAGGGAGGTGCTGTGATACGTGACTAAAGCTGTTCACAGAATCACATAGCTAGAACGTCCTGGTTTTGAATGACATTTCCTACCCAAAATAGCCTGGAGGAAGAGAAGTGCTGTTGACAAATGGGAGCTGAGTGAAGCTGTTTGGGAATGCAGGGACGGTGTGTTGCCTTAAGCAGTTTAAGTAAATCTGTGTGTATTGCAAAACTACATCTCTGAGACTATTTCAAAGTTAAGAGTTGCAAGAAGTTATTCAGGAAATAATGTGAAAAACAGGTCTGGTGGCATCAATCAGAAATTGGTAACACTTCCACTGCATGGCAAATTGGGAAAAACTGCACAGAACTGAAACTAGGAGAGCAAAGCCATGGCGAAACCAACTGACAAAATAAAACTGCCCACTGGCTATGTCTGGGAACTAGAGCTCCCCTTAGTATCACTGCATGCTTTGCTTTGGTAGGTGTTCACCATTTATTAGCACAAATAAAATTGTGTCCTGAGTGTAGCAACCAGGGTATGCTCAAAATTTTGCAAACAGCAGACCTGGAGTTTGCTTCTATTTTAAGATGAAAGGTCACAGTTCATGCAGCTTTTTATCCAGGTCTTGCTCTGACACAACCTTCAGTAGCTCTGATGCCATCCAGAAGGACCTTGACAGGATTGAGGAGTGGGCCTGTGCAGACCCCATGAGGTTTGACAAGGGCAAGTGCAAGGTCCTCCACATAGACTGTGATTGGATTGAGAATGACATGAAAAGTTGGACGTGACCCAGTAACGTGTGCTCACAGCCCAGAACCACATCCTGGCCTGCATGACAAGGAGCAGAGTCAGGAGGTTGAGGGAGGGGATTCTCCTCCTCTCTTCTGCTCTGGTGAGACCCCCCCTGGAGCACTGTGGGGTCAGATCTGTTAAAGTCTGGGGTCAGACCTGTTAAAGTGGGTCCAGAGGAGAGGTCAGAGGGCTGAAACACCTCTCCTATATAGACAGGCTGAAAGGCTTGCTCACCCTGGAGAAGAGGAAGCTCCAGGGAGACTTTACTGAAGCCTTTCAATACTTAAAGAGAGGGAGCTTAGAAGAAAGGGAGACTTTTCACCACAGTCTGTAGTGACAAAACAAGAGTCAATGGTTTCAAACTGAAAGAGGGTAGGTTTAGATTGAATGTTGGGAAGAAATTTTTTACAATGAGAGTGTTGAGACATTGAAACAGGACGCCCAGAGAAGCTTTGGATGGCCCATCCCTGGAAGTGTTCAAGGTCAGGTTGGATGGGTCTTTGAGCAACCTGATCCTGTGAGAGATGGCCCTGCCTATGGAATGGGGTTTGGACTACATGATCTTTATAGGTTCCTGCCAACCCAAACCATTCCATGATTCTATGAACTTTATGTGCTTCCCAAACAGGCCTAATTGCATTCAGTCCTGGGCAATTTTCCTTTGAGAGCCACAAAAAAGACACAGTGACCCTAGACAGCTTCTGTGAAGCTAAAGCAAACTGCTTATGCAAGCAAACTATGGACTATCACACAAGATGGATTATATATATTCTCTCTTATCAAGAGCTTTTAAGAGAGGCCAATGTCTTCTTTTAAAGTGTCCCAATTACAAAACCCAAGGTTTCCCTTTTTTTTTCTCTTTCCCCTCTCTATCAAGACTGTTCTCTCTACCATTTCCAAATTACTTATCGAAGTTTCTTAAATAAGGAACCTCAGTCCAAACCCCAAGCCCTCGTTTTATCCAATCTGCAGTTTGATAAGGTTTCAAGATCTTTATCTGTATTGTTTATCTGTTTTAGGCTTCTCTAGGATTATCAACCTGACTTCCTGTAGTAGGTCAAATTATCTGTCTGTCAAAATGAACAAACAGAAACAAGCTTGTGCAAAAATAAAAGGAAAAAACCTTCCAGATTTCTCCATTATCATCAGATTATTTGAAAAACTGTCTTATGCTGGGACCCAGTAAAATCACAAAGCAGAAAAATGCTCAGGAAGCATTCCAGTCTTATGTAAGGTAAGAGGCAATACACTCTGCAAGTAAAATTTGCCAGCCAAACTAGCACAGAAGCTCCACCAGCTCCCCTGTGGACTTGTGTTGCATAGAAGCTCTGATTAGATTACCATAATGATCCGATTTAGGCCACAAAATCTATTATTCTGAACCAGCACATTATCAGAGATAATTTTGTAAACTGATGTCAACATTAGAGAAACTCAGATTATTATTCGATCAATACTTGGAACATTAAAATAAATTCCTTAGAGCCCTTCTGTGTATCTTGTGCATCAGTAACAGACTGGAGTATTTGCAGAACTCAGGGCAAGTATCAAGTCTGTTTGTGTAGTCAAACAAGAGTCCTCTGAATTTCTGTGAAGTCTCTCTGGCCTAACTGACATTAGCTAACAGCTGCTCTTAAAAATCTTACTGCTCTTAGTAATGAATCCAAGGAAAAAACCCTTGGGTGTATTGGCAGGACCAACCTTCCCTAACCTCCTCCTGTGGGGGAGTAGATTTTTCAATAGCTTTTCAAAGAACTAGAAAGTCTGCTTTGGAAACAAATCAGGAAAATTCCCAGCTGGCAAGACACCAGCTTTCCCTGACGCATTCCTGTTATCAGCTAATTTAATGATGTAATTCAATCTTCCTCTGGGTTTTATTCTCAGAGATCCCAAATGTACACATTCATCTATAAGGACTTTTACCATGGATAAACAGCTTAGATAATCTCTTTTGACTCACTCCATCACATCAGGCTTGGAAGCGAAGTGAGAGTGAGGCACATCCTGCACAGCTCTGGATTTTTGGCCAAAGCATCCATCAGTTAAAGAGTCAGGAAAGAAGAGCCACCCACTGAAAAGTAAACATATACTAGTGGAAAAGTAGAAGCTAAAGCTCCTTCCCCTTCTCATCAGAACACAGGAGTAGTAAAAATTAGGCAATTAGTCACAGTCTAGCAGCCTGCTCTCAGCACATTCACTGGCACACCATCTGGACACCCCTCCCAGACCAGCACAAGCTGCAGAGCCCAGCCCCAGCAGCTCTTCACTGCAAAAGGACAAAGGCCAACAGGCACAGGGCAGCAAGCACTGCTTTAAAACAAGCCATTAGACCAACCTCAGTTTCCAAAAGAGCCCACGTTGCTTTGGATACTTCTGGCTAACTGAATTACCTGGGGAAGAAAAAAAAAAAATCCAGAAATTCTCCTGATTGTCTTGCCCAAAAATATATATATAACCTGAAACATGTCAGAGGAGTGCATAATGAATTCCTGTTTCTGAACTGGTATCTTCAGCTCCTCAACCACAGTGAGCACCAGAGCAGAAAACACCTCAGTTAGGCTGATTCTTCTCAGCAGACATGGTTAACTCTCTCACTGATGGGTACATTGGAGGAAAATACTCTGCAAAACAATTACAGCATTTAAAATGGTTTAGTACACACCAGTTTTCCAACTCAAGACATCAAAGAGGTGGAGATTTTGAGATTTTGCCATAGAAAAGAGTAAGACCATGAAATTGAGGCTGTTCAGCCTGGAGAAGTGAAGAGACCTTGCATTGAGAACTCATCACAACCTTTCAGAATTTGAAGAGGGCATATTGTGCAACTGTATCCAGAGGGATGAAACTTCTTTTGCTCCTAAGCAAAGTGATCAAACTTAATGGAGGTGTTCTTTACGGAATTATATATTTAAGTTTCCTTTATTTTTTTTCATTGATCAGCTACAGAACACAGGTTTATGAACCAATCTGATGGAGGCATTAGTTTTAAGGTGACTTGGGAGCCAAAGCAGGAATATCTCCTAAAAACTGTACCTTTGCTAAGCAACAGCAATTGGTATGACAGATACAGCTGACAGTAGGCAACAGACACACAGCTGCTGCATTTAAAGTCAGGTATTGTGTCAGAAAATAGTCCAGCAGTTCCTAAAATAAGTCTCAGAGCACACAGCATAGCACTAGACTCTTGCAATGGAAAGTCTGCCAAACCCCTTCAAACCTTACAAAGTGTAAATGAAAGGAAGCTAAACGTTACTCAGTTTTGTTTTTCCAGCCTTATATATGCACTGAAAATCTAATTTTTATCATATACATATTATATATGTATATATATGTGTATCACATACACACACATTCCTGAGAAAAGCCTGTGGTGAGCTACTTATTACAAATTTTGAGATTACTGCATGCTGCTAATATGTCCCATAATGTACTTTCTAAAGTCATATCAGCATCTTTTAAAAAGGCTGTAATATGGGGTAGACTGCTCAAAGCCTAAAGCCAGGAATATAACCCAATCCAGAAATGCCACAAAAGTGTTAATTCCAGAACCTTAGGAAGGACAGGGGAAAGATGTTATTCAACATTGTCACAGTACCTGTGATGTTCCAGTGTGAAATCATAAGTAGCAAAGAAATGTGGTCGAGTAAAGGTCTGACTGATCAAGGCTATTTTCTGTCAAAAACAAGGCAGGTTGCTTTTTAAAACCAAAAGGAAAGGAGGAGCTGTAGCTCTGAGAGATGTCCAAAGCAAATCAGGTAGAAGTTTTTTAGCTGGCTTACTTGGAACATATAAGGAAAATCCCTATCGGTAAGCATAATGTTAGGGACATGTTTTGGTATTGTATCTCTTGCTTCTTTATTTCTAGGAAACAAATTTATTTTACTTTTTTATCATTTTTTACCTTCTATGTAACTTATTTTATGAAAATTATAAGCAAGATTTATTAATGTAAATCTGAAATTTTCCTGGCAGTTTTTAGTAAACTTGTTTTATTAAAATTTCTGTTGCAACAAAACCTGCACAAGTGTGTCCTTGCAGACAAGGACAAGCAGAGCTAAGCAGCCAAGGAATTCTAAACCTCACATTTCTTTGCTCAGACCACAGCTCAGTAATACAGAAAACCTGTCTGTAAGGCTCACAGCACCAGATTAAAAATTTTCTAGCTACATGACACAGAAGATTGTCCAATAGAAGCTCATTCTGCCGGTCTAAATCCATTACAGAAGTATGGACAACTTGAGGTTGTACCAGCAGACTTTTGGTGAGATCAGGTTTAGTTTTGCCTTCCACAGCAGCCTTGGAAGCCAAAGGAGCTGACAGAAATGTGGGCATGTGCCAGACCTCAAATTAGATCCAGCTCATCTTGCTGCATGGTCCAGTAGTCCACAGATGAGTACAAATGATTTTGAAGCCGTAGCTTCTGTCTTCTGCAGAGAACACAGATAGGCCTGTCTATTCCCACAGATCTCTACTGGCCTCAAACTTTAATTGAGTTTGAAAAGCTCAAACAACAGCAGTACAGGG
>VWZW01001292.1:4944-25591 GCA_013397115.1 Edolisoma coerulescens
CAAGGACATGGAGCGCATGTTCCGCCTGTGAGTGGGGCGGGAGCGGGGAGGGGGGCTCGCTGCCCGGCCCGTGGGCTCCGGGGCTGGGGCTGTGCCTTTCCCCGCAGCCCCTCCCGGCGCCGGCCCCCGGGGGCACATCTGGAGAGGGGCTACCCGCTCTCGGCGGCGTGCTCGCATTTCTCCGCGGTTTTGCGGTCGGGCTGGANCCGGAGCTCAGCCCTGCGTTTAGCTCACGGCCTCTGCTCTGCCTGGGATTGGGACGGCGGCTGTTTGTGGTGGCCCCCGGGAGCCGTGGCTTTGCGGGACGCTCTGGGTGGGACGGGGGGCTGTGAGAGCACAGGCACTCTTCTGCCCCACACCACGGGACACCGGGTGGGTCTGTGTCCCGGGGCCCGGCAGAGGCGCTGGACATTTGTCCGCAACAACTGCGATCCTGAACACCCCCAGCAGTCCTGCTGGCTCTGTCTGGCAGTGTCCTAGCTCCGCGCACAGTTCTGTCTGCCGGGCTTGGTGCTCCCTCCCGTGCACCCAAACAAATCTTGAGCACAGCTTCCTCTTGTTTCCCCCTTCCCGGGGGCTGGGATGGGGTTCCCCTCCCAGCAGGAAGATTTGTGTTAAAGTCAAGCTGCTGCTAGCAGCAGGGAGAGCTGCTTCTGTAAGCAGAAAGGCTTGGCCCTCCCCGGGACCGTGATCCTGCCCTTTTCTCTTCTCCAGACCCTGTCCTGGCTCTTGCAGTTAGGCTGTGCCTGGGTACCTTTGTTTGTGCTCAGGTTTCCTTCCAGCACCACAGACCCGTGGGCTTCTGGGGACCAGTGTCCTCCCAGCCCCACGACAGGCTGCCAGGCAGGAGGTGGCAGGACCACAGAGCAAGGTGTGAAGATGTACTTCACCTTATGGAGGTGACTGAAGCGAGATTTGTAACTTGTTAGGTCATTGTTCTCCTACCTGAAAGCTGCCTTGGGCACCCTGGATTGTTGTAAGGAGACCAAGAGCTTCTTGAATACTGCCAGCTCCAAGCACTGCGGGGTGTTGCCTGTCCCAGCCGGGCTGTTGCCACAGGAGACCAGGCAATGGGCTTTTGTGAGCCTCCTGGAGTTTGGAGTTCTTTGTTGCACGGGCAGCGTTGTGTTGGCAGCTGGTGCGGGAAGCGAGGTGGTCGGGGCAAGACTGCTGCTCCACTCTCTCCTATGTCCCTTTTGGCTGTGCTTAAAGGGATCCCGCTCCATGGAAGGCTGAGACGCGGTGCTGTGAGGACTGGAGGACAAACAATGCAGGCAGCTGCGATGCCCAAAAGCTATGTGCGAGAGCCTGGAGTGGGCAGCGGCACTGCCTCGATAGGGAAGAGGAAAGGAATGGCGGTGATTTTGGGAAATAAAAAGTGGAAGAGCTGAATTGCAGCCTAATTTTTCAACAATGAGCTCATTAAACACCAGCCTTGTAAGCAGGAAAAGCTAGGCTTTGCAGTTGAATATTAATCAGCTGGTCAATGTAGCTGGAAAGCATTGCATACCCTGTGAGAGCTGCTGATGCCGAATGGGGAGGAAGGTGGGCTGCATGCTCCCCTGTTGTGTTGCCTGGACAGGCAGCCAGAAAACCCTGTCCTGGTGTTCACTGCTACGTGCACCTGAGGTTTGCAGTGGCAGAGGATCTGGTCTTTGGTCCATCTGCTGCCAGTGACCTGTCTCAACTATTGGCTGACATCATGTGCTCCATGAGGAGAGGAAATGTTCCCCTTAATTCCTGTCAGTCAGAGCTTGAGTTAATGTGATTAAGGCTTTAATTCTCTGTATGGCTTATTGGCCCTGGCCACCACAACCCAGGGTCTTTCTTACATCCCTCTCTCAAAGGCTTATTTTTATCCTTTAGTATCTTCTCACTGCCACAGGATGCCAGGTTTCCACTATGAAACTGCCCATCCAAAAAAAAATGTTTCTTATCAGTTTAGTGGGACTTGTAAATATGTAGTTCAGACTAAATTTGAGCCTGTGGTCCTGTGCATGGTGTGGGCTGGGTCATGGTGCTCCAGCTGAAAAGATGTCCTGGTGATAGTGGCCACCCTGAATGCCTGTCAGGGCATCCTGTGATATGGATGGCAGCTGTGACTGCCAGGGTGGAAGCAAAGAACTCATCTGAAAGTGGGACTCCCCGTAATATGGTGCTCCATCCAGTGCTGTGTGCTGCTGGCTACACCAGGAGCATCCTTCCAAAGCAGAAAAGATGCTCTTTTCTCTGGCTGCCACAGTTGGGCTCACTTTTTCCCCTTTCTTGTCCAAGCCTCCTCTTGTCAGCATCTCTCCTTTTTGACCCCATTCCACTGAACATGGGGTGCAGGTATCTGCTGGAGTGCTGGGTGCAGGCAGCTTTCAGGGTGGGTATTTTTTTGGCAGAGAGACCAGGAAGTCTACAGCTCAGGCTAATTATAATGTGACCTAATTAGCTGCCTATTCTGACAATATGTGAGGACTGTGGTAACCATGATAACCTCTCTTTCCTGAGTCATCTAAGCGAATTCTCAGGGCCTCTGGAGTCTCACAGCTCCCCTTGGTGCCATCTTCGTCCAGGAAAATGGCAGA
Organism: Edolisoma coerulescens; assembly: GCA_013397115.1. Lineage (NCBI taxonomy): Eukaryota > Metazoa > Chordata > Aves > Passeriformes > Campephagidae > Edolisoma > Edolisoma coerulescens. Next base: position 7,518 of record VWZW01001292.1, read on the forward strand.
GGGGAGTGTGAAAGCCAGGCAGTGAGGCTGTGCCTGGCAGGAATGACATTTATGAGATGTAAGGGGGAGGAAAAGAGACAGCAGCTTCATCTGTGGGGTGTGAGGGAGTGGAGAAATTCCAGTCTTATTGTTGCTTCTGTATGTAGGGAATTTCATGTGTTGTCCACACGTTGCACAAGTGCTTTGCATCTGGCTGGTGGGAGAGGCTGTGATGTCCCCTTGCCCTCCTAGAGCCATTTAGGAGCCCCTTTGCCAGGTGCCCCTGGCCTTGTCTGACATGCTGCAGCAGACCTGCTCTCTCCAGAGCTGCCGTGTGCTCCGTGTGACCGGCTGCCTCTGGTCTGTGACTGGCTGGCTGTGGACTCCCAGTGGACAGGGAGGTTATTCCCATGGGGACTCAGCCACCCAGCCTGGGCCTGCAGGTCTTGCCCAGCATCTTGGAGAACATCTTTGCAGAGGAGACTCTCATCCCACCCTCATATCCCTCCAAGAGCAGGAGAACCCCTTCTGTCTGGGCTGGGGAGGATGAAGCTGCATGTGGCTGAGGAGCCTGTTCCTGTCCCCACCCTGGTATGGAGGAATTGTTCCCAAAGCACTTGGCAATAGAATAGAATATTGCATTTGGAATAGACCACCAATGATCACATCTAATTCAACTGCCTGATTGCTTCAGGGCTGACCAAAAGTTAAGGCTTGTTATTAAGGGCATTGTCCAAATGTCTCTTAAACACTGACAGGCTTGGGGCACTGACCACCTTTCTTGGAAGCCTGTTCCAGGGTCCGACAACCCTCTCAGGCTGAAAGAAAGGCTTCCTCAGGTCCAGTCTGATCCTCCTCTGAGGCAGTTTTGAACCATTCCCATTTTTCCTGTCACTGGATATCAGGGAGCAGAGATCAGCACTGCCTTCTCCATGTAAGGTGAACTGCTCAGAGGGAATAAAGTGCTACTTAGAAAAGATTTGAAATATTTAGGAGAGATTATTACTTCAGCACCTATTCCAACTGCTTTATTTCAAAGCCTCAATTAGGCATACATTGCAGCATACAGGAACTGCAGATGAAAGTACAGGTGCCCATAGTGTGTGGAGTAAGTTAAGGTACAGCAAACACGTACAGGGAGGGCAGGTTTTCATTCCAGCTTTTCTCAAGAAATGTAAATGTTTAGAAACTGCTCTTTGATCCTTCAGGATCTGGGATTTCTCATTCAGTTGCCCTTTTTTTGTTAAGTGGTGTTTTAGAGGCAGCTGGAAGGTGACTGCAGTCACTACAGGTGATGCAGTCCTTGGCATCTCCTTTCTCCTCCCTTTCTGATCCCTCTTTCTTCTGCGATGTAACCCCCCAGCAGCTGCATAACACCAATGCAATGCTTGTACTTGGGCAGTAATTGTGCGTAACAGACTTCATGCTCTTAAGCAACTCTGGTCAGCAAGCATTCCCTCCTTCCCCCCAATTTTGTGTCCTGCTTTCCTCTCCCAGTGCTTTGGCAGCCAGGCACGCTCTGTGGTCCGGGTGGAAGCGAGCCAGCGTGGGAATCTGGGTGCATCCTTGTTGCAGCAGATTTTGGCAGCTGCTGCTGTGTCTCATCTGCTGCCAGGAGCGCTGCTGTGGCGGCAGTGTGGCAAAGCTTTATCACAGCAGCCACGGTGCCCATACCTGCCTGCGGCATCCCAGCTGTCCTAGGTGGGACCTGCCGTGGCCATAGCACCGACCTGCTGCTGGAGTGGCCTTCCTGTGGCGTGAGATGCCTGTGCCTGTTGGCACAATTCCCCTCTGTAATGCCTGCTCATCACCCGGGTGAGGCTTGGCTCATGCCCCAGGGAGCTTTGAGCCCGAAGGAAGCAAAGCTCTGGTGTCACAGCAGGACAGCGGGTGATGGCAGGGTTGGCCAGGCACCCGAGTGCTGCGTGCTCTTGCCGTGCCACTCCTGGAGTACAGGATGGGATGGCTCCCCCGGATGCTGGGGTGTGTTTAACTTGCCCTGGTGCCCTCTTCCAGCTCTGCTTGTGAGGGTGATGGCTGTCCATCACCAGGGCAGGGCTGTGCTGCTGGCAGCTATGTGTGAGACGCCTCCGGGGCTGGCTGAGCCCAGGGCCCTGAAAGGGGACTCCCAAACAGCAGATGGGAGTTTTATGATCTCTCGAAAGGCAGACCATGGGGTCCTCGGTAGGACTGAGGTATGCTGGGAGCATCAACTGACCAGCAAGGTGCAGTCTGCATTGTGCCCCACAGTGTTGAATGCCTGTGGTCTGCTGACGGGGGGTGGTGGGGAATGAATTGTGCTGTCTCTCGTGCCCTATAAATAAGCCTCTCCCTAAATAGTCTGGCTGCGCAGCAGCTGAGTGGCTGTACCCAGGTCCTAAAATAGTTGGGCTGTTTTAGGAGGCGGGGGGGCAGGGAGCGAACGTAGCAGTTGGCAGGGCGCTGCCATTGGGTTTCAGTGTCCCTCTGTCTGGCTGTCCCTGAGTGCAGGGGACTGGTAACCTGATTTCTGGGTGCTTCTCAGCACCAGCTGTACTCTGGCCCAGCGTGCTCAACACCCATTGTGTGGCTGGTACAGCGTGCTGCTCTGCCAGGCCCGCTGTTGGCAAGACCCCATTTCTCACAATCCTGTCTTTGTCCTGCCTCTCTGCCGGGATGAGCCCTGAAGCTGTGCCCCGTGCTTAACCCTTTCAGGGCGGTGTACTGGTCCCCGGGCCAGAGTTTAGCTGCAGGTAGTGTCCATAACAGGAGGGTGAGATGAGCACAGCAGGCACAGGCTGGGCTTGTGCCCTACTTCTGCCTTCATCTCTGTTACACAGAGCTTCCATGTGGGGCCGGGCAGTGTCCCAACCCCAGATGGGCAGCCCTTGGAGGGGGCCTTGGTATTATTTTGCTTCTGTACCCAGCCAAAGGCCAGCATGAGCCTGTGGGGCCCCAAAAAAACCCAACTCTGGATGCCTCTGCCATTACACATTTTGCTGCTGTGTCTAATCAAAGGCACTGCGTCTCCAGCCACCTTACTCTGGAGGAACAGCTCTGCGCCCTTTCTCCCGAACTTGAAAGAAAAGCAAACTGACTATTAAATATTGCACTTACTATGCTTCTGTGATGTCTTGGAAGTGCATCTCAGCGTCAGGCTGGGTAATGCTGTGAACGTGCCTTAATTAAATGACACCTTCCTTGCTGCGAAGAACCTGCTGCACTTCCTCCCTGTGACATCCCAGGTCTGTGACCTGGTTTCTGCTCTGATAGAGGTTTCTTTCGTAATGTTTCAGAAAGCTGTCCAGCCTGGTGGGCTCATGGGCTTGCTGGGTACAGAGAGTGCAGGCAGATTGGTAACAGGGGCTCTGTGCCAGCCTAGTCTGGCAGTTATGTCCCTGTCATGGGGAGTCTCTTGGTCCTGTGACCCTTGGAAACTAAGAGCCACCAAGAATATCAGAAATAGTTGTGGGGGTGGTGGGACTCTGGAAAGTCATGGAGGCCACCCTAGTTTGGGGAAAAAGCATACTGTGCCTGTGCTTACGAAGGCAGGGACAGAGATCTTGGCTGCAGCTCTGCCTTGTGCTGCCCACGCCTGTATGCTGTTTGGGGATGGTGGCTTTGTTCATGCCTTCCTTTGCCACAGCTTCCTCTGTGGCTGTGAGGTTTCTCAGCTGGAAAGAGCTTCCTTCCAGGGTAACCACAACTGTGCAGATCTCTGTCTGGGATGGCTACAGCCCTCATTTCTTTGGAAGAGAGCTAACATGTCAATGAAGGGTGATGGGTGGGAGGATTTGACTGGCTCCCGCCCACTGGAAAGCTTCAGCACCGTGCCTAGGGTTTCCTTCTGAATGGTTGAAAGGATTTAACTCTGTCAGGGTTGAGATGGTGGCGATGGGGTAGTGGCGGGCTGAGCCAAGCTTGGGAGATCCTGCCCTGTCCTCTCCTGTGAATCCCTAGCTCTGTGCTGAACCCCGATGGCAGGACCAGGATGAAAGAGGGCTGTTGACGGGCTGATAACGGAGCGCCCATCCCTGCAGCCTTTGGACTTTGAAAGCTGGTGATAGCCCTGGTGGGTGTGAAGCGCTGGTTGCTGGGTGGGCCGGATGCTTTACCCACACGCACAGCAGATGTTGGGAGGAATTGGTGCACAGTCCCAGGCTGTGCGCAGCAGATCACTCACTGCCTCCCCATCCCTAAAGCACTCCTCCCCTTCCATGGGTGCTCTCCTCTGAAGCGTCCTTGCAGTCCTTGGTGCTCCATTAGGAGCATGGTCCCATTCTAGTCTTGTTCCTGGAGGTGGGCACTGGTTTTGTCTGCCAGCCTGGCCCTGTAGTGCAGCCCTGGCACCATAGCCCTGGCTGGGATTGCTGTGCTCCCCTGGGACTGTCTTTCTGCTCTGCCTGGGGACATAGAATAAACGGCTGCCCCGAAGTATGGTGCTTATTGTGGTACAAAAGTGTTTTGGAGAGGAAAGATCTTAACAGCTAGAGGGGGGGAATTTTGCTTACAAAGAAAGATTGCTTTCTGCCAGGATGTTCTGCTAGGTCTGTGCTTCATTTCTCCTTGAAACAGGCAGGAAACCTGGCAGCAGCTGATTCTGCATGCCTTTTCCTCACCATGTTGGTGCATGGTGTAAGCTGCGTGCAAGTAACCTTTGTGCTGGACAGGCAAGTGGGTGAAATGGAAATCCCTCTGAGATAAGCTGAGTTCCTCCATGCTCCTTCTGTGTGGGTGGTTTGGTCTGAGCTCCCCTGAGTACTTCTCTCTCTGGTGAGACAGCTCTGAAAGCTGACAGCTACTTCCCTGAGCTTAATATAACTCAGCACTGGCCATGTCATGCGGCTTCCCCGCTCCCCTGAGCTTTGAACCACACAGTGACTTTATCTGTGTACACGGTTCCTCTTCTGGGGAGATGACTATGGGGGTGATGATGGTTGACCCTTTCCCCTTTGCACCCTGCAGGTATGACTCAGGACGGGATGGATATATTGACCTGATGGAGCTGAAGCTGATGATGGAAAAACTGGGAGCCCCACAGACCCACCTGGGGCTGAAGAACATGATCAAGGAGGTGGATGAAGACTTTGATGGGAAGCTCAGCTTCCGTGAGGTGAGGGTGGCTGCAGTAACAGACAGGGATGTGGCTGTGGAGTGGGAGGAGGCAGCTGGGCCCAGTACTCTGTGGGCTGTAGGTAGCCCTTTCCCCTCTGTGTTTTTCCAGTGGTGGGGTGCAGTGGAGAAGCCAGTGAGCTTCCCCATGCCAAGGGTGCGGAGCATTGTTAACCTCCATCTCCACATGGCAGTCATGGTACCTGATGCCAAAGCTCTCCAACCTCCCTGCTTGTTTTGGGAGCACGTTTGAGCCCTGTTGCAGCTGCTGGGAGTACTCACTGAGCTCCCTGCTGTAGCTGGAGGGAGTTACGTCCCTTCTGTTTCCAGGTCTCATTACTTGGCTCCTATGGTACAGCAGCTCAGGCCTCATTTCAGGTGCAGTGCAGGAGCTCTGCTTGAAGCAGTTCATCTCATGGGGCACAAAAGCCTCTCTCTTCCCATTTGTATTGGGACCGTCTCTGCATCATGCAGTGACCAGCCACAGCAAGCTTTATGAGGGGTGGTCACCTCCCTGCAGCAAGGAATAAATGTGGGGATGCAGCAGTTTGATACGGCCCGCTGGCTCAGCAGGGAGACAGCTCAAACAGGTCTGTCTGTTGCCACTGTATTGTGACAGCTGGGAGGACCAGGATCCAGGCCAGGATCCTCTGCCAGGCAGAGGAAGAGAGGAAATTTGAGCAGTGACCTGCATGTACTCAGGGGTACCCAAATCGTCTCAGCAGGAAGAAGGAACCCAGGTACCAAAAGCTTCTGTTGCATCATCTCCTCCTCGCATACTTTGATAGCTGGCTCGGTCACAAGCAAATGTCACACTGTGGCTTTCTGAATTAACCCACAGCCCCTTAGGTAGCAGGAGGAGGGGCAGCACTGCTTATGTCCTGCACTGGTTTTGAGGGCTGTGCTGCTGTCCTGCTTCCTTCCGCCCCGCGGGACGGCTGCAGTGGGCCCCAAGCAGCTGGGCTCCCTTGTTTTTTTGCAGGTGCTCTCACCGTGCCTCTTCCAGGGTGGGGCTCAGAACGTCAAGCTCTCCGTTGTGGAAGTTTGAGAGCTCTGGCAGTGCTGGGAGGGAGGATGAGCAGCCAAGGCCCATGACTGGCTGGGCTGGTTGGGGCATGAGGGGTGACTGTCGCTCATGGAGCTGCTCCACCATCTCTCTGCGCTGGCACATCACACCATCTCCCTCTGCTTTCATGCCCCAAGGGCTTTGTTGGATTTATTTCACTGCAAGAGGGCAGCAGGAAAAGACAGAGGCCAAAGACTTGGGTTACAAGAGAAGGGGAAAGGATTTGCAAATCTGGGAAGTGAGAACCTGTACCTGAGTTCCCCGGTGCCCAGTCAGATGTGAACTGGAGGTAGCAAAGAATCCAGTGGAGCAGGAAGAGCAAGTGCCCATGGCCCCAGGTCACTGATTGCCAAATCACTTCGTGGGCTGAGGAGTCCTCTGTCTCTCTGTGTGCCTTCTGGGCCACCCTTCATTCTAGGTGAAGAGCTGGGGATAGCCTCCAGGCATGCTGCAGGGGCTCTCTCCCATGGAAGAGAAATGCCTTTATCCCCAAGGTGCTGAAAGATGCTGTGTTGTCCTGGCAGCAGTGGCATGGCACAAGTGGCAGAGCAGCTCCCCTTCTGCTGCCACCCCTTTGGAGCACAGCCCCCTGCATGGCTGCCTGTGCTGCCAGCCCCTGGCATGTGGCACGTGGCAGCTGGTGCTGTTGGAGCTTCTTGCCAGATGCAAAACAATGGTCAAGCACACGCAAGCTTGAGTGGCCCATGGGATGGAATGAGGGAGCATCCCTGGCAGAGCTCTGGGAACAAATTACACAGCAGCTTTGGCAGACACCCAAAGCTTCCTGTGGTGGAAAGGAGCAGGATGTTTCTTGCCTTGCTGCAGGTGTGCCCTGTCCAGCTGCTGTGTTCAGGCAGAGGTCAGTCAGGGAAGCAGGTTCCCTGGTGGGTTAGGAGGCCTCAACCATCCCATAGGCCTGTCCCATTCTGCTTCTCATTGGTGCTAACAAGCAAGCACGTGGAGGGTGACTAATCTGACTTGGGTCATCAGATAATACCAGGAGAAACCTGGTTTAAATGAGTGTCTGAACTCAGTAGGGTTCTGGCACTGGAGGGCTCCTGCCTGCCTATCCAGAGAATAGCAAGTGCTGGCATACCTGCATGAACATACTCTTCTTGTGGCCTGGACAGAGAATTGGTAGGGACCTCTTTCACTTGCAATAGATCACCTTTTTCTGCTTCTTTGAGTAGCGTCCTCCCATCCTAGATAAGCTGTTAGCTGGCAAGCAGGCTGCTGACAAAAGATAGGCCCTGCTAGGAAAGCTGCCTTCTACCATTGACCTTTGAATGTCCACCAATACATCAACAATTAACTGTACAAGACTCCTGCTGTGACTCAAGCAATGAAATTTAGGCTTAAAAGGATTAGGTGTAGTGGGGGGAAAAAAACCCCACACCTCTGACTGTCTAGTTCCATCATTACCACAGGAAACCAGAGTTAATTGCTGTAATAGTAATGTGTAATTAGAGCTGCTACCTAGAGCCCACAGAAATCCACCTACTGCCCCCACACCCTCACCAGCTGAAATGTTGACCCACACAATGGTGTTTGCTACCAGGGTTGGTGCAAACCACATCCTTACATTGTGCTGCTTTTCTGGCAAGCTGTTGATGCAAGGCGGCTGCTGCTGCTGGTCAGTCCCACACCTTTCCTTGCATAATGTCTGGTCTGGCCCTGTGGGGTAGGTCTTGGATCATGAAGGATGTGAGAGCAGATGCAATTTAGCATGTTAGTAGGTTGGAAAGTGTGGGTTGTGTAGTCCCCCTTGAGAGCAGAGCTTTGAAAGATACCTACCTACATCATTCACTTTTGCTTCTCTGTTGACATTTCCCTGAGACTTAGCTGCACGTGGCATGTCCTGGGCCCAGCAAGGGTGTGAGACAGGCTGGCAATGGGAGCTGAATGCAGATTGCTGGCGTTCTCTAGTTAGTAAGGACCAATACCTCAAGGGTAAATACCTGGTGAGGTCAGCTGCAGGCTGTGTGCTGACATGAGGAGGGATCGCTGCTGAGCTCCTGTGGAAATTAGCATGATGTCCCATAGTCCACCTTGCCGGATCCTTGGGACTGATGTTATGCTCTGTCCACCCCAACCAATGTGTCAGTCCCAAGTTTCCTTTAACTTAGCCCGCCCTTTGTGGCCACAGCAGCCTATATTCTTATAGAGGATTGCTGCCCCATCCCTTAGTTTCTGGATGATTCATGCTCATTTATACTCATGACCCAGTCCTTCCCCAGGTGACAGCTGTATCAGACCTCAGGATTGTGCTGCCTCCACTGCTCTTTTCCAATGTCAGGAAGTGGGACTTGCAGGGTGGAGAAGGAGGAACCATGATTAATTCCAGCCTAGCTGCCAGCCCTCTGTGTCACTGTGCCTGGTGGTGGCAAAGAGGAACTAGCCAGAGCCCAGGGGATCCGAGCAGAGTGAGAGGATGTCTTGGGGAGGATTTAGTTTCTTTTCAAGCAGGATGCTTTGCCTGTTCAGCAGTGAACCATTTATTCCTTACATGTGTGTATGGGGTTTGCATGGCCAGGTTTTCATAGTGGGGGGTCTACAAGGAGTGGCTTCTGTGAGAAGCTGTTAGAATCTTCCCCCGTGTCTGGTAAGCCAGAGCCAGGCTCCAGGACAGACCTGCCACTGACTAAGGCGAGCCAATCAGGAATGATAGTAATGCCTCTGTGATAACATATTTAAGAAGGTTAAAAAGCTATTGTGCAGAGGTAGCTATGGCCAGAGAAGAGAAGAGTGAGAATATGTGAGAGAAACAGCTTTGCAGACACCCAGGTCAGTGGAGAAGGAGGGGCAGGAGGTGATCCAGGTGCTGGAGCTGAGGTTCCCCTGCAGCCCATGGTGCAGCCCATGGTGAAACAGGCTGTTCCCCTGCAGCCCATGGAGGTCCATGGGGATGCAGAGATCCACCTGCAGCCCGTGGATGATATCCATGCCAGAGCAGGTGGTTGCCTGAAAGGAGGATGCGAACCCATGGGAAGCCTATGCTGGAGCAGGCTCCTGGCAGAGACTGGCAGACCTGTGGAGAGAGGAGCCCATGCTGGAGCAGAGGAAGGACTCTTTTCCCTGCACAGTGGCAGGAACAACCTGTCAAGAACTGACCATAACCCCCATTCCCTATCTCCCGGTGCCACTGGAGAGAGCAAGCAGGTAGAGCTGGGAATGACGGAGGGGTGGGGGGAAGGTGTCTTTAAGATTTATTTTACTTCTCACTATCCTGCTCTAATCTTGTTAGNAAAGGAGGATGCGAACCCATGGGAAGCCTATGCTGGAGCAGGCTCCTGGCAGAGACTGGCAGACCTGTGGAGAGAGGAGCCCATGCTGGAGCAGAGGAAGGACTCTTTTCCCTGCACAGTGGCAGGAACAACCTGTCAAGAACTGACCATAACCCCCATTCCCTATCTCCCGGTGCCACTGGAGAGAGCAAGCAGGTAGAGCTGGGAATGACGGAGGGGTGGGGGGAAGGTGTCTTTAAGATTTATTTTACTTCTCACTATCCTGCTCTAATCTTGTTAGTAATAAATTCAATTAATATCCCCAAGTTGAGCCTTTTTTGCCTATGACAGTATTTTGGTGAATAATCTCTCCAGGTCCTTAACTCATGAACTTTTGTTACATTTTCTCCCCCCTATCCAGATGAGAAGGGGAGTGGTAGAGTGGCTTTGGTAGCCTGGCATCCAGCCAAGGTCAACCCACTACACTGTGTTTGGAGAGGGAAAAGTTCCCTTGCCAAGCCCAGTCCGCTTTCTGCTTGCCCTGTGCTGAGCACTCACGGGTTAAGAGGCTGTTGCATGGAGCAGTGCCTGGTGACGCTGCCTGTTCGAGAGGGCGGCCAGCGCTGCTGTCATCTCCACACCCTTCCTCATGGGAGGCCTTCCCAAACTCTTGCATTCCCACCAGCTTCTGTGAGCAACTTGAAGCAGGGCTGGCTCAGTGTGGATGTTGGGACTCTGCTGCCCTCCTCCGGGACAGCTCGGGCTCTCCGTAGGAAGCAGCAGACTACCCAGCCTGGCAGTCTGAGGAGCACAGTACTAGAGATATTTGATGTTCCTGTGCAAAGGGATTTCAGGGTAACCCTGCCTGGTATCTGCAGCCCTCTGGACTGGCCTGAAGTGCTGCACTGGTGCAGCTTTGTTGCTTTTGTGCTCCTTTTGTACCTGGGTGGCTTGTCCTTGTGTCTGTTCTCTCTGCGCTGTTCCAAGCACCGAGACGCGTCCTGGGGTCGCCAAGAATAGCAGGGAGTTACAGGACCTCTGTAAGTACACCTAGAGCTTCCACATCTTAACCTGGAGTTCGGTTGGCAGGTGGGTGGTGGTGCAGAGGTCTTTATTTTTAAGCAGGCAGGTTTTGTTCCTTCTGTTAAAACAAAAACAAAAAGTATGCTTTTGTGGAATGAAATACAACTCTCTTTTTTTGTTTGTTTCCCTTTGCAATTCACGTCCCAATACACACTCTGCTGTAGTGACTCTGGATTTGTTAAATGGCCATGGTCTAGTGCAGGACAGAAGTTTCACACCCACTTGCTCTGTGGACACTTCTTCAAGCCACTCTGTCACAAGGGCATGCAGACACCTGGGCTGCTGTTGTCTCTAAAAGGACTGCACTGATGCCTTGGTTTAGGGAGCGCGAGGTGAACCAGAGCTGTGTTTGCCCTGCTTTCATTGTCATGGGATGTGATCTGAGTCCCTAGAACACTGGGGAAGCTGGTGGGGGGCTTGTGAATACCCCTTTAGGGACATAAAGAGCTATAGCTGAGCTTGCCCTATGGTTGTACTGGGCAGGTGCAGCGCTGGCCTCCTTCCTCTGGCCACATAGCAGCTCAGGCCTGGTAGGAACTGTGCTTTACCAGGGCTCTGATTCCCAGGAAGCCTTCTTTTCCTATGAGATTCCTACTGCTTTTAGTCTGTAACAGGCCAGCGTACTGGAGTACAAGTTCCTTGGTACCACTTGGTTTATCTAGACCTGGTTTCCTTTGCTCTGAAATAGGAATTCCATCCCACTCCAGGCGATGTGCTGTTTCTATTTTAAGTTGTTTGAGCCTCAGTGAAAAATCTGAATGTTTCCTCTCTGTCTTGCTAGTTCCTGCTGATTTTCCATAAAGCTGCAGCTGGGGAACTTGAGGAGGACAGCGGCCTATTGACTCTTGCGAAGCTCTCGGAGATAGATGTATCCATTGAGGGAGTCAAAGGAGCCAAGAACTTCTTTGAAGCTAAGGTATGGTGTGGCACAGAGGAATATGAAAAAACTCAGCTGTGGCTGAGCTCAGCTACCCAGCTGTAGCTGAGTTTCCTTTCAAATTTTGTTGGACTCTAGGTAGAGCCTTTCTATGGCTCAGTCAACACACCAGAGCAGTGTAACTCAGTCTGTCTTCTGGGTCTTACCCTGGTAGAGCTGACTGGCTGACCTGTGTCCCTGTGGCTGGGACTAGCTGGCTGACCTCTTTTAAAGACAAAAGTGTCCTGAGAAAACTAATGCAATAGGGTCAGAGTTTTCCCATTTTGCAAAACCTCCCTCAACTAGAACACTCTGAGTTCAGTGGTGAACAGAATGTTTTGGAGTATAGGATTTCAGACATCTTTCTCGAGCAACTCTCTGTAACCTTTGGAATCAAAATTGTTCTGCAGGGTCCCGGGGTTGGCAGAAAGAGCTGTACACCATCCAAAGCTGACAAAGCACCCTTTCTGAAAGCTCTCTTGGAGAGAAAATAATCCTACTTGTTTATATAAGAAGTTTTTTCCCAAGAGCCTAACACAGCTATTGCACAGCAGATGTACTGAGATGAAAGCTGGAAAAATAGCCAGCAAGTAAACAATGTCTCTTTGATCTGCAGATTATCCATGGTGTAGTATGATGTTCTCAGATTTGGCTGTGATTCAGTGTTTTCTGCAGTAGTTTCTCCCACTGCATACTCACAACCTATGCCCTGCTGCCTGCTTACAGAAATAACGTATGTGACCCAGTACTGATGGTGTTGTTTTGGTCACATGTTAGTGACTTACTGATAAGTGACCTTTCTTTTGTTGATGTTCAGGTTGAGGAAGGTAACAGGTATTGGGTGTAAATACCCAAGCACTGCAGTGTAATTAATACTTGAGCTGTCCTGACAGAGGATCCCAGCAAGCACTGGGAGGTGCAGCAAACAGTTCTGTGTTGCTCACATGGGAGTAGCTCAGGCTTTGGCTCTCCCTCTGATGCAAGGCTTGACACTCGTTTATTTTCTCTCTGTCTCATAAAGGCTCAAGCCCTCTCCTCAGCCAGTAAGTTTGAAGCAGAGATAAAAGCTGAGCAGGATGAGCGAAAGCGGGAAGAGGAGGAAAGGAAGCACCGCCGAGCAGCTTTCAGGGAATTAAAGTCTGCATTTACCCAGTAACCGACCAGCCAATATGCACTCTGAAATTGCACACGACTTGGTACGTTTCCCAGATCAGGGCTCTGCCTGGACAGAACTGCTTGGATCCTGCCTAAAACTCATCACAGCTTCGCTAGCCTTCTTTTCCTGAAGATCCTCCTGAGTTCCTAAGGGCACAACTCTTGCAGTTACTATGCATTCATAATGATGTGAATAGTAGGAGCTGTGTACGGGCTGTTTGCTCTGAACTGCTATGAGCACATCACCCTAAAGCAGAAACAGCAGGTAGCAAATAATGGGTGAGCACTGACAAGTGTCATGTTTGCCTACTTTATTCTTTCCTATACATCCTTTTTCTCTTAATCCTGTATTAATTCATTCCTTGCTTACAGGCAAGTAGTGAGGTCTTGTGTAAATCAGGGTGTACAAAGTACAGCTTGACTTCTGTATGTTTGTACTGCTGTTGGGTGTTGTCACCCTTTTCTTATTCCTCAAAGCCCCGTGCCACAGGCACTGTGAAAACACTGTGAAGAGAGAAAGATAATTACTAGGGACGTGGATCAAGTTCACTGTCATTTCCTGTAGCATTTTCTGCCCCCCAGCATATTGAAGAGTCTTCCAGTTTTTCTTTTCTGAAGTGCCATAGTAACAAACCCTTCAATAACAGGAGAGATTTCCCAAGACTTTGAAGGGAGGAAGCTGGCTCTCTTAAACGAGGAACAGAAAACTGAGTTGCCTGACCATTTATCTTCTTTCACATTCCATCACATTTAGTGTACTGTACAGCTTCACTGTTATTTTCCAGTCTTAGGCAGCTGTGTCTGTTTTTAGGGGGTATTGTCAGCTGGACAGTGCAATTGGATGGCACACTGGGGTTTTCTACTTGGAAATTTGCTCATAGCCTGAATCATGAAGGTGACATTGTTTGATTTCATTAGAGGCACGACAGAGGACACCAGCACAGCATACTGAGCAACCCCTGCTCAGAGAGCAGGGAGGTGAGCACATTTAACTGAACTGAATTTCGAGGGCTTGCACTACACTATTAGCCATTTTCTCTTGGAAACACAGGAAACTTGTCCACAAATGTTGAGATGCCCCCTGCTTGTCTGGATATAAACACTGTCAGTGGTGGCAGGGGAACTGTGTTCCCTCAGAGACCTCTCTCAAGACATGGATTTGCTCAGATTCTGCCTCTGCTCTTGCCCCAATTTGTGGCAAAATTTAATTTTTTTTTTCCAGAACGAAACTCACCAGTCATCTTTTCACTTGTCTGTTTTGCTTCTTAAACTGTGAGCACTAAACTGTGAGCGTGGAATAATAAATAGAAAAACCTCTACCCTTTAATGTCAGGTGAAAGAATTGCTAAACAATTAAACTGTGTATATATCTTCACAGATTATATTTTATAAATCACGCTTTTTTAGCTAAATATTTATAATTAAATGTTTTTATACTTTACAACAAAGCAGATAATTTCATCTTCAATTATTTCTCCTGTTGCTGAAATGTAAAAATAAAGCATTGTTATCTCCAGTTTTGTCTGTGGTTTATTTCAGGTCCTTGAATATAGCATTTTTCACAAATTACAGTAGTAATCCCCAAAGCTCGGCATCCTGACTTGGATGAGTGGGGGAAGTGTTCAACCCCTTCTTGATAACACTTCCTCTTCTGCACAGCTGTTCTGGTGTAAAAAGCCCTAATGTTTTCAATTCCTCAGAAAGAGACATGGCTGTGTAAATACTTGAAATACTGCCCACTGCTAAATGTTGACATCTGAAGGTTGTCAGCCTTTCCTTATCTTAAAATAGCCGCTCTCTCAGCCCCCGTAGTGCCCCAGCTGGGAGCTGGGCAGGTCGCTTCAGCTAGAATTCCCTTTGCATTTCCTGCTTCTGCCTTTATTAAGGGAGGAAAAAGACGTGGATATCTGAAAATGTGTCCAAGCATTTGTTTCTACTATTGCAGATCTGCTAAGCTTTGCTGGCATAGCCACACTGGGGCCGGGGTTCAGGAAGAGGTTTAACCATGCCTCGTTTCAGGTCCGGTGATGAAATAGAAGCCATAAATATTTCATCCTGTGCAGCTCTGCTCTGTGCCGATACATTCACTGTGTCTATGAGTCCTCGAGTCTCAAAGGTCAGGTAAAATCAGGATGAAGTTTTCTTAGTCTCTATTTCCCCAGAAAAATTGCAACACTGCAGCTCTTGTTTTTTTTGTTTTTTTTTTTTCCAGTACAGTGGTACAGCATAGGCAAGCACTGCTGACTTGTGCTGCTTTGCACATGCAGCTGGGTAAGGAGCCCAGGGCTGCAAGAGAAGAGGGTGGAAAAAGACTTTCCAGTGGTTTTATTTTAATAGAATTGAGTCAACTCCAGCTGAGAAGTTTTAGTAAGGAAATAAGCATTGTCTGTGGTTTTGTTCAATTCAAACAGGTGCTCTTAGTTGGGGCCTGCATTCAGTGCGGTGAACAGTAAGTGCTTTTGGATGTACATTTATTTTGAAGTTGCAGCAATGTGTGTTTTGAAATTAGCTTTGTAAAAATGGACATTGGGAAATTAATTGCTTTCTAAATTGTTCTGTTTTGCTAGCAATTGTTGGATTGGATAACAGTGTCGTTAGGTTATGCAGAAGTACTAAAGAGAAGTTGTCTAGCTGTATCTCCCACCTAAAACCATGTGACAATACTTAGTTGTGTTTACCTGTAATTTTTCTGTTAAAATCCTTGATGCTCTGTCCTTTTATGCCTGGTGTCACCACAGGTGGCTCTCAAAGGTCCTGGCAATCCCACCTCTCTTTAGTGATGCCTGCTGGTACATTAATCCCTGTCTGGTATTTCTGACATGCCCCAGGTGACTTAACTCTGTGATGGCAAGTAGAGGAGTTTGATGAAAAATCTGTTGCACTTAGTGGTCTTTCTCAGAAGGGACAAAGACTTGGCTCAAGTCATTCATCTAGAATGAGAACTCTAGCTAGTCCTTGATCCCTGAAAGGATTTTGTTTAACATTTCCCAGAGTAGGCAAAGTACAACAGAGGAGTCACTAGCACTTCAGCCAGCATCGAGAGTGGGTTCAGCCTGTCTGGATGCTCGCATTGCAGTGGATTTCTCGAGGATGCTCCTGTTACAGCCATTGCCATTAGTTGCAGGGGACAGCAGGAAGTCTCACCTAAAGAGCTCAGTGTGGTCACAGTGGAGAGAAAGAGAAATGGTGTGATCGGGCTATTCCTGGCTCGAGGTTCGGGTTTTATCTGTGAGGATTAAGGTGACAAAATAACATTTTAACCTTATGGGAGTGTCCAAATAAATCCAAGAAAGACATCTAAAAGTAACTGAGTGTTGCAGAAGTACCATCTTGTTTTCTGTCTTTCAGCATAAGCCACCTGAGGTGACAGATGCATTGAAGTGACTGACTTTAAAAACTGCAGTTGGATGTTAGCCTGCTTTGCTGCTGTTTTCATTATTTTTAGGGATGTGACAAATGAGGACATGGAAAACAGAGGCTGCTGAGAAGACATTGACTCTTCCCAGACAAAATCCCTGATTATTTCAACAAACAGGGGAACCACTTTTCCTAGTAACAAAATGTAGGAATGGCAAGGGGAAAGAAACATGACTGTGACACATCTTTCTGGGCTGCTTTATGATCATTATGTATAATTTCAAAGCTGTGCTCTGTGTTCACAGCTCTACTACTGTACTGGGGGAGGCAGGCTCTTGCCTCCAAGCCAGAATGGGTGAAAACAAGGGGTTAGTAAGAAAGGTTCACGGTTTGTTGGGGATGCTGCTTCCCTGCACCTGGATTTTTAATAGTGTGGATGAATTGGTGCAGTAATCCAGGGCTCTGAAGTACATCATGCCCTTGGTACCCCGACTGGCTGCTGGGGTGATTTCACACCTACACAACATCAGCTGACGTTCTGTCATTGAGCCGTGCAGGAGTTTTACTGCACAGGTACAGTCTTGAATTTTCATGAGATTCTCCCTGTTCTGCTTGAATGAGTGTTGTGGAAGATTTAAGATGCATCTGCTATTACCAAAAGATTGTCATCTGAGTTTCCTTGAGGTATTTTATGGAAATGCCAAGTTCTGCAGATAAGGCATGTTTCAGATGCTTCTTGAATTTGATTTTTTTTTTTTGTCTCAGTAATATAATGTTTGTGCTAACTGGGATTAAAAATTTCCACAAGTGCTAAACATGTCCCATCTCAGATAAAGGTTGTCTTAGAGCATGTGAAAATATTTTTGAGTGCTCAAACTCACAGTTGATAAGTAGAATAACAAGGCACAGCTGCTTCTGCAATGAAATTGGAAGTTCTCACTGACAGCTTGAAATGCAGCTCTGTCTCCCTCCCTCCCTCTCTTTATCGTTATTAGTATTGGCTCAAGCTGTGTGACAACAACCAGGGGGATTGAATGCAGCTGATCAGAGGCCAGTCCTTTTCTAGGGAGCTTTGCTTTTCCATACCAGTGCCCGATGGAGAAATTCCATTCAAAGGTTTTTGGGTGAGGTAGTCCTATGTAGCTCTCAGCTAAAAATAAGCCCCAAGAATTACAGGCTTTCAACCCATTAGCTCATAAGAATCACTAGTGTTCACTGTTGCATCATTTTTGGCTGTCATTCAGTACACAATGACAAGTATTTATTCACCTAGAAGAGGAGGGAGAAAGCTACATGGGTTGTGGCTGACATCATGATTGGAGTGAAACTGTTTCAGCTGAAAACGGTTATACCTTCAGCAGTGCGTAACAGCCAAGAATAGTTTTTTTAGGCTGAAGGAACCACATGGGGCTATTCTGCATCATGTACTAATATGGGTTTGGGGACTAAAAATAAACTGGTATTTTTAGCTGAAGAAAGTTTGCCTTGAGCTCCTGATTTTTCCATCAGGAAGAGTCAAAATACGTATCATCTAATGCCCTTTCTCTGTCGGTAGCAGGAGCACCCGCTGCCGCCTCCCAGGGTGACTCCCACGGCAGCGTGTCCTCAGGACTCCTCCAGTGCCCGGGCGAGAGCAGGTCCAGCCCTCGGTGCCTGGGCACTGTGAATGCTCACACACGGTGGCTTCTCAGTTTCTTGTGGCCACCGATAAAGCTGAATTGCCTCATGGAATCACACAGAGGGAACAGATAAGGCTGGGAGCCACACGGCGCTGCTGACGCCGCCGGTGAGTGTGTGTGAGACAGCGGCGGGAGGGCGGCAGAATCACGGAATCATTCGGGTTGAAAAAGACCTCTGAGGTCATCGAGTCCAACCTGTGACTGATCCCCGCCTTGTCAACCGGACCAGGGCACTGAGTACCACGTCCGGGCGTTCCTTGAACACCTCCTGAAACAGTGACTCCACCACCCCCCTTGACAGCCCCTTCCAATGTCTAAGCACCCCTTCTGTGAAGAATTTCTTCCTGATGTCTAACCTAAACCTCTCCTGGTGCAGCTTGAGGCCATGTCCTCCTGTCCTGTTCCTGTTCCCTGGGAGCAAAGCCTGACCCCCCCCGGCTGCCCCCTGCTGTCACAGGGAGTTGTTGAGAGCAAGAAGGGCCCCCCGGAGCCTCCTCTTCTCCAGGCTGAGGCCCCCCAGCGCC
>VWZW01001292.1:25971-137486 GCA_013397115.1 Edolisoma coerulescens
GGGGGGGAGGGTTTGTGTGTGCGCCTGGAGGGCCCCCCTGCGCTCCCCATGGGCCTCTGCAGAGGTCGTTGGAACTGGGGCGAGTGGGCCTTGAGCTCTCCATGCGGGTCCTTGGTGCCTGTCAGGCGGCGGCGGGGCGCCCGCGGCTCCTCACGCCCTCCGGGGCCGTGTCCCCTCGCACTGACCCTTGTGAACTCGCTCGTCCCCTCCCAGCCCAGCGGGAGCGCCGCGGTGAGCCCCGCTTCGAACACGCCCAGCCCTGTCAGGTTACACTGGCCGAGGAAGGAGGGAGCTCCGAGCCTTCTTCCGCGCAGGCAGCAGGGTGTTGGGAGCAGCGGTGACCGGCAGTGTTTGACTGGAGAGGCCTTGGCAGGCTGAAGAGAGCATCGATCAGAATTGTGTACGTTTGGTATTGATCCAAGACAAGTAGTTTCAGTGTCAACAGAGCACTCACGGCTCTTTCATTTCTCTGTGATTGCACTTTGAAGTGGGACAAGGTGTAGGCCAAAAGGAGGTGTTGCCAAGTAATGCTTCTGGAATAAAAAACCACGTTTTCCCCAGTAACATTCAGTTCAGCGTTCGTGGTGTGCTGCTTTTACTGTAATTCTTGAACATCTGTTTGCTTGGGTGGGCGGGGAAAGGACTTTTGAATTCTGATTATATTTCTCTAACTTCTTGCTGCTCGTTCTATTTTCTTGCTTCAGGAGCTGACTTGGGCAAGTTCCTGGAAAGTACGTGTGAATTTTTTTTCTTTTCTCATAACTCTGCTGATTGCTTTTGTTCTTAACAAACTCTTTAATAAACACAAATTAATTTGCTGTTTTGTGAATGGAGCATTTGCCTGATGCACAGTGTGATAATTGGAACCTTTGTAAGCAAAATTGGTTGCAGTTGTCACCAACAAAAGCTTTGTTTTGGTATTTTTAAGTTCTGTTACTGGGCAGTGACTGCAGTAGATAATAGGAGCATTATTACTATGAGGTGTTGGTTTTCTTGCCATGTGCTTGCGTAGGTATCCTTTGAGCAGTTAGCTGATGCCGGTGTGAAAATGTGTGACTTAATTGATCCTGGGGGTGCCAACAGAAGTGCTGGACTGTCCATGGCCCCTTCTGCACCTGCTTTGCTCCCCAGGTTCGTGTAGTTTTACAAGTCAATTGATGTCAGTGGTTGTGTGTTGGTATTAATTTCTCAATGAATTTGTGATTTTAAAAAAATGAAGTTTGTCTAATAGTCAGCTGGATTAAAGAGAAGGCAGAATTTTAACCCTGGAAGTTGGATGTCACCTCTTATGTTGAGACTTTGATAACCCATTTCAGTATCTGACAATATTGTGTATAAATACTGTGGTTGAATGTTTTTAAGAGCTTCTTGGGCTCTCCCAGCCCTGGAATACAGGAATATGCCTGGGGACACCTGAACACTGTATTTCTTTTGGGGCCTTTTTCTGAATGGTTTCTTGAGCCTGTCTTTTAAAGCAAGAGCATAGAACTAAAATGTAATGTGGTCTTGGAGCAGGAGTGATTTGTTTCACAGGGTGCTTACCAAAAAATTTGATACCACAGTAAAACCTTGGGCTCTTGCAGATCCTCTTTTTGTTACGGGTGTTGTTGATCTTGAGGATTGTAAAATATCCTCAGGTGCTCCTGTTAGCATTTTTGCTTGCCTTTCTAAAACATACAGTAAACTAAAACCATGATCTCTGTGATTATGTAAGTGAAAAAAATGCTTGCAAATAGACAGTTGAGGGCTTTGTAATTGATTTTTTCCTTACTGTTTTACTCCTGGGTTGAGGAAAAACCTTTGTGTAAAAAGGGAGCACGAAGAAGGTTTTGGGTTTTTTTAAGGAATTCAGACTAAGCACCACTGTATCTCTAAGGCCAGTTGTCTGAATTAAATTCTGTCACAAACTGGAGTTCCTCATACCTGAATGTAAGAAAAAAATCGGCAGTTTTTTCAGATCTTTAATTTTTAAGATTAAGATAAGTACTTCATTAAAAAAAAAAAAACCCTAGATACCAGAGTTGCGTGGAACACCTTGTTGGGACAGCTGAGCGGCTGAAGGCTTTGCTGGTACACCTCTCTGCAGAGATCTTTCTATTTAAACCTAGAAGGGAAAACTGATTCACAGTAAGTGATGAAGATGAGCTGGGCACTATGATCCTATGATCTGGGCCTTCCCCTTTGCCCTCTCTCTTCATTTATTTATCTATTTATTTTAATTACTAAGTATTTGAAATTTGATTTCGCCTACTTTTGTCTGGTCTTGTAAGTTCAAGTAACTGTCATATATATGTTTCTAATTCTTTCATTGAGGTTTTTAAAATTCTTTCTTAGGACTTTTTAAAATATGGTATTAAGTCCTCTCATAGTCTGATTTAGGAAAAAAAAAAACAAACAAAAATTTCCAAGCATTTTTTCTTAATTTTTCTGTTTTTCTTACATTTTTTCCCCTTCAGTGCTTCTGCTCAAAGCTTAGTGGAGATAACCTATATTTAATTCATGATAATAGGTGGAACTATGGGGCAGAGCAAGGGAGCCTTCTCCCTACAGAGCTTGCTAGAGACCCATTGGATGACTTGGTGAGGAGAAACCTGTTTCTTTGTTTACTGAGGAAGCATTTGCCTTGAGAGAGGCTCTTTCTTTGTGTGGTTTTCTCATCAATTTATTTTAATTCATAGAGTGACATTTGAAATCCAAGGTGTGTGAAATGCTGCGGGGGGATGGGGTTTGCTTTTATGGGAACAAAGTCAGTTTTCTGCCCAGATTAGCCTCTCCTTTTATCTCTTACTCTCAACTCCGGAACGTTTTTTTGTTGCACAAAGGATCTGGCTTGAAAATCACCAGAAGTGAGAAAACTTAGAAAGTTTGCTTAAGGTATGCCTAAGTTATGGATGGAACTAAGAATTAAGTGCTTTAAGTGACAAGGTCTGTATGGCATTGGCCCTCTTGTGGTTGGTGGTAATATGTGTGTGGATATATATAACCAGTTCATCATGGGGATGTTTAATACCATTATTTTTTCATGTTTAGGTCAGATGGCAGCTGGGGATTGTAGCAGGTTGAGGTCTTTGCATTGCTTTGTTAGGAGCTGAGGTTGCCACTGTGTGTTGATTACAAAACGTGTCCATTTCTCTTTTTTTGCAGAGGGAGGGCTTTCATTCCATTTCCTCTAAAGGTGATTAAACATTCCTTGAATTTAGACACTGTAGAGATGGCTTGATGTTTGCATGGGAAACTAGCCTGCCATTAAAATTTTTATCTTTGCCTTTTTTTTTTAAAGGAAAGGATTCATAGAATTGTTTTGATGCATCTGAGGTTTTTTGCAAGCATGAAATCAAAGTCTGTTTTTTCAGGAGTGAGCTTCTCCTGTAATCCTTAAAGCTTGTAATATATAGAAGCTGGATATGTAGACCTCAGGATTATAGAGAAAAGCAGAAGGAATCCTATGAGCTGTGTAGAGGTTGTAGGGTGTGTAGGTCAATGAAAAATTTTGATGGATATTTAGAGAATTGTTTTTAAATGCTGCCTTGTTTGGATCACTTTTGGATCACTTACTAATTTTTGATTGTCTCAGCTATTAAAGCTGTGCATTATCATTCTCTCTCTTTGGCCATATGTTTAAAAAAATTTAGAGAAATAACAATTACTTGATGGTTTTAGTAGGTCTGCTTGTATATGTAGTTTGTCATTATAAACAGATAAACAAGCTTACATATGCAGTTACAAAAATGGTTAGAAAAATACTTTTGTGCTGTTGAGTAGTTATTATTCCAGTGAAAAGTAAGCATGATGCATTGCAGTTTGTGAAGTGTTTTGTTACTTGAAATTTTGTCGTTTTTATTCAGTAGAGAAATACTTGTTTCAAGTTCTGGTTACAATGAAACAGGTTTTTTATGTTCCTTCGCTTCCTGACAATAAATGTAAATTGCATTCTGTTAGTAGTATTTTATGATAAAGATATGGGCTTGTGTGACTGGGAGACTCAGAGGCTGTAGATGTCCATGGGTAGATCTGTTTGGGTGAAAGCAGATGGGATCTTTGTGTGGTAGTGTGTCCATTCAGACTGGAAGAAACAAGGAAGAGATACGCTCCGGACAGTCTGGAGATGACTTTGGGTGAAGTTTTGCGATGATAGATAGCTGAATTTACATGCCTTCAGCCTTAGAGTCAGAATGTCGTGTGGCAAGGAGTTGGTTTGGCTGGCAAGTAATGGATTTGTAAACTGATTTTTTTGAGCCACACATGTTGGAATCTAAGGATGATTTAGTTGGAAGAGCCTTTAGTGGTTGTCTGCTCCAGCCTCCTGCTCAAAGCAGGGCTGACGTCAGTGTTAGACTGTGTGTGACAGAAAGTGAGTGAGGCTGATCATGGAATAGCATATGGCAAGGTTTTTATGTAAAAACATTTCATAACTTAATAAATCAGAGGCCCCATTCAACCACCATTAAAACCAGTGGAAGCTTTTATGATAGGCTTAGTTAATGCTGAATCATCTGCATATGTGGTTTTCTGTTACACTAAGTTTTAAGGGTACTAAGGCTGGGATCAGGCTAACATCACAAGTCAATTTACAAAGATATGGTTCTTCGATCAAAACAAGTGATTTTTTTTAGCAAATTTTGCAAAAATGGATAAGCTATTAAAAAGTATTGTAGTTCATATGTAGTGTGCAGTCTGATACACATTCTGATTCTCTGTTAGAACATTTTATTAAATGCTCACTGTTGAATGTTTGTTTCCTGAAGTATAGGATGTCTCAGAACTGCATGAGCAGGAAACCTTAAGGAACCAGAGGGAGAGGGGAGGGAGAGAATTTCCAAAGCCCAAAGAAGCTGCTTATTTAAATGACATTTTAAAAACGACCCTCTGAACCCTTAGAGCAACCCAGATTTATTAATTCAGTGACTGTTTTCAGTGAGTGTAGTCTGAAGCTGTGTTCTTCCACTTTGAAAATATGTATGAGCTATATAATGTGTGTGGCAAGTGGGAGAGAGGTGCTGCACTGGGGTTTTGGTTGCGTTCAGTCTGGCTGCTGGCCTTGCTGGGGAGCAGGTAGACAGACTTGGCATCCCCATCCGTAACGCCTTGTGGAAGGGCACAGACGAAGTAGTTAACTACCAGCAAGTTTTCCATGTACGAGGTAGACAGATGTGGAAGTGATTTTTTTAGCTAGAAAATGAGCGCTGGCAGGATTTTGGGATAGGATTTGGAATGAGAAGCATTTGTGTTCCAGCCAGTGGCAAGGCCGAGGGTGTGGTTCCCTGACTCTGCTTGGAGCTTAATCGCTGGTGTCTGCCTTTGGCTGGGAGTCGGGTAATAAAGGTGGAGGTCACTCTGTTCTGGTGGGAAAAGTGGGAAAAGCGTTCACGTTTGGCTGTGTGCAGGTGAAGCAAGAAGTGGATAGCTCTCCAGCCTACCTCTAACCACCAAGTTCATAACAGTAGGTAGGAAAGGAGGAGAACGTCTGGGTTGTGTTACTTAATGTTCTAAATTTTTTCTTGGCTTTGGTTATTAGGTGTGTTGGTCTTGTTAGTCTCTTGTGTCATTCTATCCCTGAAGGGCTACTTGTATTTGTCATTCTTGACCAGGGTGCAACATGTTGCAAGCTGCGGTGCTCCATAAAGCTTTTAGTGGATCTGTGCAGTGAGCAGAGGAGTGCCAATTTGAAAGTGCTGCTTAAAGTAGTCATGGACAATTTTTGATAAGAAATTGCCGAGAGATTGAAATACTTTTGCAAGGGTTGGAAAATTCACCGCCTTTATCAGGAATAAGGTTTGGTAAGCCAGAAGGGACTCCTGTGACTTGTCTGGCATCTTGTATAATGTGCCTATAGATTTTTTTTCCCCCTGGTTTTCTGTTTAAACTAGAACATACTTCTTAGAAAGTCATTTCACATTGACCTAAAACCAACTAACTTTTGTTGATTATCTCCGAATGTCTTGCTTCAGTCCCTTCACTGAATAAACTTGTGTCTTCAGATGTTTTTACCTGCGTGATCATTTACAGACTAAGATACTTAATTTTTTCTCAAAGCTCAATAAGTAGAGCTTTAGTATGTTGTTGGTGTTTTTTCTCCTCACTGCAGGGCATGTCTGTCAGGTTCTATCAATTTCTGAACACCTGATTTATCAGATATTTTGCCTCTTACAACAGAAACTACACCATTTCCCTTCAGTGATAAAGTTTGGTGTATATTTACTCTACATTTTCTTTTTCCTAGGTTAAGTGTTTTTGGTTAGCTCTTTTAGTCGGTGTTGTATCATATATTCCTTTTCAGTTGATTAGTATCATAAATCTCAGCATGGTTTCAGGACTGTTGTTTTTGTGTGGTTTTTTTTTTTCTCTTTTTTTTCTTTTTCCTTTTTTTTTTCTTGCATTTCTTATATATCACCTGTGTTTTCTGCTTCTGAGTCTCTTGACTTTGCCTTATTCAGTGCAACCTGCTATACTGGACTGACTCACTGAATAATTCATGATGGTACTATTGATATGTCATTTCCATTATTTACCATATCCACGTTTGTCATCCTTAGGTTTTAGAAGTTTTGTGGGCCAGTGTTACAGACTCTGTAGAAGATAGCTTCTTACCTTTTACTTGGTTTTGAGAATTCTGTCTGAGATGGGTTGTTGTAGATTCTTTAGAAGAGAAGAAAAATTAGGTTGTGATGATTTGAGGCTTTTTGTGTGGTTCTGAATGATTTTGTCCTTTTTAATATTCTAGTGAATTGAAATGTCCTGCAGAAGTTAAAATTTATCTACTCGCTCAAGCAATGACATTTCTACTCTTACAAAACTATATTTTGATTGAATGTCTTCCATAAATCTATGTTGTCTGGCCTTAATTATGTCAGCGTCCTTTAATCAGTGTTGTCTGCTTTAGCCAGTGATTAATATCAAACAGACAGGTAGTGTAGCCACCTGAGTCATCCTGTTTACCATTGTACTTCAAAAGTGGCTTGCATACAGTTGTGGATCATCTTTAATATTTCAAGAATTAGAGAAAATCAGCATTAATTATTCAGTCAGCCTGGTAATTTTTTTAAAAACACAGTTACTGGCACTGACATTAGCTAGCTCTAGTAGCTGCCTGTGGAATGTTTTCTTGCTTGTGGAAGGTGAAGTTTTGTCATCTTGATGTAATGTTGCTGTTGAATGGTGGAGCACTGCTGTTAAATTCCTTCTCCATGTTTATTTAAGGAGAACCCATTTCCTTGCACTTAAGTCTGCTCATGTTGGATTTCTGTTGTGTTCTCAAATTTTCATCCAGTTTCTGGGTTTAAAAGACTGTTTCAGACCTACACTAGCAACAGAACTACCTTGAAAGGAAAGGATACTTTTCTTCCTAAACATCTCTGATCAAAGAGTAGACAATTTCAAAATAAAATAGCTGTGTATAGGAAGGATCAGTGGTATATCTTTTTTAGGTTTCCAAAGCTAATAAAAAACCTAAGCACGCAGCAGCCCCAAAGCTATACAGTTTTTTGGTTGGTTGATTTTTTGTTTTGGTTGGTTGGTTTTTTGTTTTGTTTTTTTTTTTTGGTCTGCAGAAAAGATTAGATGGGCAGACTTGAATGCAGCCATTGCGTAGACTTAACCTGGAACACTAAGAATCTCTGTCTTGGTAGTCTCTAACCAGAACAGCAGAACGTTTTGGTGAGACAGGTTGCCATGGGCTGCAAGCTGAGAGAATTATGTAATGGAAATGTAGGAGTTTAACATTGCCTGAAAATCTTAATGCTGGTGCCCATCAGTAAGAAATGAACCTTAAATGGCAGTTTTGTGAGGTTGGGCAAAGTCTGGAAAACACAGTAGTTTTGATCTTTCAGAACTCTGAAAACAGCTTTTTGTCTGGGTATTTATTAGCTAGCTGTATGTTTTAAATAAAATACCAGAGCTTATGAGCAAAATGTGCCACAGTAATTGTAGGCCTTCAACTGAAACATCTTATGCATTTTAGCACATAAATCTAGCCAGTAGAATCAAGTTCTGGCTTGTGTCTGTAGCAGATGTTTGAGAGCTTTAATACATTTGTAAGGTACTGAATAGTGAGCTTATTTGAGTTTATTTAAAGAAAACTTTGGAGAAAATGCTCCTGTGGAGGAGTGATGGGAAGCACCAGGTAGCCTTCTTGGCCAAGCAGTTGTGTTAAGTGGCCATTATAAAAATATTGCCTCAGTTTCTTGCTTCACCTTGAGGCTGCTGCTGTGTGTTCTCGCCCCATATAAAATCTGTGGCTGTGGAGATTCCTTGATCAATAGCCATTGATTTAGAGAAAACCTTGACTCACAAAACTAGCTATTCAGAAAGGGGCTTTTCCCTCATCAAATTATATCAAGGAGGAAATGTTAGGTATATATTATTTTTATAATTTGCCATCCTTGATTAATAAGGAAGCAGCATTTTAATAAAGGCCAAAATCAACATTTCAGTTATTAATATTGAATTTTAAGACCCAAGAAAGTGATCTAGATAATAAAGATGTGATAAGTTCACGCCTTTTGCTTAGCCAGAATGGTTAAATTTGTGACCTGATCATTCATTCCTGTCTCCTAATTCCTCATGCTTTCTCTCGCTCCACCCTGACTTTTGCCTACTGTGATGTGAGTGCTGCCTAGTCCACTCCAGCTTGCCTTTCCAGTTAGTACAGCTTCTCCTGCACACGAGCCAGGTGTGGTGCACAGTCACTGTCAGAGGTTCCTTTCAGGTTGGCTTCCATGCTCTCCCCTTTTGGCTGCCGCTTTGAGAACCAGCGGAAGCAGCACAGGGTTTTCCACTCCCTCTGTTTCATCTGCTCTGACGTGGCTTAGTGTTTTCCTCTGGTGCACTTGCTGTCTTAGCTTTTCTGAGCCTTTTCCCTGTTCTCTGCCCTCTTCCTCCCAAGTCACTGCCCATTTCCAAGGTGCCTCTCATCCAACGTTTTTCTCTCAACCTTGTCTGTAACTTCTTTTTCATGTGCATTTTGTTTCTGGTTAATGTCTATTCGGTTCACCTGTCACATCTATTCAGAAAATCTGCACATCTGTTTTATTCTGTTTTGGGTTTTGGGGGGGGGATGTATTCAGTACACTTTCATTCACTTACAGTTGTCTTGTTTTCAGTTCAAAATTCATACAGTCAGAACTTCTAGGGATGGAGTAACTTACCTGAATGCAATACAGAAGAGGAGGAGTTCACAAAACAAAGTGTGGTGTCCAAAATGAGGGATAGAGAAAGCCATTTAGCAGCTCACTGGGATGAGACTAGCATTCTTGTAGGTTCTAGACTGCTAAAGACTCTAGTAGAGAAATGTGACACAGCATCCTCAGTTCTTTGGGAAGGTGATGTGGAGGCTGAAGAGTGGGGCCTAGTGGGTCCAGAACCAATGAACAGCTTGCTTCTAACTGGTTTTTAGTGCTTTGTCCTTGTATCTGATGCTTTTCAGCTGTGTTTTCATTGCAATTTAACCCTCAGTGCCAGCCTTTTTGGTATTACTGACACTAAGCTAGCTTTGACGTTGGGAGTTAAAGATCCCAGGTTCCCTGGTGATGCACGTGGGTTGATATGAAAACTCTCCACCCCACCCCCAGCAGAAGGATTACAGGCATTGCAGGAAGTGGAGGGACAGCCATCCAATTAAGGCTACTAGGAGTTGTGTTAGAGGCTTGTCTCTGCCCAGGTGTCCATGATGGTTTGCTTGATTTGCCCCACAATATTTTCACGTGTGGCTGCTGCATGTTGTCTTTGGGTAGCTCACCTTTTATTTTGATTTTCAGGATGGTGAATGGATATACCTTGAATGTTCTAATGAGCTGTCAGCTGCTTCAAAAAGGCAACTCAGATCAGACCAAAATCATCTCAGACTAGGCCTGTGAGAATATCTGGCTATTTTTGTCTTAGCTTTTGGTGCAGGTAGTAGGGATAATTCCATTTCATTGTCTAGACTTATTGTGAAAATAAAAACATTAAGATTTGTATATAAATTACTTTGTGTATAGGACAAAGAGGATGTGGCATGTCGTTAAATATGTAAGCCAAATGTTAGTTAGTGGGCTTAGGCTGCAGGGAGTTTTATAAGCATTTGTAATCTTACGCCCAAAATATTTGGGTAAAATCTGCTCAAGCAGTTTTAGCATATTTGGTTTTAGTATGTTTTGTCATTTTCTAGCTTTGAGGGTCTTGATTTATTTTCTTTAATATCATTACTTCTGTGGCATATAAGAAAAAAATGTTTCCTTTGTTTGGTTTTGTCTTGTTTTCTTCAGTAACTAATACCCTTTCCACCTCTATCTCCCCAGATTTTGGTTTTCTTTGTCATCACCTTTTCATGCAAGGTACAGACAAACTCATGAAGTTCCTTATTTAGTCCCTGTATCTGTTAAGGGATATGGTTCTGATACAGCAAAGTTCCCTCCCTGCTGTTATGGGTTCTTCAAGTCTAATCAACCAGTGTCTGCAGATGATGCTTCAAATCTTTTTTTTTTCTTGGGCTTTACCTACAGTGTGTTTGGTTTTTAAGAAACCAAACTATCTTCCTCTTCAGATTTGGATTTGGCTGCTGCTGGAAGGAAAGAAGAGCTGTATTTATTGCATGAAAAGACACTTCTCCAGAACTGCCTGGGCTGGACTTGGTTTTGTTAGGGAAAAGTTCATAGCCTTATCTTGTTCTTTCCTTCCTGTATGGCTTCATCTGCTCTTATCCACACACTCTGGATATGTAGGAACTTGACCTGAGCTTTGCTAGTGTCTGCAGGACCTACCTTGGCTAATAGAATGAAAGTAGCTGAAGTCTTAAGTTTTAGTTTTGTTTTGTTTTTTTCTTTGCTTAATAAAACCAAGAATGAAAGAAATACTGTTGTTTGCCTGCAGAATTTTGGAGGATGTTGTAGCATTGGATGTACTCGATCTTCAGAAGGCTTATTTTTCAAGAAGGAGCAGTGGAAAATTCTTGAGTACTCTGCCTCTCAGCTGGCAAATCTGTCTTGCTGTAATTCTAGTGGGGTTGTTATCCTCTTTTAATTGTCTGGAAGCGGCAATTCTGTTAATTAAGCATTACTGTTCTTAGAGAAGAGGATTATGCATCAAGTTCTCCGTGTTTGTACAAATTGTTTCCTCAGACACCCTGATCCAGTGTCCTGTTTGAGCTGTTAAAATAGGGATGTAGGGAAGAAACCTTGATGCAGTTGCTCCTATATTAGTAAATCAATCTGTGTTGGAGAGCTGAAATGGATTCCTTAAAAAAAAATTTCCATGTAGTCAATTTTTTCACTTCTTTGTATGACCAGGTGTGCTTTTGTATTTTGAGTTAATCTATGAAGGGCTGTATCAGTCCAGCTGTTTTCATAATAAATATTTTATTTTTCAGGTTCACGCTTTTTAAAAAAGAGGAATAGAACAGGAAAAAATGGCAGCAGAAACTCAGACACTTAACTTTGGGCCTGAATGGTAAGTTTTGTCTGTTTTGACAGACTCCAGAACTTGTCTAAAAGGACTGTTTTTCCTTTGGAGCAGAACTGATTATGGGACTGAATGGGATATAATATCTTTATTGTTTCGTCCTGATTCACCTCAGTCCCTGGCCTGTGATCGAAAGCAATATTATAAAATTAGTCTTCACTTTGTGAATTGGCATTGTGTATGAATCGAGTTGGGTTTTGTGTTATGTTAATGCATAATATTTACCTTGCTGCCAAGCATTTGAGGGAGGAATAATGTTTATGATCTCAGAGGTATGCACAGAATAATTGGAGATGTGCTTATTCAGTCTTTCTATGTGATGCATGTTAATAAGGAAGTTCTTAAACTCTCCTCACTATACTTAAATCTATAGCTAAGCAAGCTTTCTCTTTTCCCACTTTTAAAAAACCCAAGCCCTGTATGGAATATGGTAAAAGTGAGTTTCATGTCAGTGTCTTGCATATTTGTATTGAAAAGTGTCAGGAAAAGAGAGCTGTTGTTTTCAAAGGAATCCGTGCTGTCATATAATTTCATCAAGTGTTAGTTTTACAGCTTGTCTGACCTGCATTGTCCTGGCTTTTGCTAAAGAGCAATTGCACAGGTGTGATTATTCAGTATTTGTTCCAATTTCTTGTTAAAGTATTGGTGATTTCAGTTACAAACAAGAATTCTGGGTGGTATGGTTTCTGAAGAGTGATTGATCCCCAAGTGTGTGAATGGGAATGTAGAGTGGTTGTAGGAAATACAGTTGCTGCATAGTATGTGGTAGGACTGTTACTGGAATAACACATTCACTTTTGCTGACACGTTTCTATACACAATGTACAGAAATTGGAGAGGATTCAGTGGAGAAGTAAGACGTGATTTGCAGCCTGTGAAACAATAAGAGCTCAGTCTACTTTGTTAGAATGAAAGAAGGTTAAAGAATGAATTTATCACTATCTATAAATATACCCACCAGGCAGATATCTTGTGCTGGAGTGCTCTTCAGTGTAAGAGACAGACATGATTAGATTCTTGATGGATGGAAGCCAAAGTTATATTAAAAAAAAGAGAAGGGGGAAGACAATTCTAAAAAAAGCACGTATTTTAACAGTGACTTCATTGCTGTGTCATAGTGAGGGGACTGTCATAGTGAGTCTCCAGTTAGTTTAAAACCAGAATAGATTATGTATGGAAGCATATATTACACTTCAGTGAATTAGTAGATTTTTACAGGAATAATGGAACGTAAGATTTATAATTTTTCTTTTGGGTTGCGTTATAGTCATGTCTGTCACATAAGCTGCTGTATCACTTAACAGTGAAACTCTGGGTCGTGTTTGATCTGGATTGGTGTTGAACATTGCACTGAGCCGTCTAATCCTTTAAATAATTCTTCCACAGGCATGATTTGTTTGGAAGTGGTATGTAGAGGAACTGCCACAGGGTGGCACCAAACTTAAAAAATAAGATCAACATTTGACTTGCAGATGATTTTTTCCTTTCTGTTTAGAGAACAATAAAACAAGTCGAAGCATGCTTCAGTAATTAGGTGAAAGGTAGCCTCTGAATCACTATTTTAGTTTAGAGCCTCTTACCTTCCAAGGATTTTTTGATTGCTGAGAAGAGCTTTTATTGTTTTACTTGTCTAAGTTGCCCATCAAAGAGAATGTAAGAAAATGGGCAGGGTTTTGTTTCTTGATACACATGTCCTTTTGTAAAACGTTCCTCAAACTCAAAAATACCGAATATTTGAGTAGCTGAGGAAGTGGCTGTGTAGAATGAGACTAATTCACCTGCAGAGTGGGCATAATGTGCCGCGGTAAGATGCTACCTTCAAGAAGTTAAGTAACTTACCTGTGTGGGATGGGAACAAATGTAATAGCATATTTATCTGTTACCATAAGTTAGATTGTCACTTGCAGTATCTCTGAAGTAGAGTGCCACTATATTTCGTACATGCTTTTTTTTTAATTTTTTTTTCTTTTATTGGTAGCCTAAGTTAAATGGTATGTACACTCTAAAAAAAAAAAAGCCATTTATTTTAACTTGTGGTAAAGGGATTTGTGGTAAGGAAGGATTCCAGAGACACAAGAAGAAATTTCGTTATAAAATTTACTGTGCTGTACTGTTAAACTTCATGAAACATCTGAATAAACTCCTTCCTTAGCTTAATGTTTGCTGCACTCTCCTAGGATGGTAAGAATTTTTCTTGTCAAAAAGAAGCTTTTGTCATTAAGATGTCCCACTGATTTGTGTGCAGCCTGGGTAAATAGCTTAGGCATGGCTTCAGGGGGATATAGCTGCCTTGCTATATAGTTTTCCTGGGGCAAGTTGAATTCCTTGATATGCTCATGGGAATTTTATTTTTTCTTGCTCTCCTGGCTATGGGTAAAACAAGGGAGGCTCTTTCACTCTTCCTATTGAAGCACTGGGATTTAGAGTTTTGAAGTTAAAATGTTAATGTCTTTACTTTCAGTATTGTATTTATTTTGTTTGTGTCAAATCTGTAAATGTGCAGAGGGATGGTTGCACAGATGAAGATGTTGTCAATCCAGTTTTCATTGCTTTTCTGCTTTCTTCTAGGCTGCGGGCTTTGTCTAGTGGCGGGAGTGTGACATCCCCTCCTCTGTCTCCGGCTTTGCCGAAGTACAAACTAGCAGACTATCGCTATGGGAGAGAAGAAATGTTGGCACTTTTTCTAAAGGATAATAAGGTGAGCAGGAAGAGGAAGATGGCCTGATGTGTGTATTCCTAATGACAGTCTTGTGGTTAGGAATAGTTGTTTGTATTTTGTGTTTATGGACAAAGAAATCACGTATCCCTTGCAATCCCAGACTGAAGAAGGCTGGTTGTGCAGGGTTTTCACGTGTACACTTGTTTGATTGCACTTTTACTACATACAGAATGTTTTTGGGGGTTTTGTTTGTTTGTATTTTTGTTTGTTTGTATGTTTTTTGTTTCTTTGGTTTTTTTCCATTTTAGGGGTAACTTCCTGTACCTCAGAGAACAAAAAAACCCTGATTGCCATATTCAGTCCCACTGCCACAGATGACTGCAGGTTTAAGTCTCCTTGCAGCTGTGCAGATTTGCTTGCCTCAGTACAGTTTTACTTAATGTAGTGCATAGTAGTTATTTAATTCAGCTACAAAGTCAGGCAGTAAATCATATGAGGAGATCATCTGAAAAAACCAAGAGGTCTCTATTTATCCCATTTTAAGTCAATTCACTTTAGCAGGTAACTAGCCCAGTGAGAGCAGTCCTCAGGTAGCTCACTTCCTGGGAATCAGGACACAGAAACAATGACACGTAATGCATAAGAGCAGTATAAAAAAATCAAGAACTTCCTTCTGGTTTCACTTCACACAGAGGTTCTCAGGGATGTAAAAGATGATATAAAATTTCAGAGATCTTTCAGGCAAATGATTAATACATTTTGCAGTTGTAAACATCGGGTTTTTCTCTAGATGGTGACAGGGGTTGGTTTATTGTTGCAGCAGACTTGGAAGTCTGAATCCTCCTGAGAGCCTTACTCTTCAGGGAGGGTGGGACTGCAAGAAATTATGTCAAGATTGTGTCTTGAGCTTGGAATGGAGATGCGCACACACAGCTTCATGTTCCTATCCTGTCTTGGCTGTGCTGACATTCTCATACAATGCTGGGAGCCCTGCATTGCTTAAACATGGATTTAAGGGCATTGAATTTTTCTCAAAAGATTTTTTTAAGTCTGTTAAGTGTGGTATAGCTTAAAGCCGTGCTTTAACATGCAGAATTGTCCTGTTCTACTTCAGGAAACTGCAATTTAAATCTTGATGTTATGCTTGAATAGGTCAGCCAGTCAGAGGTCGTTGTTTTTTGCAGTTTATGTTCATTCTGTCAGATGATGCTGAGACCTCTGCTGTTGGGGCTGCTTCAGAGCAACCCTCAAATATCCTGTGTTACAGGAAGTTCTCTGATCGTTATGAATGGTCCAAAAGAATATTTTCTTCCTATGTGTTTGCCAGAAGGGCATTATGGTTAGAGTATGTCTTTCTTTTGATACCCACATTTCCAGGTTGTTGAGTGATTCTAGTTATGAAGACTGAGAGGACTCTTGAGAGTGGTTCTAGTCAACTAGTAGATGTCAGCAATGTTTTTAAGCTGTTGCATCTCTGATTAAAAGAGAGACTGTCTGAAAGCAGGAAGACTTCTGCTAGCATATATCTAAATGAAAAAATGCCTTTAGTGTTATGAACTAAATATTTTGGAAGCAGTTGTCCATTGGCATAATTAGAGTTTACCTGGCTGTATGTAATTGGAGCTTCTTGTCCACATTCTCTCTCATTCTGATTCAAAATTAGCATTACAATTTATTTTGCTTAAAATCGTTATTGTTCTCTACATAATCTATACGTATAGTTTTGTTGTACTTGGCTTTTTTTGTGTGGCTTTTTTTGGTTGGTTGGTTTGGGTTTGGTTTTTTTTTTCCTCTCTCCTGGTTGGTTGTTAATTGGAGTTGTTTACTTTAAATCATATACAACCTCTGTGCTGTATGTGGTAGTTTTGTTAATTAAAAATCTGGCTATAAAAATGCATTGAAGTTAAAAGCAATAGTTTTTAATTTACCAGATGAAATGTCAACTTGATTCGGATTTAAGCTGCAGTGGCGTGTGAGTTCTGATGTCTGTGGCCTTGTGGGTGGGTGATGCTTTGGATGCTCTGTTTATAAGAATTTTTTTTTCTGAGGGTTGTAAATTTCCAGTGGAAATTTATAGGGTATACCTTCCCCCAATAAAAGTTACTGGAAGTACTGGGTGGATGGAGACAGAGTTGGCAGAATAAAAATTTTTTGTGAATCAATGTGTGCAGCATCATCCCTGAAGTGGAAATACTTGGATGTAGTAGAATGCTCTTTTTCTTTCATACAGATACCTTCAGACCTTCTAGATAAGGAATTTCTGCCTATTTTACAAGAGGAGCCCCTGCCACCACTGGCACTTGTACCTTTTACAGAAGAAGAACAGGTTTGTATCTTTTTTTTTTTTAATCTTTAGATTGTTATTAGTGTAAAGTCATAATAAACAGTATGCTTCCATTAAGAAAAACAATAAAATTTGAGATTAGTAAGTTTCAGAGTGTACTAGTTTGAAAGCAAACCAGTGGGAGATTCCAAGTCAGATCTACAGTTTAATAGGAAAACTAAAATAAAGGCAATAGTACAGAAACTCTGTCTTAAACTGACAGAGTGAGAATATGACCTGACACCCTGTTGGTCAGGGTGGTGGTAGCAGTCTGATTAAAGGGTGGCTGCAGTCCTATTGGAGTGATAGATGGGATTCTGTTGAAGCAGTGATCCTGTAGAAGGGTCTGCTCGTTCTCTGGAGGTCCAGTGGCACATATTGAGCTGGTGTCCTCTGGGAATCCAGTGGCAGTGCTCTCCTGGTGTTCCAAGCCT
Organism: Edolisoma coerulescens; assembly: GCA_013397115.1. Classification (NCBI taxonomy): domain Eukaryota; kingdom Metazoa; phylum Chordata; class Aves; order Passeriformes; family Campephagidae; genus Edolisoma; species Edolisoma coerulescens. Next base: position 42,821 of record VWZW01001292.1, read on the forward strand.
CAGATTATATCCAGGTGGGAATGCTTGGTTCCTCCCCCTGGGCGGAGCATGTGTCTCACAATGGGATGAGGTAATTCTGTGAGTCATGCCGGGAGGCCTTGATGGCCCATTAGTGGAGGTATCTCCCGGAGGGAGTTATCAGGGCTGAGTCACGGAGAAGATAAAGAACGCTGCCCCACCTATTTTAACAGTTTATGAAGATGGTAATAAAATAAATGCTTTTGGTTACACCTTTTCATTGTAACCCAGGACGCAGAAAAAGAAATTACGAAAGCATACTGTATCGGCGTAAAGTTTAAATTCTGTCCATGCTCAGTTCTTGTCTTAAATTTGAGAAAATGTTTTTTCATACAATGTTCTATTGAAGGCTGACAGATTGTTAAATCCAGGATCATCATCTGGGAAGTATTACCTACTTTTTAAGTATGCACCATTTTCAGATCAGTGGCGTTTTCTGCAGTTTTTTACCACCTTCTCTTTGGTACCCATAGAGTCACAGAAGTTCTGTAGCCTCAGTTTTGTGTTCTTTAGAGAAGTGCTGAAGTTTTTTGACTCTTAACATTTATTAAGAAGATGCAGTACTGTTAACTACTCTGTGTATAAGCAGTTGCTTATCTCCTCCTTTGGTGTCTATAGGTATATAACCATATAGAGGTGGACAAGATGAGTGAGAACAGGTTGTCCATAAGGATTCCATTTCAAGGATTACTGATCTGGATAGTTTGAAAGCTCTTGCTTTAAATTTGATTCCTAATGGAGAAAACTGCCTGCCTTCTCTGGATAAATGCCTCTGACTTTTGACTCTGAACTGATTCCCTGTTTCTGGCTGCCAGAAGTTTAGATTTTGCAGTTGCTCTCCAATTTGTCACGTTTCTGAGCACTCTTCTTACTTCATAACACTGTCATTTGGGTTTTTGGGGTTTTTTTCTAATAGGAAGCTGAGTGTTTTTACTGGCTTGAGTAATTTGATTTTTGCAGGGGTGGGTAGTGTTACTATTAGTTTCTTAAAATATGAGAGCATTCTTCTTCCTTTGCCTGCCCCAGGCTGTTGTGTTCTTGAATTTTTAATTTTATTTTGTGCCTGGGTGTTTTGGCATATGCTCTTCACCTCTTCTGGGCTGTCTTCCTCTTCAGAGTCGGTCCATATTTCTTGTGTCTCTGTAGGATATTGTCATTTCACACAAGATGCCAATGGTTTGGTTTTTAATCAGCAGTTATATTTGAGTTCACATGGATACACTGTAAGCACTTCATGTCATAGTCTTAAAAGGCAACTGAGATTGAGACTATGCTTTTATGAGAAGTCTTATCTTAGCTCCTCTTCTTGAGTAGGAAGAGAAGGGATTCAGGCAGCAAGCTCCAGAAATGGTCAGCCAGACGTACGGTAGCACACCTAAATGGTGGATCTTAATGTAAGTACCTTTGGACCTACTGTTTTGCTGATGCATAGTGGAGTCCTTCAGGGAGGACTGCAGGCTTTTTACAGTTTGAGGGGATCCTGACTTTTGGTGATTGTCAAGCTACTCTCTGCGGGGAATAACACGAGTTGAAGGCTATGGTATTGAAAGTGTGCTGAGCACAGATGGGATGGTAAGTGCTGCTGAGCTTCAGGGATAGATGTGGTCCTCTGCTGCAGTGCCCAGCGTTTCACCGGTCTTGAAAACTCCTGAGGAGTTGGTGCATACCGTGTCACTGCTTTTTCCCACTCCTTTTCACCTGGAATCATACAGGAGCCTTTAAGCAGCTTAACAATTCTCTAAAATCTCCACAAAAATCATAATCTGAAATAAGAGGTCCATATACCCTTTTTAAGAAAGCTTTTACTTTTATGCTTTCTGGGGACCCGGAGGGTGTGAACAGTCTGGTTTTTCATGTCCTTTTTTTCCTGTCTTCATGACTGAATCGAGGTACAAAGGGAATGGCATTTTTAAAGTTAGAAATTCTGGTGTTTGTTCCCAATGACTTAACATTGTTTATCATTAAGAATCATGTTCAGAAGTGATCTTGAGGTGAATATTAGTGGATTTGCTGCTAGCTGTGGTGCAGGAAAGTTCTTACAATTAAGATTGACAAAAGAGAGTTTAAAAGACCTTTTTGCCCCCTCCATGAATACTTAGGATAGAATTATCATCTCAGAACCTGAGGAGCAGGGATTTGAGAGTCCTTAGAGGAGAGGCTGATCAGAACACTGGTACTTTGGCATAGTGTTCAGTTGCAGCTGAGCCTGTCAGGATTACTTTGGGCATAGATTCAGAACAATTCCTGCTGTGTTATGGACCTGATGGCATTGCAGTTGTATGTCCACTGTGTCTGGGAAGAACTTGTCTCAAGCTGATTTAAAGATGTATTATCTAGGGATGGATGACAAATCATGTCAGCTGTATGAATTTAAACTTAAATGTATTTAGTCTTGTAGAATTTAATTAGATACTTAAGGCTACAGTGTTCCCTGTAACAGGACATGGTCATGCTTTGGGTGGAATTGCTGGTTCTTTTTACGTAGAATGTTACTTTCCTGATGATAAAGTTACTGAGTTAACCTAGATTCAACTGATTGACCTAGTATGATGTAATGTAATATAATGTATTTATAATCATAGATTTGTCTAAGATGTGTTTCCAGGGTAGTGTCTGTTGAAGCAAAGAAGGCTTCTGCAGATGGCTTTAACAGGGCTTTCTGCCACGGAGCACTGGCAATGTGCAGCAAATGTTCCTTTGCCTTTCCCACTGCTCCCCTTTTTCCTATTTGCATTAGGAAAGAATTTGGTTGTCTTAGTCTTACCTGCTTGCATAGTAAGGGAGGCTCAAACTCTCGCTGAATATAATGGAGATCCTTTTGTGTCCTCCTTGGTTATGTTCCTGACAGCTGTTTCCTAAGACGTCTTCATTTGCTGCTAAAGCTGTTGTGCAGCAGCTTTGTTCTTTGGTGTGCTTTGTCAGCATTGGTCATTGCAGGAGTACACTGATCAATAGTAGGGCAATTTTTGCTTTTTGGGCTTTGCTCTTTTATTGTTTACTGTGGTCTTACCATGTGGGTTGTTACCACTATGCCTTCACTGCAGCAGGCTCTACAGAGGGGAGGGAGAAATTGCTCAGAGTTCAGGCAGACAAGTCAAATTAAAAATGAATTGGAAAAGAAAGTAAGATTATTATTTTGTTTTTACTGAAAGAATAAGGCATAAAAAAATGAGGAATCTCCTATGCAAGACAATGATTCTGATAAATAGCTTAAATATGTTTTTGTAGTGAAATACTTCAGCACTTCACAAAAAAGCAGAAGTGTCAACACCAGGAAAGGTGGTTTGCTCAGAGGCAGATGGAGGTGGTTCCTTTTGACTTGCTGTTGAAATGGTTGCTTTAAACTTTTAGGAGCTAGCTCAGAAAACAGTCGGATTTACTGGAGGCTGACCTTACTATTTTGCCATGCATGACTGCATTTTTTCTTTCCCCTCAAGTCTAATTAGTTACCAGTTCTCTCTTGAAGGAGGATCTACTTTTGTAGGGAGCACATATCAAGCAGTTTCTGAAATGTTTCTCTAATGTATTAAAACTCCTTCGAATGCCTGTTGGCTTTGATGTTAGTGATTTAGATTTTAAACGGTATATAATTGCTTGTCTCATTGTTCTCTGAAGACCTTCAAAGTCGTAGTAATTCCAGTGAGTTGATGTAAGCACCTTGCCGGCTTTAAGTTCCTTTCAAGAAGCCTGACATAACGGCTGTTTGGAGTCCTTTGCATTCTAATTATTCAAAACTTGCATTCAGAAAGTGTGTGTCAATTCAGGTTTCCTTATTAATGTTTCTGAACATGCTTCTGAATTCTTTGGCCCAGTTTTCCAAGTATTTGTGCTCAGAGAATAGGGCCAGAGTTGGTTATATTTATCCATTCTTTATTGAAGTAGGTTCTTCTTTAGCAATTGTTTCATATTAAGCTAAAGTTGAATTTTACTGGTATTTATTGTCTTATGAAAATGAGTATCACTTAAATTTCAGAAGCCTTAAGTACACTTAGTTTTTCCTAAAATATGTTACCTTGTGATATATTTAGAGAATAAAAAGACTTATTTCTGCAAAGGAGATTGGTAAATACAATTTTATTCAAGTTCTCTTGGTCTTTACGTGTTCGTGCTTTGCTTAAGAAGTAAATTTAGAATTGGTATTAATTATTGGTGTCAGGTATAGGCAGGTGCCAGCCTCTTTTTGCAACAGAATCTGTGTTTAACACTGCTGATGTTCTCAAGGCTTCTGTGCTGGCATCACGTGATAAAGGAGTAGGTGTTCAAATGCTTACTTCAGAGCATAGAAATCTCAGCTAAGTAACTTGGAAATGCTAATATTGACCAAGATCCTGCTTCAGCTGCTCAAGTGGGCATTGAATCCTTTTCCTTTCTAGTGTTAATTGTAGAGAATTTGTAACGAACACAAGGAAAACAAAGCCAAATTTAAGATAATGGTCAATGTTTCTGTTTTTTCTTTTTGTTTTGTTTGGTTTTTATTGGATTTTTTGTGTATTTGTTTGTGGTTTCTTTGTGAAGTTTTTTTCCAGTCGGATCTGACCGTGACTCTTTTCTTCTTGGCAGAGAAATTTCTCCATGTCTGTAAACAGTGCTGCTGTCCTGCGGTTGACGGGACGCGGAGGAGGAACGGTGGTAGGGGCTCCTCGAGGTCGAAGTTCCTCTAGAGGTCGAGGTGAGCTGCCAGTGGGATGTGCTCCAGTGTATCCAGGTGATCCAGGTTAAAGGTGCTCAGAGATATTAAGTGGAGCTTGGCTAGAGCCATGTATTCTCATGCCGAATTTCTTTTTGCTTAAAGCTTTGAAACCTTTCCAACAAGGTGGTGCTGGAGAATGAATATTGTGTTTAGTGATGATTCTGCACACCTTAGTGCACGACTGGTATCTCTGTTCTATGCCTTTGCCAGGTTGGTGGGTGGGAAAGCAAAAAGGAGAGGTAATTTTGAGGTGGAATATGAAATTCTTTGGTTCAGAATTGTTAGAAATAACTTTCTTAAAAGCATAAAACCAATTTATAGGGAGAGGGTAGAAAAATCTACATATGTGTTTAAAACATCAAGGTTGTAGTAGGTTGTGTTCAGTGTTCTGAAAAGCCATCTTCATTTGTTAGCATCCTGAACGTAAACAGGAGAAGGTTAGTGGAAAGATATAATTGAATTTGGGAGACATTTGAGTCTTCCAGTTTTAGTGCATCACTGTAGTTGATGTCTCATCCAGGATCACCTCAAACATTTGCAAATGAATTGATAAAATGTCCTGAAGCCATATTGCTAAATTCAAACCAAATTGTTAAACCCAGAATTTATCTTAGCAATTCCCTTTCAATGTGTGCACTTCTGTGAACTCTTTTTTGGGGGCTTTATGTATAAATATGATGGGTTGCATTTAGAATAGTAAGAAGCTAGTAACTTGGAAATACTGAGTAATCTTGTAACCTTTGTCTTTGCAGGTGCTTAGGTGAGGTTTCTCTTAGAGCCCTTTTAAATTTAATTCTACATGTCCTTAATGGGTGATATTTTCAATAAGATCTTCAGAAAGCACTTCATGTATAGTTAGATGCTTGACCAGAAGTTTGCTTTGGCTTAATGTGTTCTCATTTCTGTTCTCATTCCTTAATCCTGCTTTTGTTTTAGCTTACATCTCTCAGATATTTGTAGATTGTCGTCTGTCTTCTCGTGGTTGCTTCCCAGCTAAGATATGAATTTAAACTTTTATGAGACTATTACTAGATTTTTCTGTTGCTTCTCCTTCGTTTGCCATTGTATTTGCACAAATGCTTGGAGTTTCATTTTAAAAAAAAGAGTGTGCATATATGTAGATGTGTGTACTCATCTGGGAGTTGCTTTTTTGTTTTATTTTAATGTGTGTATTTCTACCACCTATGTTTCAGTTTTGCTAGGAATACATGTATGGGCTGGTTTTTTTTTAGATGCATCAAGACTTAATTCTGCAAATTAAATTATTGCTGCTTAAAATTTGGTGATTTGAGATCATACACCCACTAGTGTGCTCCCTAGTTTCAATATCAAGATACTTTGACAATTTCTAATTTGGCAAACCCTTATTTTGCTTTCTTTTGTCAAATTTCTCTTTGTTTTCTTGCAGCACCATTAACAATGTCATCCTTATGCAGTGAGTGGTGGGTTGTTTTTAATTGCCCCCACTAGTTTCAATGAGGTTGTAGGGCTAAATGTGGCAGAATATGGCTTCTAATTCAGTAATTCTATTACTGAATGTACTTTTAGGTGTGACTGTTTTGTTTGGCAGTAAAGTTTGATTCCTTACATTTTAATGGACAGAACTTAAAATGTATGCAGTATTAAGACTGTTTGAAAGCTGCTGCATGTATTCCTGGTTTCCCATAGATCATTTTTAAGATTTGTTAAGAAATACTAGCAAGAACTTTGTTGCAAAATTAATCTTTTTCACTTTCTTTTTCGTTTTATCCTAATTTGATCTTTTAATGTGTTGGAATTGTTATGTGGTTTATTTGCTTGTTAGGCTCTTCTGACATTCTTCTGCTAAGCTGTAAAGGACACATTTCTGCAGTAAATTTCTTCAGCTTTCTGAGCTTTCCTTCTTTCGTTGATCTTGGTTGCTGCTTGTTTCTTCCACTCTTCCCGTCTTCCCCTCTTCTTCCCATGAGCAGTTAGGGTTGGGCTCTAGGCATGATGAGTCTTCCCAAAGTTTCTATATCTCAGCAAAGAAATTAAGGCTTCTGCCAGGACAAAATGGTACCATTTTCATAATTATACACATGATGCTGTTGTAGCCAAGGGCTTTTTTCCCATAGTTATTTATGAAAGTTCAATATAGGACTGTTGACGTGATGTTTTGATTTACAAAAATATTGCTTGTAAGTAGCAGGCTTTAAATGCAATTTTATTTTTTCAAGTTGCAGTGAAAAGGACTTGAAATTTCTTTGGAGTTTGTTCACTAAATGAGCTGCCTCACTTAACAGTTGGAAAACATTTTTATTGCACTGCAAAATTGCCTGGGTTCAAAAGGTTTTCTGGTGTTTTCCATGAACTTCACACAGTTGTATGCAACAAAGCTGCTGCTGAGCCAGTGCGGGCTTCAGCTTTACCAAAATGAGATTGCTGTCTTGAAGGGACTTGCACCACAGCAGCTTTAGAGAGGAATTTGCATGTGTGATTAGATTTGTTAATGAAGTTCCCTCACTGAGGCACAAATCACGGAATTGTGTTCCACCATTTGAGAACACGAGAAGCAATCTGTGGTGGATTGGCAAGGGGAAGAAATGCTGGTAAAAGAGTGTTACGGGTAGAACTCTAAATGGGATTCACTTACCAGTATTTAAAACTGCAAGATAACACTCAGTAAATATTTTCTGGGTAGTCATCCCAACTTCTAGTGACAATGCTTATGTTGCGATGATAACGTGGTTACTATGTGGAAGTTGCTTTGATTTTTGGTTTGGTTGGTTTTTTGGTTTGTTTTTTTTTTTTAGAAGAAGTTGTATTCTCTAAAGAAACCAAGTACTTGCACGTGACTCTTTTCTAATTGATTTGTTTTCCTGGGAGCTCCCTGTGGTGTGCAGTTAAGCCCTGTGCTTTGTGCTGGCAGGACTGGAATGTCAACATTGATGAATAAGAGCCTCAGATGAGGAGAGATTTAAATAGTCCCTGGAATGGGCTGTAAGCTTACAGACACTTTGTTTTGTAGCTGTTCTCCCTTCTGGTTAAGACTGTTATGAAGGGTCCTTTGCTTCCATTAGAGCTCTTTCCCCACCCACCCTCTTTGCCCTTTGTAATCTGTTTTTGCTGCTGTTGGAAAGTGTGTCAATGGTGTGAAAGTATAATGTTCTCATATCTAAACAGCAGTAGCTGGACTACAGTTACTCTGTTTTTCCCAAACAATATTATGGCTGTGATTGTAGATCCTAAACTCCAGTTATGCTGTAATTTCAATAATTTGCTTATTGTATTCTGTAGGGTTTGGTTTGGGGTTTTTTTGTGATGACAATTAGAATGACAGTTTGTGCTGCTTCTTACCCTCCTGCTTGTGTCTTACATTTTTACTTAAATTCAAACTCATCTATTTTTCAGGTTAGAGACTTGGCTGTTACAATTGCAGTGTCCAGTGGATTGATGTCCTCATCCTGAGGTTTTTGAGAAATTACTGAAATACAAATGACACAGTTGCTTCTCTCAGTTCTTAAATGGAAGGGTTTATTGGCATTTATTGACTTTGCATTTGGTACTTTGTGCAACATATGCACTTAGTCTGCTGCTTGTGTGCCAGGCATTTTTTTCTTTCAGAAGTGGCATTCTGTTTAAAATAAGCCAAGGAGCGCAGAAGCAGATTGTCAAATGGTGTGCTTACATGTGCAGTTTTATCCTCTCTGCAGGCATTTCTCATGCATTCTGTGACCAGCATTATGCTGTGTCCTAGTGTGCACTTTCAGGTCAGACCCATCCACGTAGTAGTACTTGCTGAATGACTGACTGCACACCACAGTTTCCCTGGCTGACTTTGCACACCACAGTTTCCCTTGACTGGCTGCTTCTCTTCTGTAGCTTGGTAGGATCTGTTTGGTGCTTCCCACACTGTGGTCTGCTTGGTGTCTGCTGGGGCTGCACATGTGCTTCTGCTGGGCGCTGTTGGATGGGCTTGTGTTGTTCCCACACATGGATGGGGTGGTAGCACAGCCAGGGCAGAGGTGGCTTCAGTAGTCCTGTCCAGTACTGTGTGGTATCACTACAGCTGGCAGTTGAGTACTGGGACCCCGCAGACAGCCTTAACCTGAATGCCTAAGATCAATTGTTTGGACATTTTGCAAAGTTAACATTTAATTCAGACCATTTTGGTGGCTGAGCACAACTGAAATACTGATGAACCGTGATACGGGGGTGGTGAGGGGGGAGGTTTCTCAGGCTGTGATTTCACATGCTTTTAAGTGGCTGTAAGTCATGCTGCTGGTAGAACAGCTGATTCTTGCTCTCGTACAGGACACTTGCTTTATTTGCTGGTGAAATGTCCCGTATCGCCGGCAGGACAGCGTGCACTCACCCTTGCTCACCCTGCAAGGGGAGCACTGCAGTGCTGCTGCCACTCGCTGTACAAGCCTGCTTTGTTTCTGTTGGGAAAGCGTATGCAACTTCCCACCTCTGCTACCTCAGAGAGAGGAGATGAGTCAGTGCCTTTGTTCTGTTTTGACTCTGTGAACTGCTTTTGCTTTATTATCTCTTGTGAGAGGAAGGAAGAGAGCTTTCCTGTAGTGAAGAAATAGGCAAAGATTGCTATTGCATGAGCTGCTGAAACTTTTCTGGCTTTTATTTATGAAGAATAACAACTTTGAGTCCTTTTCCAGGATTTTAGGGCACCCATAATGCATTAACTGGATGAACATCATGCTATTTTTGATGTTGTATCACATCTTCCTGTTTCTTTCCTTTGCAACTTGTTTTAGGCTTGAAACTATGGTCAACCTTATAGTATCAGACTTGCCATAGCGGAGGTATCTGTGTTTCTAATAACTCTGATAGGTCTGATGCTAATTTCTCCTCTCTTACCTTGAGTGCTCTGTCAGCTCCTCTGCCTCTCCCTGAGTTCGTGTAAGAACAGCTATGCTGAATGTGGCAAGGGCTTGCTCAACTCCGTAGTGTCCATAGTCTAGCAACAGCCAAAAGAAGGCATCTTGGCAAGAGAATGGGGGCTGAGAAAAACACAAATGTGAAGAGGCTCAGCTGCCAGATGTTTGCACCTCAGTGTATTTCTTGAACCAGATGTGGCCTCCATTAATGAGTTTTGTTTATCTTTTTTGAGTTTATCCAGTCTTCATCTGAACTTAAGCATCCTCAAAACTCTGTGGTAAGGAAGGCTGCATCTCTGTGATTCTGGGAGGTCTGCCACTGATCAGCTTTGCTGGTGATAGAACAGGATAGTTTTGTCCAAAGAGGATGTTAAAATTCTTCCTTATATACCCTCCAACCTGTTCTGCCTGATACAAAAGCAGTTGTGTATTTGAAGACCCTGGCTGGCTTATCTATGGATCACTTTTCTTTTTCTCTGCCTGAAAAGCAACTTTCTGCCCTTTTCCCCTGCCACCCGTTCAAAGAGATTTGGTATAGAATAGTAGAGAAACTGTTGCAACTGTCTTGATTATTTTGAATTTTTCTAGTCATAAGACACTGAAACATGGTATGATTATTCCTTGATGCATCCAGGTTCCTTAGATTTTAAATATAGAGGCTTTTTACTATTACTTTCTTCAGAAGACTGCGAGGACTGCAGTCCATTCTGAAGGTGTTTGTTTCCTGTTTCATTTGGTCATTCTGTCTTACTCCTCCAGATCTCTGGCCAGATTTGCACCTTGTGCTTTGAGGTGGCTTTTTCCTTGAAGCCAGGAAGAGAGAAATATGAAAAGATTGATGTTTGAGATACTTACGCAGCCAAGAGTTCGTGTTACCAGGTGCTTTTTAGGTTCTAGAACTTGACTGTAGGGACTGTGCGTGTATGCAGGCAAGGCATTTTCCTGACAACTAGCTGATAGATGGTCCACTTGTCCGTCTTCTTCCCATGAGATCCTTGAACTGGTAAATTAGCTGATTAAAAACCTGCCATTTCTTCTGCTGGAGCACTGTGTGAAGAAGTGTTTATCTTTTGTAGATCTGTAAACTTCACCCAGCCATTAATCTAATCAGTACTGGAAGTTGTTTTGAAGGGCTGGGGATGTGTGTGGATGTTGGTTTTCTGTTGTATGGGGCTTGGTTTGGTTTTTTTTTTACCCAAACACCCCACGTCTTCTCAAGCCCTGAAGATGTGCTTCAAGATGCTTTGCTTGAGGATATGTCTGTAACTTTTTGGCTTGAGGCTTGGTACTTGGTAGCTGCCTATAGAAAATTATTTACTGGAAAGGTCAGTAGGATAATTTTTAAGCTGTAACTAATGTGGTTCTTCATTCTGACCTGCCTATAGCCATCCTGTGATCCTTCTTTTCTTCCCACTGATCCTGGGGGAGATTTTTGCTGGCAGTCACTAGAACTTAATAGTGGTGAAGCTTCCTTCTCCTTTATGACCCTTGACAGCAATAATTAGGAGTACATCTGCAGTGCAGTGCCATTATACTGGAGTTTGCTGTTAAACGTAATCTGATTTTTGTGTGTGAAGCACACATGTGCAATGTGGATGTTGTGTGAACAATGCATACTTATTTGGTAATTTCTCTTGGGTAAGTATCTATGTTTTTCTGCATCGTATTTATTTTTGAATTGTTTGCCTGTTCTGTCTGATCTTGCACTTCTTGATAAGAATTTTTGCATAAGACTCTTTCTTCAGTCTGTTTCTTTTTCCTTTTGTCCCAGATAATTTCACTGGGACTTAAGACTGCAAGATTAGTTCACAGGGACACCAGGAAAGGGAAAACCTACCTGATTCTTTCAACTTCTTTTATTATTTATACAAACACTTGTGTTTTTTGTCTTTTCAGGCAGAGGCCGAGGAGAAAGCGGTTTCTACCAAAGAAGTTTTGATGAAGTGGAGGGTGGATTTGGGCGAGGAGGGGGCAGGGAAATGCACAGATCACAGAGTTGGGAGGAAAGGTAACAGAACTCTAGCCCTTAAAAGTTTTTTACACACATCTGTTCAGCTTCCATTTGTGCCTTTTGACTTCATAAAAATACTTTAGGAAAGGTAATTAGTTATATCTGTGAGTGAAGTGTCTGAATTTCTAAGATGGAGTCAAACACAGTAATGTTTCTTGAGGCTCAGGAGCAAGTAAAAGAACATGTTTTGCAAAAAATTTTTCTGGTGAGTTCCTGGGAAGAAGGAACTACTCTAAGAGAACGTAAATTATGACAGTTGCAATGGAAGTGCTGGTGCTAAAGGATTTGCTTCAGTTTTAGTTTTGACACTGTTCACAGTACTTAGGGGCACATTTGAAAACGTACCCAGTTCCCAAGGGCCGTGTGTGTATTGGTGTTCCTGAAAATTTCAGTTGTCACTTGGACCTCTAAAGGTACTGTCCATCAAGCTCCGATTTTAAAAGTAAAGAAAACCAACAAAACCTATACCTAAAGTGAGCTTTTGGAGTAGTTCCAAAACCTTATTTGAAACTTCTATTCTGCCTTTCTAGGGGAGACAGACGCTTTGAAAAACCAGGGCGAAAAGATCCAGGTATGGTTTTGTTACTGTGTGGGCAGAAAATGGGAGGGAGGAGCAGGGTGTGTTTGGGGGAAAGGACCTATACATATATCAACCTTTCTTACTGCTCCAAGTATATTGTTGATACAAGATTCATGATACTGTGCCAGGTTGCTAAATGTGTTCTCAAAGTGTTGTTCCTCTTACTTTGTGTTGTTCTCGCTATTGGGCATTTAAGTGTGGTAGATAAGAAAAATGTGGAGTAAGTAGGTTCTGTTTATTTAATTAAGATATGATGTCTACAGCTGGAACTAAGTTCCTGTACCTCTCTGAACGAAGCCTGTGCTGATGAACAGGTGTGCTGTGGCAATATGCCTTTTCTCAGTGCAGCTTTAAACGTTCCTGGCGTGGGCTGTTTTGGTACCCAGGACTTCTTGACCATTTGAGCTGTTAATTTTTTTTAATGCTTGCTAGTGTGAGAGAGATCCCAGCAGTGTCCTGAGGTTCCCATGCTAATGGATTTACTGTTGATCAAATTAGTTAAGTCATCATCTGAACCTCCTGTTCAGTCTGGTTACCTGCTCCTGTCTCTTGTTCTTCCCCTGTTCTGTTTCTGAAATGCATCACACTGGCCACATTCTGGCAGAATGCTGGATCCTTAATTGTGGCCCAGTACATCTGAACATTCAGCTGAACTTGAGTTGGAGTAGGTTTGTCATCTTGGAGATGAAACATAGGCTTTCTAAGGGTGGTGAGAACCACCATCAGGGCAGCTCTGGCTGTCTGGTAACTGCAGTGACTTTTGCTGTTCGGGCTCATGTGTCGCTTGTTCTCTGGTATGCCCATTCTCTTTCTCTGTGACATGTTTCCATGTGCATGGAGCATAGCTGTGCCTACTGAGGTTTTGTGCTAGGAAGGGCTTACTGACAATGTGTCTTCTCTGTTGAGGATCCAGGGAATCTTTGGCTTTGCTAAAGGAGTCTTGGCTACATACCCTCCTCGGTAACATGCTGAGAAAGCATAGGTCAGAAGAGATAATTGCAGGTTGAATTTAAAGACAAACCCAAAGAGATCTAATTGCAATTAGAAGTTGACAGGAATGTATTTTAATCCCTGTTAGGTGTTGGTATTTTTTTAGTAAGAGTAGCATAAATTGCCATATTAATAATTTTCCAGATTACCATGGTCACACATGCCATAGGAGTTTGCTTTCAAAGTCCTTCCAGTCCTCTCTCCGTGTAGGAATTGATGTTCACAGCTTCTAAAGAGTGCTTTTATTTTTCTGCTTGTTAAGTTGAATGTCAACGCAAAACTAAGATGTGTGTGTTTTCCTCATTGTCTCCTTTAAAAAAAGGATACTTCTGGAAAATAATTTGATATTGGTCAGAGATTGACTGGTTTTAAATGTCAGTAGTGAAACTTCGACCTTTCTGTGTATCTTTATATTCAGAGATTTTTTTAGGAAAAAATGAAAAGAGGAGAAAGTAAGTACTACTGAGATTTCAGGACTGTATTTTTTACAAAAGAAAAATGGATGTAAAAGTAGTATCTGCTACAATTGATTTAGTTTTATTTATTTAGCTCCTTCTTGTTGTTGAGATTAGAAATTCAGCAATTCCAGTTCCAGGCTATAGAATGCACCACGTTTCTGATAAAGATAGATAAAAATATTGCATATTGGTATAGGATCAGATGTATTTCTCAGTTGAAATTGAGGAGAATTTACAGTGTGCAGAATGTCCTTACTGGAGCTGACTTCTGCCAGAGGTTGAATTCTGAGCTAGCGTAGAGCATTTTGTGTTTGTAGCAACTGCTAGTGATCAGGGCTATGGAATGCATCTTCCAAGAACTGTTCCCTAGGGAAGGTGGTGTCTTGGTGCAATTTGTTGGAAGCTCATTGTGAGAGATGATGTGCTTATTCTCAAATTATGAAGCTTTTTGAGTTCCTGATTGCTCTTCTTTAGTCTCTTGTGTTTCTTGGCTAGTCAGTATGAGAGGCAAAAGACCTTAAATCTTTCTGAAGTTTTATTATAAAAATATTGTTTTAACAATAGTAATTTATGTTTGTGTATTTCTGTGTTAGAGGTTAATGTTGCAGTGAGTGGGAAGACCGTTTTTGTCCCCTTTACTTCCAAAGACATAAGGTGGAGAACACAGAAATATTGACAGAAAGTGTTGGTCTGTTCTGGCTCAAGCCTTGATTAATTACAAATAGTTACTGCTATGCAATGGCTTTCCAATGACAAAATATTTTGAGTGTGAGAGAGGGATACAGATATGCCAAAAGAAGTCCCAGGTTAATAGCAAGCACTAGTATCCACACAAAGCTATGGAAGCAGAAAGGTCAGGAAGGGAATTGATATGCAGGTTATAATTCACACTAACATGCTTTAGCAGATGCCTGTACTGATTTCTGTTACCTTGGTTAAACTCCTTAGTTTAGGATTTTATTCTGTAATTTTACCGTGCTTCAGTTTTTCATTGCTCTTTCATAGGGCCTTGGATTCAGATTACATAATTTACTGAATTGCCAACTTTTTCATGTTCTTTGTTCTGGATGATCACATTAGACAATTATTAAGAGATCAAATATTTAAACACTTCTGGGTATTTGTAATGGAGGACAATGCAAGAACCCTCAATTAAAAATCAAGAGATTAAAAAAGTAATAGAAACTTAACAAATACTTACTTCTCAAATATGATCAATACGCTGTTCTGAAAAACTAATGATTGCTTTTTCAGTGCTCACAATAGTTTGCAAGGTCACATTTGACTGATTCTCAGCATAAACAGTGTCTGTTCCTGGTTTCAGCATGTGGATTGAAGATGCACCAAGTATTTGCGAGTTTCTGTTGCAGATTGTCACGGTTCTGACAGACTTCACTTAGAACCCAGATTGTTTCTGGAAGGCTGAGGCCATTTTCTTTGCAAAGAAAATGAGCAAGTTGCTTTCTTGAGCACGTCTGTCTCTGCACAAAAGCTGCTTAATTTTCTGTGCAGCCTCCTGACTAATACCAGCTTAGTAGCTGAAGGGATTTGATCAGTTGCCAGCAGTTACAAACCGGTAATAAATAATTATGTAGCTTAAACAAACCTGTTAGTAAGTCAGTTGTGGAACCTGGTTGAGTTCTTTTTAATGTGTGGGTTTTGGTTAGGTTCAGAAGACTTGAATATAAAAGGTGTGTTCAAGTGGCTATAAAAAGGGGATTGAATTTCTTTGAATTGTACTTTCCCTCACTCTGCCTGGCTTGTTCTCCTGCCCTGTCTTGCTGGCAGGAGGTGCATCCACAGAAGGTTCATCACCAGTTTGTTCTTGCTGTGCTAAAGCATGGAGTGCTATGTTGGTGCATCGGAGCCCGTCAGCAATTTTCCTGGGCTTCTACTCCAATTTGGGCCATGGGGTATTTCCAGTACTTTCAGACATCCATGATTCACCAGTTCTCTGGAACTGTAAAAGCAATATTAATGTTTTTTCTGCCCTTATTCTGAAGTAACTACATAGTTCTTTGTCTAATTTGCTTCTGCAGTATTATTCAGCTTTGCATTCCAAAATGTAATATTTGAGGATTCCATTCAGCATACACTAACAACATACTTTTTTTTATACTTGCTGTTGTATTCCCTTTTAAACCAAATCTACAAAGAGAAAATTATTTTAAAACAAGGACAACTTTAAAGTATCAAGTCATTTAGAAATCAAACAAAACAGCCCACCTTTGATTAGATGTTAATTGAAATTAGAAACAGCTTTGTATACCTTTGATTCTAAATCATGAGATTATAGTCCCATGTGATATATAGGAAAAACAATGCCTCACCCAGAATACTGTCAAACAGAGTACTCAGCACCTCACACAGCATGCTGCCCTATTTCAGACTTGACACAGCAGTGTGTTCTACTGCTCTTGCACTGGTTTTTAATTTGTAGGACTCTTACCAATGTCTTACATTGATAGAGAATGGGGGAAAAATGCAAGAAATAATTAAAAATTATTGATGTTGACACAAGGGTGGAAAAGGGCTCTTTAAACTGTGTATGAGTCAACAACTAAAAAAGCTGTGATGAAAAGGGATGAAGGCAGTGTAGCTTGGTAGTGTGCTGCTCTCCAAGCTCCACAGTAGTCATGAATGCTTGTCCATAGAATTAAGTTTGGAAAAGATTTTTGGGAGTGTCTGTGATAGATCAAATCTGTCTGAGGTCTGCAATGGGGGAAGGCAACACTTGAACTATTTTGGAATGAAGGCTCAGTTGCAACAAAAATATGGCCCTTCTGCCTCATTCCCTGACCCTGTGTGGAATGCTTCTGTGGGGTGGCTCCCCATTTCCCCAGACCCTAAACCAAAGTAGCTTTTTGCTGACCCTGTTGGGGTTATGAACACACTTCAGTGAACAGTTTTGTGACTTGAGAAGAATTCAGTTAAACTATCTCATCAGAACTCAAGACCATTTTTCCTGCTGCTGACCACTTGGGTGAAGTTAAGGGGAAGCATATTTGGTAGTGTGTTACGCTGTTGTCAGTGGAAGTTGCTGTTTATGCCATCTGGGTTTCTGGGAAAAGTCTTTTACCTTTGAAAGATAACTTTATTTTAATTCTACTTGAGCGTTCAGGTTTGAACGCCTAATAGGCACTGCTTTTGTTGAGAGCTTGGAAATAGTTATCCACCCTTGTGTTTTTCCTTTAGCATCTTAAATTATTTAGGAGCTTTAGAATGGCGTCTTAATTGCAGTAGGTTTATGAGGCACTTAAATACAGAAGTCTCATGTATAGTTTGTTTTAATTTTTTATTTCAAAATTGATTCAAGTGTCTCTAAATATTTTTTGTGCTGTGTGTACAGGCAAAGATTGATGTTAGAAAGCATAAAATATCAATGGATGTAGTTCTACTTCTCATATATATAGTGCGTCCTTCTGGGTCAGATATACTTGAGACAAGCAGAGCAAAGGTGAAAACATGGGGAATGTATGGGCCTTTAAAAAAAAAGGATGTTCATTCGTTAAAAATAAACTTTTTTTTTTTCCACTGCTAAATAATTTATTCAGTGTTTTCAAATAAGAAAAAATTTCCATTGCAGTATTTGTCATGTACATCCAGATTTTTTGATAGTGTCTTCATAGACCTGTCTGGAAGTGAGATGTTCTCTTATTTGGCAGAAGGAAGAACTGCACTTAGTATTTACAATTTTGCTTAATAAGCACAGCAGGAAATGTTGTTCACTGCCGTGAGAGATTGCCAGGACTTTCAGCCATCTGAAAAATGATGTAACTCTGTATTCCCAAAGAGTTAAGAGAATAGAAGAGCTAGGCTCTTAGATGAACAGAGTTACTTATACCAGAACTCATGTATTTACTGAATGACCCCATATTGTTTTCTGCTTTTGTTTTGTTGTCCATTTTGTCACAAGCTGGTTAATTATGACTTTGGTCAGCTTTGGGAGTTTTGAAGATCTCTCGGGGTCGGTGCGGCTTTAATCATAGTCTGGTGAATTCAGCAGCTAGCTCTTCTAATTTCTCAAGAATTAGTACTGTGATTCATGCACTTGACTTCATCCTGGGTGGTTAATGCAGCCTCTCCTCAGTGGGCACACAAGTTCTCTTCACTCTGTATATCACATTGTAATCAAAAGGGTGGGCGTACAAGAGAGAGATCACTAGAAGATGGCAGGGCAGGCAAGGAAGGAAGTTTTTAAATGGAACCCGCAAGTTTGATGTAATAATAATTAAAAAAGCACGAAGTTCAAGGTCTGTTATCTCTACTCTGTGAGGCCAGTCTCGGAGAGCTGGAAGCTGTCGGCATGCTGTCCATTGATGCGGATCTCCTTGTCAGTCCTTTTTGGACTCTTTGAGTCAGCTGCAGCTGGGAGCTCAGGAATAGTCTTGTCAAAATTCTCCATCTTGATCTGGTATTCACCTTTGGCATTGCGGGCTAGCAGGGAGGCAAAGCGGTGGTACAGCAGGATCTCTGACGGGAGGTAGGATGTTCTCCTCTGACACGTTTCTCCTGTGCCCTCCTGCACAGCTGACAGGAAGATGACCAGCTCAAAGTGGTGAGGAGCTTCTCTCTGAAGGAGAGCAGCCAGCGGGCTGGATGCAGTGATGGAATGGTAGTAGGTCAGTGGGAAGATGAAAAAAGGACACTCGTCTGCAGTGACGCTGTCCAGGTGGAAGTCAATGCTAGTTTGGTGCAGCTGCCCGCTCTCTTGTTCTTGGTAAAGTATAGCAGAGATCTGGACGCTGGTCAGGGGGCTGGAGCGAGTGTTGGCCACCTGGAACATGAGGTGTGGCTTCCCCTCGGTGTGTGTGACCACGGCGGAGCGCGAGAAGCGGATGGAGAGCGCCCGGTTCTTTGGGCGCGCGATCTTGGCCACGAAAGCGCCTGGAGCACGGGAAAGAGCAAACTCAGTGTGAGCATAGGGCCTGGACTGGTTCCCTGCAGGCTCCAAAGGAGGAGAAGCAGGCTGAGGCTGGAAAGACCATGTTTGAAAACTGCTAGGTTGGCATCATACTAACCTGCTTTTGTTCAAAAAAGTATAGCTTTCCTAAAAAGCTTATTTTTCTAAATTATGTTCACTTATTAATATTTGGAAGTTAACTGTAGCTGTAAGGAGGCTGTTAGCTTGCCCCAATTTACTGTAATTGGTAATAGGAACTGATCTTGGTGTGTTACACTGTAGAAGCTCTTTCTAATACATAGTAAACTAACCTGTGAATTTTCAAAGTATTTTGAAATACTTTTAACATGAAGAATATTTTAAATAATTTAAAATACCTCAAAATAGCTGTGACATTGTAAAAATTTTCATTACCTTGGGTACTGAGGAGTATGTAAACACTGAGTTAAAGATCAACGAAGATAGCTCAGCTAGACAAAAGTATACCTTAAAAGTCAGAACAAATTGACTTTAAGTATTGTAGTTATATGGTAAAAGCTCGGAGAGATAATGGTGTAAGAAATAAATGATTGAGAGGGATATGCAGTGATCTGCCACAAGTATTTTCCAATGAGTAGTGAAATTCTTAAGTCCAGATATTGATAACACCTGATTTGCCTTTTGTTGATGAAAGGTGTTTAACTTTTAGTGCTACATAGCTGAAGTCTTGTCATCCTTGTAGTGGCTACCTTAATTGTTCGTTCATATATCAGAATGAACAGTATTTATTTCTAGCTCCATTCTTTAATTCCAATTGTTACACCAATTGTGTGTAAAGATGCAGTAGGAAGGATTACCTGTGATGAAGGCTTCTAGCATGAGCCCCAGGACCATCTGGATTGCCAGCAGTGCAATAGCACTTGGACAGTCCCCACTTGGGAACATGGTGCCATAGCCAATGGTGAGTTGTGTCTCCAGTGAGAAGGAGAAGGCAGCTGTAAAACTGGTGATGTATTTGACACATATAGTGTGGTTGTCAGGTGGAGCATCATGGTCCAGCTCCAGGTCCCCATTCATCTCAGCCAGCAGATACCAGAGCACTGCAAAGACCAGCCAGTGAATGACAAAGGAAGCCGAGAAGACGAGCATCATCCATCTCCAGCGCATGTCCATGAGTATCCCCCACGCATCTCGGAGGTACGCCACACCTCTGCCTTGGGCACCGGCCGTCTGGAACGTGCTGTGTCCATCCTTGGTCACCAGTCTCAGGTATCTCCGAGTCAGGAGGGGAGCGCTGGATTTGGTGTTATTGCTCTCTATCATATCTGTTGTCATCTTCTAGAAAGGTGAAGAAAGGGAAAAAGTGATACAATGCCACATATTTGTATTTTGCCTAACGTTCACAGCTTCTGACACATCAGCAGGGGTTGAAATACTGCAGCCAACAAAGGAGGGCTTATACATTGCAATCCAGAGAAGATTAAGTCAGGAGCCTGGAGAGGAATTTACCACTGTTTGTGGTAATACTTTGCTAAAAAAGATTAGGTTTAAAAATCTGACTATTACTCAAATTCTCCCTGCTTAGTTGTTTGAATATAAATTTCATACTTTACCTTCCTAAATTAACATTGGAGTCACATGCTTTAATTCTTTAGGGCTGAGTGGGATGGGATTAGGCATATTGTGTGTGAAAAGAAACTGAATTTTGCTGATTATGTCAGGTTTTGTAACTTCTTTTGAGCAGAGTATAATAATTTACCAGTACTATTATGAATACTATAAACAATAGCGTAGTACTAAGGAAATAATGTTTATTATATTATTTCTGTAATGTATTTATGCATTTTAGGGGAATGCTGTACTCCAGCTACTAGCCCTTTCTGACTCTCCTAGCTCAAGAATTGTCTGCTGTCTACACCCACTATGTCCAGTTAAACAGAATTACAGTATTCAGGGCAGAGCTGCTTCTGGGAGTCTGAGGCTGTTTATGTAAGGATCAGGTAAAAAGAGGGCAGGAGACCAATACAGAAAATACACTGTGACATAATTTCCAGTCTAGTCTGCCTGAGCAGTGCAATTTTTATTAGTGACCAAATAAAATAGGACAGCAAGCATATGGGAATTAACGTGGAATTGCAGATATGGGAAGAAAATGGATACCTGTAGGTATTTGACATATTGGGCTCCTTTGCTTTTAAACCTCAAAGCTTATGGAATTTGCCAGAGCTGCTAAATGTCTCTTGAAAAGATACTGGTCACTCAAATCCATCCATTTTATAAATACTGGATGTTTAAAGTTCATCTGGGACAGATTAAAATTAGGTACAGGTTTGTGTAAAATAGAGACTTTATAATGTGTACAACCTGTTTAAAGAAGGTTGTGAGGAAGCTTGTTTGTAGAACAACAGAGGATTTAAAAATACATGTAAATTTTGCAAATGGTAATTATACATGGTGTATTTAGTCAGTTTTGGTTTCCTATCAATTTTGACCTTTCTTTGAATGATGACTGTTTCAGTCTATTACATTTTTTTGTAGAGGAATTGGATTTTTCCCTTCCAACAGTTTGCCATCTTAGTTTTCTCTTGAGATGCATTAGACGTAAGGATCCTGAACTTCAGAATGAATTTATGGTAGGTGAAAATTTGTCTTGTGATCTTTGTTCCCATAAACCAGCAGTTTCCATGACTGTTTGCTTAATCTTCAACCAAATTTTAGTAACTACAGAACGTTCTCTTTTGCTTTTACTTGTGTTTGATGAGGTGATGTTTGGTGTTGTTTGATGAGGTATGAGGATTGACATCACAGTGACTATTTAGCTAAATTTTTTTTTCTTCTGTAGCTTCTCAAAACCATCCAGCTGTTACTTCTATCCGTGCTGTTGTCAGAGGGAGATAGAGTAGATGATGGCCTGAGTGGAATTTGGTGGTTTTCCCCTCATTTTTAATTTTCCAGTTCACATCTCCCAGGAGGAATATGTTGAAACCATTCCCTGTGTGAGAGACTACAGTGGACTTAGCAAGGTTCTCCTGGCGTATGGTACCAGGCTACTTTTCTTGAGGGATTTTGGTCGTAGTCCATCCAGTTTATAGCATGACCCCCCACCTTCACTGAGTTGGCTCTTCAGTCTGCTGCGTAGCTCCCTGAGTGGCAGTTCTCGCTCTTGCTGTACAGTAACCTGAATGCAATTATACATGCTTCAGTAATCCAGTGATTAGTGACTTGTCTGTAGAGCACAGTCCTTGTGTTAAGATTTAGATGAGCCCTTCTTCAGGCCTTGAAGGAGCTGGAAAATGGGCGTCTCTGAATGGGAAGGGTGATGGGGACCGTGCTCAAAATGAGCTCTGAACAGTGTCTTGGTTTTATCATCTTAGAGTTAGTAGTACTCACAAGAAACACTCCCTTGTTTGAATAGAGAACACTTACAAAACAAAATGCTCTGGGTGCATCATGCATTCAAAACAAACCAGCAAACCAGCAAAAAGCCCAAAGCAACGAAACACAACCAAAAGCCAAAGCTTGTGTTTTTCTGTAAATTCTTGTGGTACTTTGAGGGCAGCATCTGCTCTGTAGACTGAGCAATTTGGGTTTACAAAACAAATACATGTTGTGAAAATGATTCTGATGCTGACTGATTGGTGACAGAAGCCTTTTGTGCGGTGTTACGTACATTAAGAAAAAAGGGAAAACATTCTTAAGGTGGTACATTTTTCTTGGCTGTGCTTCAGATCTTCACACAAGTGCTAAGGCAGTGTGCTTGAACACTACAGACTTAGAGCAAATGCTGTCAGCATTGTAGGATCTCAGATTTGTCAATTAAGGAGCTTCTTAGGGTGGTGATTAATCACTTAATGTTGTCTTAAACTCTGAAAAAAATCAGCCAGGTTCTTTGGGATCTTTTCAATGGGGGAGGATTGATTCCTGACAGATTTTGAAGGCCCTTGAGAAAGAGAACCTACATTAGCTCCCAACAGCACATTTCAGAACAGTCCTGTGTCTCTGCTCCTTGAGACTCCCAGCAGGTGAATTCACCTTCTGAGGTTAACCAGGTTATACACTGGTACAATGCTCTGATTTTTCTAGTCTAGCACTGTTGAAAACGTTAGTTTTCTATTTCAGTGGTGGGGATAGCATTGGAAATGTGTAAGCTTGAGTTCCAAACCCCCTTTTTTCAAGCACCATATATGGGTAAGAGTCACAAGTCTCAGCTTCTTGGAGTGAGAAAAACAGATAAGAAACTGCAAATAGACTCTGAGAGCAGTGCAGTTGGGTGAGAGTAAGAGGCAGAAGAGCAACTGCCCCGTGGGAAGTAGCTTACCCAGGCTGGAGGATCAGTCCTCTGTATTCTCAAAAGCAGAGGCAGCTTAAGAGCAGATGTGCCTTTGAATTTAAAAAGTGTTAACATCTTCTGTCCACTCCTTTCCTTGCCCATAGTAAAAAAATATAAATACCTTCTTTCCTTGTTAGTGATAAATTAATGAAGTTATAAAGTACCATTTGGACCACCTGACTGAATCCCCTGCGTGGCATGGTCCTTGATGACCCCACATTAATCCCAGTTTCAGTGTATATTTTAGGAAAGGCATTCAACTTTGACGCAAAAAGAAAAATTCTGTGTTTGTTGGAGGATGCTTGTCTCCACTGTAACATACATGCACTGTTTCTTATCCAGATTTGTCCAGTGTTCTCTCTCCACAACCTTTATGTTACATTATTTGGTGGTTTTTGCTTTTCCTGGTTCCTGACTTGTGCAACTGTTGTAGCTTTGGGATGTTTCTTGTCCCTCTATCTCCCAGCTGTTAGCCCCTGACTAGAAAGACAGGAACTGTCAGAAATCACTTTCCTAAACCTCTTTTGGCATGCTGACCAGTCTCTTATCACACATTTGCTGTGTCTAATCCTTCCTGTTTACATTGTCTTGAAAGCTGAATTATCACCAACACCAGTGTGTCTGTCAGTTCTTAGCTTTTTTTGGTTTTCAGTCTTCTTACCACCTTGTCCTTCATCCTGGCTTCTTTATTCTATGCACTCCTCTAAGACAAATCAAGGTAGGGGGAGTACTAATTTTTAAAAAAATCTCAGGTTCTTTCCTCTAGCAGTGGGATAGGTTCTAAACTGACCTGGCTGGCTAGTGATTTATGTGTGATAAAACCTTGCCTTACAGCTTTGGGGTGTTGCTTGCATTTTTGAAATTCATGATCCAGCACACAGGTCTCCCATGCGTTATCTTTTTGATTGAGATCATCTTCCTTGTGTTGTAACAGCCTTTATTGCATTCCTACTCCATGCCACCACACTGATTTCCTCTCCTTTCCTCTTGCTTAGCTTTTCCTTGGGACTCTGGTAGGGTTGCGGGGGAACTCATTGGCAGCACTGTCTTTATTTTCGTTTGCCTTCTCAGTTGAAGGCATTCGAAGTGACACTTCCAGCCTGTTCTCAGCTCAATACAGAAATGGATCCACAACCTTCTGAGGAGCCTGAGTGAGGAGCTGTGTTCAGGGGAGACTTCTGCAGTGTTACCCTACCTGCCCAGCTTCCAGTCTTAACAAAGTCTGTTCTAATTGACCTTGGAAGGGATTTGAAACCATTTATGCTCTGCTGCTTCATTCTGACAGGAAAGTGGTCATGAGGACCTGCTGTTTTCTGGGAGTGACTGCAAAAACTGCTTACAACTGCAGCATCATTTGAAGATTTACTAAAACCTGGGTGGTGGCATGCCCCTCTGGGGATGTGTACGTTCCCTCTTTACTTGGCCTGGTTTTACATGATCATATACAAGCTTCAGATTTAAACCTTGTCTGCTCTGAGCTGGGATTGTGCAGATCTGTTGCTGCCTCTGCGCTTTGCAACAAGAACAAACTAAGATTATAATTTTTTAAAGGCATTTTTCATGCTATTAAAATGGCCATTTTGAGTGTTCTTATTTTTAGATTATTGTGTATTGTATTTTTAGACTGAATGGCCACCCTTGGAGATGCTTTGACATTATTGTTAGGAAATGAAGGTTTTTTTTCAGTATGGATGACGTGACTGGATCATATAACTTACATTAGGGGACAGTCTTAGAAATGTAGGAAGTAATTCAGCTTGAGTAGCTGCACTGGTTGAAAGCTTATGCTACTGTTGTGAGTAGAACAGTTAACATTTCAAACATACTTGTCCTTTTGGTTTTGTAGCTAATGCCTCATTGAGATGAATGGAAGTAGTTTGTGACAAAACTGTTACTTCTAAGCAGTGTGCAGAATTAAGATAACAGTTTTCAGGACTTGTTACATTTATAAGTAGGTCTTGTAAAAATGGAAACTTGAATTTGTTGACCCCAAGTCAAATTTTTCAAAGCCAGTGCCATAAAGGATAGCATGTGAGAGCTTGTACTTTTGACTTTCTGTGACAGTTTATTACAGAATGCGCTTCAAAGGAATGAGGTGGTAAAATAGAGAGAATGCGTCCTTTTATAGTACAGAAAACAAGGCTGCTTATATACTTGATTTTTTGGGAAGCCAAGTAGTGCTCTGTTTTGTATATACTGTATTTTCACATTAGTACTCTGAGGATCCATATGAGCACTAATTCTTGATTTTGAAGTAGCATCTGAGTGGACCAACTAGTCTGGCCACTTTTAGAGAAGCAGAAAAGCAACATTTAAGCAAAGTCTTGGTAAAGGCTTTAAAATACTCTAGTGTATGTTAAATTTTTATAAAGAATTTTAAATGCAGAATTAAATACTGATAATAGAGGAGTAATCTGACAGTTACAAGGGTGATTTTTATTTGATGTAAAGCTGCAGTAATAGAAGTTTGCTGCCACCCTTTTTTTTGTGGAACTTGCTGGTTTTGAAGAGCAGTCCTGCCCCGTGTGAGGCAGGCTTTCCCATGGCTTGCCTAGCGTGGCTAAGTTTCGCAGGACGTTGGAGTTCATTCCATGCCCGTGTGTGGTGTCCTGGGCAGCGGTGCCGGCTCGCTGTGTGTCCATAAGCATAGGGAATGAATGCATTGATTGAAAACTGTTGAAGTCTGGGATATAATTGGAGATGGTAAAAGCAAGTTGGAAGATGTGAAGCTTTTTCTTTTAATTTGGGATGGAACTGAAGTTAAATGCTGAGTGTAATCAATGAGTGCAGCAAGGTGAGGATGACTTTTTTGTAATTCTTGGCCAATTTCATAACACCCAGCTGCTGTAATTAGAGCTTGCAAATGCTCCCTGTCTGCAGAGCCTTTCCAGCACTCATCTCAAAAACTTTCTGAAAAAATACTGCATAATGACTTTGGTTTTGCTCTGTGTGCTCTTAGGACTGTGGTCACCTGAGACAGCATTTTCTTCTTTTTGAGGGGGAAAAATCAGCCACCATTTTGTTTAAGGTGATACTTATTTCTAACTAAAACTCTCTGCCCTGAAAAGAACTTTGATTTCTTTGATTAAAGAATGGCAGAACAATTCCAGTTGTACAATAAGAAAAAAAGGAAGAAAAAATATGATGGGTTTGTGTACTTACCAGTCTTTGGACGGTCTGTGTGCAGGAGGAGGGGATAGTCTGGGCTCCAGGAGAGGGACTTCTCTGGTCTGGTGTACTGGTCCCAGCACTAGCAAGAAACTTCCCACAAGTGGTTGGTAGAGATCTAAAAAAAAAACCCCAAAACCTTTAAAAATGGGTTTGTATGTCTCATTCCTGTGTTTATATGCTGGGGGGATTGGTTTCCATCTGAAGCTGATTTGATTGGTCATTTTGCCTGCAGGGGGGCTGGTTGGCTCTGATCATGTGGAAAAGAATGCTGGTTTGTTAGGAGCATTTCTTTACCCAACACAAATCCTTAGCAGCCAAGGAGAAATCCTCAAACACTTACTTTTGGAGAAGGGCTGCCTTCCCCCTCACCTCCTTAATCAAGATAATTTTTTAGGTTTGTATGACCTAAAGTTTTACATGAAAGTTGAAAAGGCCAAAATTCCCTTGGAAAAGCTGAATGGGAAAGTTCCCATATTGCTACTGAAAACCCACACTGTTCGCTGATACCTTTTCTCTAACCAGTGTCAACTACTGTTTGTTTGGGTGAAGAGAGACACTCTTGTGTCTCACTGCTGCTCCACTTCTTCCTTTCCTGTTGGCTCCCAAGCTCTGGAATGTTAATGGAAAGGTGGATGCAGCTCATGGTGCAGCCTGCGGTCTCAGGAGGGTGTTGCTGAACTGCACCCTAATGCTGTTTAGAAGATGTAGACCTGGCCATTTCCATCTCCACATTGCTCCTTTGTGAAAACATGGAATTAATCACAGGATTTTGCTAAAGCCTGGGAATAAAACAAGGCAGATTAGGTGGCTTGCTGATTCCATGCAGCAGCAAATGAAGCCACTTTCACTTAAGCTGTTTGTTCTTTCACTCACTAAATGAGAGGAGTTGTTGAGGGTATTTCTGAGCGAGTGGCTGCGCAGAGTGGTCAGTGTGCTGCCCTGCTGGACCAGCTCTCAGGACAGCTCTGGAACACAGTACTGGTTCACACTTTTTTTTTATCCCTTGGTGAGCTGCTGATGTGAGGGCTTTGACTGAACGTCAGATGTAAGAGGATCTGAGAAACAAAGGCTGTGGTTGTTTGCAGTAAAACTACTGAAGGCCTGCTGGGAAAATTATTAGTGTAGACTTTCCTGCTTAGGAAACAAAATCCTCCCTATTTTTTCTTCTTTAACCTTCCCCCAGCCCTAAATTGCAAAACATTAATTTTTTGCTTCATTAGTATGGAACATTTTAATACATGTTCAGGCACAGCACCGAAAGTTGATAGGCATAGTGTGACTTGGAGAACCAGGCCAAATAACGCAGTGCCAGGGGACTCCCACCAGTGTGGTAAGGCTGTAGGACAGTGTGATTCACCCTTCACCCTTCCCCTCTATACTCTGTCAAAGTTGAAATTCCACTGCAGACAGCCTCTCTTAGACTCAAGTAGGATTTTGGTTTCAAACAGTATTTTCTTAGAAACCATCTTTTGAACTGTAGAAAGCATATGCTGTATGGTCACAGGTTTTCTAACCTAATTCGACTGAATGGATTGGAAATCTTAACACAGTTGTACAGCAGGTGAAATGAGGTACAGTGCGTGATTTCCAGGTGTGTTATGGAATTAAACTCTTGTTAATTTCTTTGAATCTACTGGCTCACTCACACTGGTGACAGTAGATAATGTCCAGTTTAGTGAAAAAATATGGAGTTATAGTTGAGTAGTATGTTTTTGAGACCTACTGTTGAGATTGAGTGGTTATTCAGAGAGATCGAAAATCTGAAGCTAGGAATGGGATTCAGAACTTCTGATCTGTCACTGAGAGTCACTTCATGGAATTTGTATTGCTGTGGTGTTCCTAGCATGTCCAGTAGTGTTCTAATGAGAAGGTAGTCTTTCTCTAGAAACATCAACTTAAGGACATTTATTTTATTCGTCTGTGAAATAAACTACAAAATTAACACATTTAGGCAGTTATTTCAGTTCCTTTAAAAACATGGACTGCAAAGGTTTTTCTTTTTATCTTCCTCTTGAGGAATTGTGTAGCAGGCAGCAGAGAGAAGAGAGAGCAAGTCAAAGCACTTAATAGACTCCCCTGGTTTTTGTCCCTCTGTAGAAGAAACAGCAGTGCTGTCAGTCATCGCTTTCCTGTTTATTCTTCCCAGACAGTGAGCATGGCATAGGAAACGTGGGCTGACAGCCTGGAGGACAGAAGTTATTTGCCATTCTGTTAGTAAGTCCTCTTCATAAATGCGTTGCCATGGGGCTACAAGCCCGAATTGAGTCTTGTTCTCCGCAGTTAATATCCCCTCGACTCAGTGTTACACAGCTGTAGGCTTTTCTGGCTGGATACCACTCGGCTCTGTCGGAAGTTTTCTGTAAACACCTTTGCTGGCTTTGTGACAGGCCTGAACAGAGGTGCCCTTTTACTTTTCCTTCTCTTCAGGAAGTCCAGTCAATTAGTCCAAGGCAAAACCATAGATTGCATTTTAGTTTCTTTCATCCTTAAAACATTACCAAGTCCTGACTCTGTGACCTAAGTCATTTCGGCTGAAACGATTGATCTCAAATCTAGAAACAGTTTGCAAAGAATATGCTGGGACTTTGGAAGTTACAAATTTAGATGTAAGCTGTAGGAATATTCCTGTATTCAGTTTGTCACAGTCATTCTGTCACTTGGGTAGCTTGATTTTTCTGGTTTCTGTTTGTAAAGAACTAGTTTCTTGGCTGGTCTGTCTAATCTTCAGGATCATCTAATGCCAGACCTGTTTGGACACATACCTTGTTCTTTAACTGTTGCTTGCTGTGGTGTCGTAGTACCAGAAAACTGAAGTATGTCATGAGACACTGCATTTTTTTCTCTTAATTCCACTGAATGTGGCATCAGAACACTCTCTGATGTGACACACTTGAGTGCTGCTGTGTTTGGAAAGGTTTTGGAACCACAGGTTCTTTCCTCAGATGAATATAATACTGACCCCTTATATTTGATTTTTTTTCATTTCTACATTTCTAAAGCCATAGAATTTAAAATCAGAAGAGGGGCAGGATCCCACTTGAGTCTGATCTGGCAAACAGCATTTGATGTTTTGTAACCTCTAGAGAGATGTGTTTCAAACCCCATTTTCTGCAAGGTCAGCATACAAAACCTGACTTTTATAGTTCAGTTTTTGGGAACAAAATCCACTGTCCTAAAGACTAACAGAACCTGAGTTGCCTTGGTTTGCCCATAGCATGAGTAGATGTGCATTGGGGCTAAAACCTGGATATACAGTGGCAAAGCAGACTTCACAATATCCTTTAAGTAACCTTTTTTCCCAAATGTTTTTGGAAGAGTGGAACAGAGCCTGTGAGCTGAGAGCTTGTCCGTGTTAAAGAGCAGTCTCCAGAATCAACTGAACTTACAATGGAAAGGAAGAACATCCCTTTTCTTTCCTTAATTGGTATAGAGTCTAAAATCTCTCAAATTAATGTTACTGAATAAGCATCAAGTAATAGGTGTGAGTTTTTATGAAAATAATTGATAAATCCGTAAAAATATTATTACTTCTCTTGTCTCAAAATAGTGTTTCGAATAACTTTTTTCTTTCAGTAAGTGCTTTAGTAAGAAAAAAATAAGTGTCTTGTGCTGCAGAATAAAAAAAATGGATCTCTCTTCCTCCTTGTAGCATTTTAAAAATAAATTCAGAAAGAATGAGGCATTTTCCTTGTTGTCTGGGACTTATTCTCCCCTGGTCTGTCAGGTTGCATCTCTCTGCTGCGCACCTCTCTGTGTTTTACTTCCAGCTGACTCGGCGCTGTAGCTCTGCCTCCTGCTTTTCTACTATGGGAAGCCCATCCAAGGAGCAATGGTGAGAGGCTGCTTCCCTGCGCTTTCTGTTACCTTAGTCTGCATTATATTTTTTAGATACCTAAAATGAAAAAAAAAAATTTCCCAGACTTAGATTTTTCTGTCTAGCTTGTTCCTTTCCTGTATTTTCCATGGAGCATGGGAAAACAGAATGTGGCTGACCTTCATCTGCAAAGATTTATCCACTCCAGATAAGGGAAGTTGCCAGCATCGCACCTACCAAATGAAGGGAGTTGAGTGCCTCCAGCAGTTTTGTTTTATTTGGAGTCGGTATCACCAAAGACTCCCCAAAATACACTGTCTGAAGATTTTTTTGTTTTGTTTTGTTTCTCAAAGCTCAGCAAATACAGGAGTGATCTTCAGCCATATGTCCCCTTCAGTGAAGTAAAGGTGTAACTGGCTTATATTTGGCTTCGTAGCTGACATTGCTTGTTGGTACTGGTGCTTAACTTTGAATTAGGTACTGGTACTGGACTTTAAATTGGCCAATGTGCTTTAGCTCTTCATATAGGAACAACATAAGAGGAAGGTATTCCAAAAAATATAGAGCTGGAGAAAGATAACAGGGTTTTTTTTCCTCCTGTGTTTTGAGATGGTGGAGAAGGGATGTCAGTTTTTCTCCAAGGTGCATGCAGAGTAGAGAGCCAGCATGTGCTTTCTGTCTCCAGAGTGCAGTATCTCTAGTAGGTAGAATTTTCGTGTTCTAAACAGAGGTCTGATATACCACAGAATTTCAGATCTTCTTTGTTTCCTCATCTTTTTCATTGACTGAAAAAATTGCCTGATGCTAGGAATGGGAAATGCATTCTCCTATGCTTCCTAAACTAAATTCTTAAAAATGTCTCTTTCCACCCCAGGAGTCTAAGTACATGATCATGCTTTCTTTTGTTTTTCCTGCCTAATAAAGCAGGCATACTAAACAGACTTCACCAAATAACATCTTACACTTCTGGATTTTAGGACTCTTAAGAAGGAAGATTCAGTATACCTTTCTCTAGTACTTGAAAACTTTTCTTTTTATAGATAACATCACAATTTCAGGTTAACACTGGGTAATAATATCAGTGAGGAAATGGCATCACTATGGTTCCTGTGAGAATTCTGGTGCTACACAGCTGAAGAAACATTTCAGTGATGGGCTGTCTTGTCAGGGTGAGTCAGCAGTGAAATCAGCATCTGTGCTAAGCCTTGGCATACTGGTATATGACATGGAAATCTTGGTGTATAATGTGGAGTCTTCTCATAAAAATATTTGTATCATCCTTTTCTGACAGGGTTGCTCTTCATAAGTACTTGAGGATTTTATGTTATGTTTTAAATATAACACAATGTAAATTGGGAACTAAAAGACTATCCTATCTCCTAAACTTCTAGTAGACTTACCCTTCAGCTCAAGCATAATTGCTTCTAGCCCTTCATACACTGACCTTGGCTCTCCAGAAAATGGATTCACAGCATAATGTTAACATTGCTAAGTTTTTTCTCATTTATTCCTCAATGCTACTTTAAATTTTCCGTGTTTCCTAACAGTAGGACTGCTGTATGTCAGAGTAAATAAATAGATCTCACATTCTTTTTATTACAGAAGTAGCAAATGTGTTTGGTTTATATAATGTTAACACTGTGCTCCCATTTAGTTTGAGGCACTTCATGATACAGCAGTTTATTCTTTCTCTCTGCACACTTTTGCCTTCTTTCTGTTACATTTCCCTACATCTCTTAAACTTCCTTTTCCTCCTCTGTCTTTCCTATCCACGTTCTAATTGCTTATATACTTTGCTTCCTTCTGGATTTTTTTTTTTCCGGTCTTTCCATCCCAAGGTACACAGGGACCTGGATTTCTTCAATCTCTGTCATGTTTCCTTCCTGAATTTCTATTCCTCTCCTAGGTTCCTATAACCACTTCTGGTGCATTTTTGCCTCCAAGGGAGCAAGATTTCAACCCTTTTGTATTTCTGTGTTTCTAAAGACAGGACACATGTTCACTGGCCTGTGTTTTTTTGCAGTGAGACCAAACTTTGAGGAAGGTGGGACAGCAGCCGCGGGGAGGAAGCATGAATTTATACGCTCTGAGAGCGAGAACTGGCGCATCTTCAGGGAGGAGCAGAACGGGGAAGATGAGGATGGAGGCTGGCGTCTGGCTGGGTCACGGAGGGATGGGGAGAGGTGGCGTCCTCACAGTCCAGGTGAGAGCAGAGCTGGGCAAACATGCAGCTGTGGTTACAGAGGGAGGGCAGAGGCCACAGAGGAGAGGGAGGTGTCACGCTTAGGGCAAAAATAGGTTCATGCAGTTTCGGTCATTAGATACTGTTCTGGCATGTGTGGGAGCTCTTGGTCACAAAATGATTAGCATAAAGTTATGTGCCTTTTGTTTTCCTTTTAGCATCTTCAGTACTCTTACATATTTAAGGGAATAATACTTTTCAGGTGTGCACTTGTCTGTATTGTGCTCCAGGTATGTATGTACCTGGTAAAATAAGGGGGTTTTAATAGTACTGTTTCTTTGTGGCTGTGACAATGAGGGGAGAGAAATCACCCACATTAGACAGCATACCTAAGGCTGCAGAGTGACACTGACACTAAAACACTCTGGTCATTGACCTCTTTCTACTTTTCCAGATGTGTTTGCAATGCCAAGAAGCATTCTTGGAAGATCTCAAAATATGTTGCTCTATGCATTTTGTAGTTAGTGACAGGATGTCTTGTCTCAATAAATTTCAGGCACCTGTTTGGTTTGTCTCCCCTTCCCTGACCTGACAGGGCAAGTCTGTTCACTTGCTTTCCAGCATTGCATTGCCAAAGTTGCAGGAGAAATACAAAAGCAGAGCTTGGTATTTCAGTAGTAGGACTGAAACATGTATTTTTTTTTTCCTTCTCTTTGGCAAAGATTCAGTCATACCTGGTGCGGGATCCTGGATTTGGCTATCTTTTGGCTGCAGAAGGCTTCTGGAGTACCAGGAGAGGATTAGGCTCTTCTACTGTTACATCTTCATAGAATAATAAAATTGTTAAGTTTGGAAAAGACCTTTAAGGTGATGGAGTCCAGCCATTGACCCAGCACTGTCAAGGCCACCACTAAACCATGTCCTTAAGCGCCACATCTACATGGCTTTTAAATCCCTCCAGGGATGGGGCCTCCACCACTTCCCCGGGCATCTGTGCCAATGCTTGACAACCCTTTCAGTGAAGAAATTGCTCCTAATGCCCAATCTAAACCTCCTTTCTGGTAGTTCTAGAGGGTGATAAGGGTCCTCCCACTTGAGCCTCCTTTGCTCCATGCTAAACTTGATAGGAAAGCAAAGAAAGCCCAGGACATTTTTGGGGCTGAGGTGGACAACTTGTCTTCAGTTAAAAGAAGTCCCAGTTGCTCTTATGATGGGTCTGTTGCCCATGTCAACATCCCAGCCTTTCAGTATGGTTATTGTTGTAAGCAACCATCACCTCTGTTCTGAGCTCTCTCCACAGCTGTGTATAACTCTGCTCTCAAACAGCTGTTCTCTTGTAGTAAAAGTCTAGCAGTGAGCCCAAGGCTTGATTTATCATCAGATGTTTTCTATTTAGAGCAAGGCTAAAAGGCAAATTTTGAAGAATGTAATTTTCTTTTCCCCAGTGTTTGTTGATCAGACACTGCTGCTTTGTTATCTAGTTGAGGTGACATCAGGCCAGCTACCTCATGATGCAGCATGATCCTCAGGAGTGGAGCGTTCTGCGAGTACCAGCCTCTGCATGCTTTAGTTTAAAAGGAAGTATAGACCTCAAAGTTCAGAAGTTCATTCAGGTCTTGAACTTTTTTGGAAGTTGTTCTGAGGAAGGTTTTGAAAATTCATCTCACTTCCGTCATGGGAAATAATACTGCTTATTTGAGTTTTCAGTGTAGTAGAAACTAACTGAACTTCCCTTACAGGTTAGTTTTAGCAGGTATCGTTGAAAGCCTGTTCAGAGAATGTGAATCTGCAGAAAAGTTGCTAATTTTGAGATAGCCTGAGCTGAGAGCTGTATTGTCCTAGTTCCAGCTTTCATCAGAGCTGTATTTGAATTCTCCTCTTAGCAGTAGCCACAGAACTATCAAAATGGTTTTAATCAAATTTTTGCTTAAAACAATGAGTTAAACTCAAATTAGTGTGGCTTAAACTGCTTCTTTGTACTTATTCTGGTGTTAGGTAATAGTATAGTCATGTGTCCTGCTAAAAATAAAGAAATGTCTTCATTTTTTTAGCTGGTCCTTCCTTTGGCTTGGCTCTGTGTCCTCCCTGCTAGGATCTTTAGACTGGCTTTAATATCTGCTAGAAGAGTGTGACCACAGATTTAGATTCACTGGCTGCGTCAAAGTTCTTCTTTTTTTTTTGTTTCCTTTTAATTTTTAACCATCTTTTAAAATTATTAATGTCTAAAAATCCTTTCTTTCTGTTGTTCCAATTCTTGCATTCATACAATGATTGCCCTTTAAATTTGCAAGGCAAGTCTGTTTTGTCAGAAACATATACAAACCTGTTTTGGTCTCAAAACTAGTGACTGATCTATAGATGCTTATGATTTTGGTTACCAAGTCAGCCTTTAGGAATAGGAGTAATTTTTTCTTGCCTAGAATTGCTGATATGATTTTGTGTCTTTTCTTAAATAGCTGTTTAAATTCGTCTTTTTCCTGAAAAGCATTTGAGAGAGGCCTTAGGCTGTACTCTCATATAAAGACTTTTTGGTTGCTGCTGTGTTTGAAAGGCTTTTCAAATTCATCTTGATTCACTCCACTTTCAGAATCAGGTGCTATGATTCAACTAGAGTTGAATTTTTGGGCATTGTTCCTTGTGTTTCTTAAATATCTTGGAGCAACTAAAGTACATTGGAGAATCTTACTCTAAAATTGAGTGAAGTAAGAACTAGGTCTATATGTAATATATGCCAAAAAATGTGTACTATTCTTTTGTTAAGTGTTTAGTTTAGCATTTAGTATTGTTTTAGTAGATACTGAAAATTTCAATGCTGAGTTAGAGAATATATTTTGAGAGACAAATAGCTATTAATAAGGCTAATGTGTACTTGGATTTCCTGAAGCAGCCAGTAGTCCTTTTACCTACAACGTCACCATAAATTGCAAGGGGTAAATTAAGCTTAAAATTGTCCTTACACTTGAAATCTTGAACGTGTAACTAGCGCCGAGTGATACTATAGGGCTGAACCTAAAGCTGTCTTTGTGTCCTGTTGGTTAAAAAGCTTTAGGTAAGAATTCACGTTTATCTCTCCTTTTGGCTTGCTGTAAAAGTTGGCAGCCTGATACTTCAGACCTGAATTATGGCCTATATTCTAACAGGGCTTTTAGGAACACATTTTGTTACTAAGAAACAAGGGCATGTGTCTGCTACACCTATGTCTTTTGCCTCTCCAGGTAGCTCTGAAAATGCGGGGGCTGGAAAAGGTGGTGTGACTTAATCTCTGCAAACAGACTACATGGTTCTTATTTGAACACTGAAGAATTAGAATTCACCTTCAAAAACCGTGTTTCTGGGTCTCACTATGAAGAGTTGCACTCCTGGTATTGGCACGTGAACTGTGGAAAAATAGAGGCTCTTGTCAATGCAGGGTCTCTTGATGGCCCTTTTATGGCTGTTTAGAAAATTCTTGATACTGAATTTTCCTTTTCCACACGATAGAGAGCTGGAGAAGAGATGCTCAGCTGTTTGTGGGAGCTAGGGTAGCAAACAGGCAGAGCTGTTAATCCATACACCATGGCATTGCTAGGTTCAGGCCGTAGCTCTGTTTGTCCCCCTGCTGGGAGCCCGACATGGACATTGCTGCTTGTAATGAGGAGCTGTCTGTCCAGGGACTCAATCAGAAATGCTGTCTGGTTGTCAACAACCTCTCACACTTAAATCTCTTTCCTTAATGACATTAAAAAGATTGCCTCAGAACACTGATTTGATGGTTTAATAATTCTTTCTTTGCAAGGCATAACTAGAAGCATAGGTTAAGTTATCCAGTGGAATTACTTGCAAATAAGCACATATGGAATAGTGAAGGCCTTGTTAAAGTCTAACATTTGTGTTTCCTTGGTAAAATTTAAGATTAAAGTTCATAATGTTTCTGGAAGGAGTTTGTTTTACATTTCCTGTGTTTGTGAGACAAAGGTGGATTTTTGCATAGCTAATATTAATAGATGGGGTATGAAGGTCAGTGTGGAAGCGTTCCTCAGTCATGAAACAGGACCACATTTCTCCCCTTTACTGTGATTTTTGTTTTGGTAGCCATTTGATACTGTGAGGCTGCACTGATTATGGTGCACAGATTCTTGGAGCAAAGAAAAGAATTTACTTTTTTTATCCAGTGGAGAACAGCCACCACGAAAAGCACTAAAGTGCCTTCATTTTTGCTTTGCACCTTTGTGATAAAGATGGCTTGTATTGCTTGGAAAGCTGTGTACAGTCCTTTCACTCCCAATTTGTTTTCCTTAGCAGCCAGTTCTTTACAGCTTAAATAACATTAGTGCACTCAGAGGATTTGAAGCTTGGCTGAATGAAGGTGTCTTCTGAATATGAAGTTTATACTTGGAATTGGGAAATTTTTCCCACTTCTTATCTTTCCAAGTTTTGGTATTCCATGGCTAAAAAAAAAAACATTCAAGAGACTGACCAGTCCTTTCAAAGGTATTTGAACAGTTGTCACTGCCATTTCTCATGTATATGCACAAAAGCATATCTGATGGCAAGAGGCAAAAACAGGGGTGTTTTGTTCAGGATGACACTTCTGCAGAGTCCCTGAAGGAAAGTACAAAATCTTACACATGTAAAGGTGCCAAAAAAAAGACTTAAGTCAATGATGGCTGGTAAATTCAATTGGCAACTAGTGTTGCTTGTCTTATTTTGGTGCCTATTTTAGCCTTATGTGATTTTTAATGCTTATTCCACAATTTATAGTGTGGGGATATACAGTGGACAATATTTCAAAGTTTCCTGCTTATTGGCAAGATGCTCCTTTTCTTTGCCCTGTCCTTGAAGTTGCCTCTTCGTAGGTGGGCTGTACTGTGTAGGGGCTTTTTGGATTGCTGTCAGTGTCCCCTTGTGTTGTCCCCCCTGCTGCTCGAGCGCTGCCCCGGGACCATGTGGTAAAGCTCCTTTCCCCGCCTTAGATGGCCCTCGTTCCGCAGGCTGGCGGGAGCACATGGAGCGACGGCGGAGATTCGAGTTCGATTTCCGGGACCGAGACGACGAGCGGGGCTATCGCCGCGTGCGCTGCGGCAGCGGCAGCATGGACGACGACAGGGACAGTCTCCCTGAGTGGTGCTTGGAGGATGCGGAGGAAGAAATGGGCACGTTTGACTCCTCCGGAGCATTTCTCTCTTTAAAGGTGAAAAGCTGCTTTGGGCCCTTGGGTCACTTGGAGCAAATGTCCTGCGATGTCGGGTAGGTTATGGATGATTGCGTTGACTTTGCAGAAGGTGCAGAAGGAGCCAATACCAGAGGAACAGGAGATGGACTTCCGGCCTGTGGAGGAAGGGGAGGAAAGGTCTGATTCTGAAGGGAGCCACAATGAAGAAGCCAAAGATCACGAAAAGACCAAGAAAGAGGGGGAGAAAACAGAAAAAGTAGTGGCAGGTAAGGGGGACTTCTTCTGCAACTGTCAGCGTAGAATTTCTGTTAATTCAGTTACTTAGAACTGTGCTCTGTTACAGAAGCAGTGGAAGAAGCAGCTCAGACATCATCTCCAGCTGCCAGGTCAGACACCCCACCAAAATCCCAGCCTCCAGACCCGCTGCAGACAAACCTTTTTGAAAGGAAGGAAGAGTCTGTGCCAGAAAGAACGGAAAAAGCAGAAGATAAAGAGAATCGAGCGGAGAATACACTGTCTGCCAAGATGTCCAACAGAGGGGAAGGTAATAAACCTGACAGATAAATTTAGTAAGTTTGCATTACTCACTGTGAGTAGTCCTGGCCCCTTAAAAGAGGCAAGGACTGGATTATGGTGATGGAAAGCCACAATTCACTGACTGGTCTATAAATACAGGATTTGTTGGATATGCAATCTCAAATGCTTGCAGAGCACTGGTACTTCACATTGACATGTGGTCTGGAGAAACATGAGCTAGTTGTGGATGTGCCTCACTGTGGTACAGCAGAGTAGTCCGGACACGTGTGTGGCCAGGAAATGGGATAAGCTGAAATGTGCCGAGTTCTGCACTGATAGAACTAAACTGTTTGTTCCTTGTAGTTAGGTTGGGTGCCTGTAAGCAGTAGTCAGGAAGATCTGAAAATACTTTTGCTTTGGTGCTAAATTTGAGCTGTTGAATATTCTCAACGTTGAATTGAATGTTTTCAGAAGTAATTGTCATTTATGTTAAAGATAATGAACTAACTTCAGCATTTTTCTTTAGATTTGGCTTCTCTTGCTCAACCTTTGCCACAGATTTCTGCAGAGACAGCTGCTTCTGCTCATCTTTCTCCTCCTGTTTCCAATTCAAATCCTGTTCTGCGGCCAGTTCAAACACCTGTCACAGCTGCTCCAGGCATGGGCAACATTCCCACTGACCCAGATGATGAAGAGGGCCTCAAACACCTAGAGCAGGTAAAATTTCTCAAATTCCTTTGTTGTTGACGATCGTGAGACTGGAGGAATGTGGAATGCAAAAAACATTTGAAGCCCTTAAAATCAGAAATGCAGCTGAAACTTTACACTCCACAGTGTATACTGAAAGCTGCTTCTCTCCTTTTTTTTTTTTTTGGCATATAAATTCAAGCTTTTGTATTTTTCTGGATCAGGGTGCTATACCCTGTGTTAAAGAGCTAGATACCACAGTGCTTATGACCACTGTCAAGTAGCATTATGATTTGCGTTGAGAAATTATGTATGTCTGTTAAAACCCACAAACCAACAAACAAAAATGAACCAAAAATCCCGTAAGTGAAGCACAAGACTGTGTTGATGAAAGTGTAGTGACTGCTGAGATGTAGAGCCTTCTTTATGCTCATGCTCCCATGCCTGTTTTATTTTTCACTGTGGTACTGTGTGGGACCTCCTTGGCAAGTTGTTCTAAAGCTTTTCTTAAGCAGGTGAACTGTGCTTGTTCAGGATTCTGCCAGCATGGTAGACAGAGCTCTGGGTTTGCGTAGCAGCCACGCCTGTCCTGAGGCTGCCTGTCATTCCTGGTACACTCTGGAGCACTGGGTAGCACAAGGTGGTTGTGTTTGACACACTCATTTTCAAATCTGTAAACCCCCATCTCTTATTTCTTGCTGGTTTTGATGTCTCCTGCAGCAAGCAGAAAAAATGGTGGCATATCTGCAGGACAGTGCTCTTGATGATGAAAGACTAGCAGCAAAAATTCAAGAGCACAGAGCAAAGGGTTCCTCTATGCCGCTGTTCCATGAAGCCATGCAGAAGTGGTACTACAAAGATCCACAAGGAGAAATTCAGGGTAGGTCTGTGCCATTTACGCTTCCTCTTTTGTTTCATGGAATTGTTAAAGAGTTCTTCACAAAATTACCACCAACAGATGCTGGTGCTTGTTTTTACAGAAGCAGCACAGGGAATTTATCATTCTAGAGTTAGGTTTTGAAAATATCTTCAACCCATCACCGCCCCTCTGAGCTCAGCAGGCCTAACGTCCAGAACTGTGCTTTGTCGTGGCTGAAGTTTGCCATCATTTTACGTGTCTGTAAATTAGGTTAGACTAAAACCTGTTTTACATGCCAGTACTCAGATTTCCAGATAACAGTGGAAACAAACGAAGAATGTGACCACTCAAGTAGCTTGTTGTGAAGAATCCACAAGAAACCTTGAAATCAGTTTTCTAGACTCAGCCTGACAGTGTGGAGTAGTCAGGGAGGGGTGGTTTGTTTAGAATCGAGGGCAAAGAGGAATCAAGTTTCCACCAGCCAGTGCTTGCGCAGAATCTGAATTTAAATTGCACTTGCAGCCAGTGCATTGTTAGTTCATATAATAGATAGGAACTGTTTCCTGCTTTCAGTTTTTGCTTAAGAAAGCTTTTTTTTTTTCCAATGAAATTTGGAGCAGGCCTTTCATATAGATATTTGCATCTTTGCTTTCAGAAGGTACTTTTCTTTTGGAGGTGTCTGGGCTCTGTTTTAGCAGCTGCTTATCTGCTTCCCAAAAGTGCAGCTAAACAGTGAATTCCTTCCTTGCCGTACTTCACACTGTGTAGTGTGAATGACTTCTCAGCTGTGAACTCCAGAGAGGATTGGTGGGGGTGTTGTTGGGGGAATCTGTGCCAATCTCTTGTCTGCAGGTATTGCACATCTTTAGGGTTTTCTTCTCACCCCTTTAAGTTTAAAGAATGTTAACCATAAAGTGCTTTTATTTGCTCAGTTTATGTCAGTCACTGCTGGATGTTTATTGCTGGGTGACGATCTAAGTATTTTTGTTGTTGGATTAGGTACTTCCTCAAATGTGACATCAAAAAGTAAACATTTCATATAATTTTTTCTTCTTGGGATAGCCTCTTGTGGTTCCATATTCTCTAGGAGGAATTGCTTTCTAGAGATACTCCTTACAGAGAAGGCAAGGGTTACTGAATATTCCTGCTTTTCAGAAGATATTTTTGTGAAACTTATTTATGTGGTTCTTACTTGGTTAAATATTTTTTTATACTGGTTTTGTATCTATTTGAATATGTAAAATTAGTATAGAAGCCCTCCTTTGAAACAAATGACTGAAGTCTTTCTCAGAAAAAAGAAGAAGAGAAGGAAAAATGTAGATTTTTACAAAGGAGAGAAACTGGATCCTCATTACCTTAAAAATTGTTCACTCAGAGGTGGATCTGTTCCATCTGCTAAGTTCCAGAAGCAAAACTTGTGTAAAACGTGAGAGTTCCTCTGATTTGAAGGCAAGAGTTGAAGCAGGCTGAGATTTGTTTAATTGGCTGTGCAGCACAGTGGGGAAAGCAGCACTTGTGGTTCTAGCGCTGTCAGCCAGCAGCCACTGCTGAGCTCCAGAGTGGAAGCTGCAGCTGCTGTGAGCCTGAAGCAGTGAGCACTGCTGGAGGGCAGCAGGGGGATTAGCTGGACCAAGCCCCACACCACTGTGGCTGCTTGACTTTCACCCAGAGCTGACCTGTCTGCCTCCAAAGCAAGGTGAAAGCCGTCATGCACTTTTTCTGAGACTGTGGGGCAGAGCTGTAGCCCCTGTGGAGATGTGCGTGGACACTCCAGCCTTGGATGAGCAGTGTCCCCATGAGTGGGTGAGGCAGACGGGAACGCCTGGTGCTGGGCACTGTGTGACTTTAGCCAGCTCCTTGTTTCCAGCATGCTGAACCTGGCCTTGCTTCCCGTTCTCCACAACGTGTGGTGGTTGATGTGATTTCAGGTCCATTCAGTAATCAGGAGATGGCAGAGTGGTTCCAGGCTGGATACTTCACAATGTCGCTGTTGGTGAAGAGAGCCTGTGATGAGACTTTCCAGCCACTTGGAGACATCATGAAAATGTGGGGCAGGGTTCCCTTCACTCCAGGCCCAGCACCGCTTCCGCATCTGGTAATTATGTGACAGTGTGACAGTTACAGTGTTCGAATAGTCCTCAAAGAAGTGGGAGTTGAATTACTTAGGTGTCATCTACTCTGTCTTGGAATTGCAGGTGTTCCAAGCACCAAAGTTGAACTTCGTGTTAGATTACTTTTGCAAGAGTAGAAAAGACACGTAATTTAAAAATGTTTGGTTTGCCATGTTTGTGGCTGGGAGGCTGGGTCCTGTGATATGTAAAGGTGCTGTATATTTCACAGGCTTTGTAAATCATGATCTTGGTCTAGGTTTTTTTCTATTTTCTTTTTTTTTTCTGGTCAAAATACAACTTTTACATTTCTTGCATTTGCAATCTACTACTCTTAGCATATATGTTATTGAAAAAGAATGTTTTATCCCTATATGTAGGGCGAGCTGGACCAGGAGCGACTGACTAGACAACAAGAGTTGGCTCTGATCCAAATGCAGCACCTCCAGTATCAGCATCTTTTAATACAGTAAGACTTCCTGTCCCAGAGATCTTCCAGTGGCTGTGTTCTGCTCTGCATTTTTAGTCATCTGGATTCAGCTGTTTGTCGTTGTTCCCTTGGGCAATGGGGCTGGGAGTGCTTCACCTCCAACAGCAGTAGCTGCTTCCACAAACACCAGAGATGTTGCTAGTCTACAGGATTAGGGCAGTGTGGCTGCCCCAGGCTTGCTTTTCAGAGTCCTTTTTGTGTCACACATAGCTACTTTGTTGAGACCTGCTTTACAGGTAGCTTTATGGTCAGACTGAATCCCAGGTGTTCTAGTAATGACCTTCAGATGTTGTCATGTCAGGGGAAAGGCTACACATCTTTGGAACTGGAGATGGAGAAGGCAGAACTTATCTTTGGTCTGCTTGCTCAGCTCTTTGAAGATCAGTGGAAGGTCCTGCTGGGAAAAGCAGTTTGTCATCTATTTTCTCAGAGCTGTCAGTTGTTCAGTTATGGCCAGTTCCTGACAGCTTGTTTTGCAGCAGCTTGGAGGAAAGAAAGCAGTCAGATAGACTGCTTGTTCAGGGGATGCTGAAAGCATGTGTCATGATTATAGTTTTTCAGTACTGATTGTCAGCGTATGATTGAATGAGGCAAGAGCCTGCTCCTGTACTAGGCAATGCCTTGACATACTGGGGAAGAGACTGATTGTAGGTGGGCAGTGAATAAGCCAGATTAATTTGAGCTAACGTTACAGAATTTAGACAAAGAAGGAAAGTAGTGTTGCACAGCTTACAAGAGAAACATGGGCCAGGCCAGGTGACATAGCTGAGGGTGAAGAGAAGTCTGGTTCTGCTCACGTGAGCCAACTGGCTGTATTCTTGTATTTTGATTCTTGCCAAGCTCCGGTTCTGTGGTTTCCTCTAGTATTTAGCATGTACATTGTATAGGTCAGTGGGCATTAGTCCC
The DNA here is from genome assembly GCA_013397115.1 of Edolisoma coerulescens. Lineage (NCBI taxonomy): Eukaryota > Metazoa > Chordata > Aves > Passeriformes > Campephagidae > Edolisoma > Edolisoma coerulescens. The sequence continues at coordinate 85,524 of VWZW01001292.1, forward strand.
AGAGCATGAATCTGTCTGCAGCTTGGGCATAAGTGAACAAATACCATTTGTCTGCTTCTCTTTTGAAGACAACAGTATGCACAGATGCTGGCTCAGCAGCAGAAGGCAGCCCTCTCATCCCAGCAGCAGCAGCAGCTCGCTATTCTCCTGCAACAGTTCCAGGCCCTGAAGATGAGGTAAGCTAGCTCAGACTTCTGTTCTTCCTGTACTCTAGTTTGTATATAACAATAATTACATCTTGTCAGCTGTCTGTCCTAGTTAAGTTTGCTCATATTTTAGGATTATGTATTTAAAGATGGTAATGAGAATATGAGTATGCATCAGAATAATAGGAAACAGTTTCAGGATATGGAGTACTTCTTTATATATGTAGCCTTTGCCTCAGAGAGTGTTTATGGAAATGAGGAGCTGAAATTGTAACTGTCTGGCAGATGTGTTGTGCTGGTCACCAAGGGGCTTTGCCTGTTCTGCAGTACTGGATGCTTGTTCCTCAAACTGGCCTCTAAGCAGCAAAACTGTACCTTAGCCCTTGACTTAGGAGCAGGGGTGAGATCAGCAAGAACTCTGCAAGCAACTAGTGTTGTCCACATCATATTTTTGTTTTAAATAGAGGTGTGGAAGGAAAGCAGTGTGTTACAAGTTACTGAATCTCATGCGTGTTCAGAGCACTCCTCTCCCTGGAAGTGGCATGTTGACTCTTCCTGTTGGTATTACAGAATATCTGAACAGAACATGATGCCACCTGTTACAAGGTCTGTGTCAGTGCCGGACACTGGCTCAATATGGGAACTTCAGTCAGCTTCACAGCCTACAGGTAAGGTGCTTAGCCTGGGTCAGGTCTCTTGGGAAGAGTCCATGCATTAAGAGTCAGCAGATCCCTCCCTTTTTGACACAAGGGGAAATTACTTCTGCATCATGATGTTTAACTGGATCAGCCTACTTTGCTGCAAGCAGTATAAGTTCCATTTGAGAGTGGTGAAGAATATGGTAATTTTTCCAATGGTTATGGGAAGTCTAGATATGAAGGGATTGTTCTATTTAAGGGTGTTCTGCTCTGATGGGAGGAGGAGTTGGAATAGCTGATTCTTCTGTAGAATTTCGTAGGAAACCCAGCCTTCTTTCAGTCATGGACAAGCCTTGTTCTGCAGGAAGATAAGGTGGCCCTCTACTGACGAAGGCAGAAGTGTTAACATGATTTTAGTTCCTAAAACATAGTAACAGCATACACACGATTCTCCCCTTTCAGTTATGTTTTGTTCATGTGCTTATTTTTGCTTGTCGATGTTCGTTTTCTTCACTGTCTAGTCTGGGAAGGAAGCAGTGTCTGGGATCTGCCCATTGATACTGCAGCTCAGGGACCAGCTCTAGAACAACTTCAGCAACTCGAGAAGGCCAAAGCTGCAAAGGTCAGAAACTGTTTTGTACTGTAAGAAGTTGGGATTGCTCTTCTGCAATGTAATTGTGGTTCTTGAGCCAATGGAAGACCGAGCTCTTCAATGGATGATTTTGACTAGATTTTCATGGAAAAACACCATGAAGAGAATAGGGGTTATAAAAACAAGTTATGAAATCCTTGTGGACAGCTGTTTGGAAACAATTGCTGTGGAGGTACTGCTGACCTCTGAAATAGTGGTCGTGTTCTACATTTGTGATTAAAACCTCTTTGCTAGCCACCTCTGTTTTAAACTGAGATCATCATGAGCTGTTAGGCCAAGCCCTGAGTTGGCACCAGGTAGTCATTCTCTTAATTCTTCTTATTTTCACTAGAACTGGTTTGGGGAATCATAAGAGTCCTATTTGCCAGGGTTATTCCACATGTACTCTAGTATTAAATTATTTTTGTGAGTTTGAACCTGTATGACTCTGTACCTTTCCTGAAAATTATTGTTTTATCATGACTGCAAAGCAACTCACTACTCGCTTCCGAAGTTAGAGGGTATTTTGAGGAGCTGATGTAGAAAGATTGACTAGAGAACTGGTGTTTGTTACAAACAGAAATTGTCCAAAATTGTTGTAGACTGTTTCAGGAATCTGACCCTGGTAGGCAGCCAGCCAGTAGGTAAAATTGCGATTAAGGGAGAGCATCTCTCAGAGGCTTCATCTGTTAAGCTGTTACTATAATTTCAGCAGAGTTGCCCTAAGAAATGGTGTAGGAATACGTTACCTGCATCTGAGTGTAGTTTTATGTGAATTGTAGCTAGAGCAAGAGAGGAGAGAAGTGGAAATGAGGGCCAAACGAGAGGAAGAGGAGAGGAAAAGGCAGGAGGAGCTTCGGAGGCAACAAGAAGAGCTACTTAGGAGGCAGCAGGAAGATGAGAGGAAACGACGGGAGGAAGAAGAACTGGCCCGCAGGAAGCAAGTGAGTTTCCTCAATGTAGTTAATCTCTAATTAATTATAATACTTTATAAAACTCACTTTAAGAATCCTGTGGGGTCTAAATAATCTTTGGTAGGTGTGTATGAAGACAGTTTCAATATTTTTCATGTGAGTATATTAAATTATGATTCTTCTGTTCCTGATTTTTTTTTTTAAGAGCCCGAACTGCAATCTGAGAAACGGGCTTTGATGCTTCTCTTTAAGATAGGTTTCTGTTTGTAAGCACAGGGCCTTTATTCCATGTGGAGTGTTCCCTCTCAACTTTTTAGTGTCGATGTTAGACTTTAGTTAGTTGCCCAGTTACTGCATGTTTTAATCTTTATTTGCCATTTATGCAGTCGAGTGTTTTATGAGGATATGTTCTGGAGTAGATGGAGCTTGAGCAGCTGTTTCAAATGAATAAGAGGTAGAGGGCTGTAGTGGAAAAAAAGTGATGTGACATTCAGCTTATTTTTCCCCTGTTTTTTTTTTTAACTTAGTAAATTATTTTTTGGAATAAATGATTATCTGGGTAATAGTCTGTCAGCTTTTTTACTTGACTTGATACTTGGGAAAGGAAAGGATGTAGTTTGGTCAAGCATATTTCTTAAAAAGAATGATGTAGTCAGTGTTGCAGTAGCAGAATGAATGTAGGAATTGTAATATGTTCTTAATCTTCCAAGAATACAAAATGGAGACATTATTCATTTTGCATTTTTAGCACTTACTTCTGAATTCTGTATGGAAGAAAATGTAGTTCCTTAAGTGTTGCAGCAGGGAAAGACAGTGAAAGTTAAAGTTTTCATTCCATGTGTGAAGGATAAGGGCAAGCACAAGGCTGAGATTGTTCACTAAGGAGTTAGTCAGTAAATGTCCTGAAAAGCACCACATGAATAATAGGCAGAAGTACTAAATAATTCTGTCCTTTATAGTATTTCTTATGAGCTTAGGTAGGCAGTCGTAAAGCATATTTCTGTTCTAAGGATCAGACACTTCAGAGGAAGCCTCTAGAATCTCTAGTTTTGTTTGGAAGTTCGTTGTAGATCTCATTTCACTCAAGGTTTGGGTTTTGTCACAGAAGATCTATTTTAATTGGCACAGTATGATATGTAGATAACTGTCACGGTATCTTTTGGAATCAAATATGTAAATAAATGGCTTCTTGCTTTAGTGTATCTACTTTCTGTGCAGGAAGTCATTATGCTGTACAGTGGAAAAGCATCCTCCACTTGAGGTCAAACTAGCATTGAAGCAATAATTTACTTAAAAGTTTAAGTTTTGAGGTAGATTGCTTTAGATCTGGTTCAATAACAAGAACTCATTTTTCAGCTGATCACCTGGTAACTCAATGTGTGTCATCTGTGCTGGCTTCAAGTAGACTTGGGTTGTTTCTTTTCACTCTAACAGTTTTGCCTCTGTGTATAACAATGTCTGTTAAATTCCAAAGTTTTTTTGTCCACTTTGGATTTGTACAGTAAACAGTCTGACTCTCCTGTTCTGAGATGCCATGGGAAATAACTATTTACATGAAGGAAGCAGGACGGGGTTGAAAAGCAGTAACAGCAAGTATCTTAGTTCATTACCAATGCAATAATTGCCACAATGATTAATTCTGAGCAGTAATATCTTGAAAAGGTAACAAAGAGTTTAAGCACTTCTCTGGAAAGAGAAAATAACATTGTATTCTGTATTTTAAAAAAAGAAACTGGTCTAATATTTGAATCTGACTTCTGTACTGGAAGGCATTGTAGAATCAGGGATGAACTGATTTATTAGCATGGATTTATGCAGAGGAGATGATGCTTAACAAATTTGATTAACTTCTTTTGAGGAGATGACAGTGAGAGCTGAGAGGGGTGAAGCAGTAGACTTAATCTGCCTGGACTTCAGGAAGGCTTTTGATGTAATACTGCATAAAAGACTAGTATATAAGGTTAGTAAATATGCTGTTGATGGTGAATTCTAAATAAAAAAAATAACTAATAGAAATTCAATTCTGTAGGATGAAATGTCATACCAAATGTTGAATTCAGTTCTGTTCACAGTTTTCATCAATTACTTTGCACTGTAGAATTGCAAACAGTAATGCCCAGCTTGTGTAACTCCTGTATTTTGTTTTTGTTTCTGGTCTGGTATCTTCTATTTTGTAATAACTGATTGCTTTCAGGAACAAAATTTGAGATTTAATAACCAGCTAATAATTGTTTTCTCTGAATTATGTCTTCAGTGCTCCCTTTAAAATACCTGTTTCAAAGAGGAGAGCAAAAAGATTTGTGAGCCCTAGTAACATAGACAAGCAGAATTGCAGGTGTCGCCAACTGCAAAAAAATTCTCTATTTTATTTAAAAATCCAGAGTCTATTGAACTGGGGATTGCTGCTTAAGGATTTTTTTTTTTTAAATATTACACATATTTTAAAAGATCTGAAATGAGCTGTCTGTACAGCAAGATGTGTATGTTTGAAAACAATTATTAAGAAAGATACTAAAGAGTACTGGGAATGTCTTGGAGCAGGAATCTACGAACATGGGAACACTAAGAGCCAAAGGATTGATTGTTTCCCATACCAGTCAGTGGCAGAAAGCTGGAGCTCTGAATGGTTTTGGTCACGTGCTCAAACAAAAACATCAAACAATAAGATACAGAAGTAAATATTAAGACAACCTTTTTTATAGCTGTGGAGAGTCAGAAAAAAGGCTGTGGCTCCCAGCTTTTCATATCTTACAGGGTTTTTTTTCCTCGTGTCAGTACAACACTGTTCATCTTTAGTTCTGTAGGGGAGAGAAATCTTTTATTGCTGTCATTCAGCAGTGTCTCTCCTGGCATGCCTGAGCAAGAAAGAGATCCGTACAGCTTTCTTAATGGCAATTCTAGCCTCCAAAGGGTTCCCAAGGGGAAAGTAGGGCAGAGATGTCACTGAAGTGCTGTCCCACAGGAGGACTCGGTGACTTTGCTCATCTCTCCCAGGTCCTATGTGCTATGTCAGTGAGAGCTCCCAGCCTGGCTGGCAGTGAGGACTCCCGAGCTGAGATCCTGCTCTGTGGTCTCCAGGCAAACAAGAGACTGGCACCTCTGGCCTACTCAAGTAGCCTTTTCAATAAAAGATACAGCAAGCAGAAATTTTTCAGCACTTGTATTGGGGACACTTGACTACAGTGACTTGACTGCATGTGTCCAATTAACACAGTTACAGGCCCAGATTTCAGAAATCGTTTGGGTGGTGTGTGTTACACTTGAAGCTGATTTGATTTATGAGAAAATGAATCACAGACTATTGCTCTATGTCCAGCTAGTGGAAGAAAACCACATGCTATATCACTGTATCACTGCACTTGCATCTAGCACCAAACCACTTAAGTGATATTCAGGAGTATGAATGAATTGTTGGCTTGCAGCCGGCAGCTGTTCAGTGCCATGGGATTGTTTATAAAAGATGTTCTGTCTACTGACAGTTTTCTTGCAGGCATCAGAAGTTCATTGTCAGAGAAAAACCCGGTGCAGTTGTTCAGGGAACTGTAGTGCAGTTTATCTGTGCTGTGTGTACATGAAGCTTTGGTGTCAGATTGAATACAAGGGCCTGAGTTTTCACAGTTAACTTCCTTGATTTACCAGAGTTTACATCCATGCTGCACAATTAGTCCCCCATCATCCTGTGAATAATGTATTGCTTATAAAAAACTTGTAGGAGTATGATTGTGGTAGTCATTTTAAAAGGAAAATGTAAAATTATAAAAGCCTAAAAAAGTTCTTGTCCAAAAATTAAGATCTTCAGGTTGAGCTGGTGTAGGTAAGTCAGAAAGAGACAACAGAGGGGGTGGAAAGTAGGGTGGCCTTAGCTCAGTTGCTGGACATCAGAGGTCAGAAAAGGCTGCAAAAACTAAGGCTTTCTTATGCAAGGGAAAGTCAGAACTGTTTGAAGAGGTCCCCAGGTGGGATCCCATTTACCAGTATACAGGAAGCTGCTTGTCCCCTATTCTTCAAAAAAACCCAAGTAGCAGAATGGAAAAATGTCTGTTTATGTTGATAGGAAAGGGTGCTGATGTTTAATTTTTTGAGTTAAGTAAATAATTTTACTGCTTGGAAAACAAAACATAATTTATTGGAAGCTATTTAAATAATTTAGCAATAGCCCAAAATCAAAGCCCTTAAGAGACCTTTTGTCACCCATAATATTTAAATAGTATAGGGAGAGCCCAGTCAAAGCCCTTGAGACTTCAAAAGTAACACTGTCCTTATGTGAACTGGGCTGCTTCAGCTTCTTTCGGGTGTCTGGAGATGTGGTTTTGACTTGTGTAGTGCTCTCGACCAGTCAGTATTCAGAAACTCCTGTAAGTAGGAAAAGCTTCCAACTTATAGCTGACAGCCCCCCCAAAAAAGGAATTCATGATACTCACACATTAAAATATGTATAGATCTAATGCTCAAGCACTGCTAGTGCTGCATAGTGGAAAAAGGGGTCTCACCCTTTTGTTGTCATTCTCGACGTCATTCTTCTTAAAACCAAAGATAGGCAATTATTTCTTCTGTTTATTTTTTCATTAAAATAATTTATGTAGGAGATGCACATTGTAACAAAAATACTTGTTAATGTCTGAGTTTGTCGTGTTTAATGCAGTGTTTTGGTAGAGCTTAGTTTGGAGCTAGGGAGCTTTTCTTGAGGCTACTCATTTGGCCAGACAGTGCTGTAATCTGTGTTCTGATGTGGTTTGTTGATAAAATGGCATTTATAGACTGACATTTTGTTCCCAACTCCAGGAAGAGGCCCTGAGGCGACAACGAGAGCAGGAAATTGCACTAAGGCGGCAGCGGGAGGAAGAGGAGAGGCAACAACAGGAGGAAGCACTTAGGAGATTGGAGGAGAGAAGAAGAGAGGAGGAGGAAAGACGTCAGCGAGAGGAGTTAATTCGTAAACAGGTGAAAAATGGCAAAAGGGATATCTCGTGTTTAATTATGGAGGCTGCCACGACAAACAGGCTTTGAAACTTGCACCAGTGCTTGAGAGACCATCAGCTTTGGTCAAAGAAAGCAGAGCTTGCAGACAGTATCAAGTGAGTGAAGAAAAGGTCATTTACCTGTATCCTGTCTTCAGACAAAACAATCAGAATCCAGTACGCCCTTAGGTAAAGAGATTTGGGCGGAGTGAGTGGCCTCCCTTCACGTTTGAGCCTTAGAATGGCTTTGCAGCACGGTGTTTATGCTCCTTTCTGAGGCAGAGTACAGTACCAGAATAACAGTTTGTTTTGAATTAGCACTCTCTGGGCCTTTACTTTGTTATCTTCAGTGTCATCTGAGATGATCAGTTTTGACAGTCTTTCTGTGCAAGACCATCTTTGTCACCTGTCTCTTCTTTCCTGTTACTTCTGCCAAGTTTTATTCCACTGAAAGTGTAGCGGTACTGTAAGTAGTATAAGCAGGCAAAAGCTCAGACTGAAAGCTGTGTATCTATTAGAAGGAAAGTAGTAAGAAATTAGGTGGTATGAATTAGGGAGATGTCATTCTCTTCCATGTTCCTTGGTGGAGCAATGGGAAACAGGGTTTTTAGGGAATACAGACTATATTACTGGGCGTTCTTACCTGAGAAATGTGAAGGTAAATGGACAACCCAAACAGCACAGATTACAGATAACAGGGTCCCTCTCTGTTTTGTCAGAATATCAGTACCACAGAGTTAAGAGTATTTTAAATTCTGCCAAGTCTCGTTAGACTTTATTCCTTTCTGTGTCCTGGGAAGGAAGAGGAGGCTGCCAAATGGGCGCGTGAAGAGGAGGAAGCTCAGCGGCGGCTGGAGGAGAGCCGGCTGCGCATGGAGGAGGAGGCGGCCCGGCAGCGCCTGGAGGAGGAGGAGCGGAAGCGCAAGGAGCTGGAACTCCAGCGCCAGAAGGAGATCATGAGGCAGAGGCAGCAGCAGCAGGAGGCTTTGCGGCGGCTGCAGCAGCAGCAGCAACAGCAGCAACTTGCACAAATGAAGGTAACCTGTTCCTGCAGTTTACCTTCCTCTCAGCTCAGCCTGGGAAGTAAAGCCACAGCTGCATTCAGGGTGTAGTAGCTTGGGCAGAGCAGGGATGGATGAGCTGTCTGGAGAGGGAAGAGGGTAAAGAGTTGATGTGAGAAGAAAGAGGAAGAGAAGTAAATTAAAAACCAAAAATGTTCTGTCAGTAGAAGCACACTAGGAAGGCATCACAGATGGGCACAGATGTTTTTTCTGCTACAATGAGCAAGGGCCAGTGCAAAGTTTCTAAAGCTTGGAATTCCTAAAGTCTTTGAAATCTAAATGGATTGCTTTTTTTCAGGTAATGTTGTGTTACATTATTCTTGATACACTGTGCCAAAGACTGATGCATCAGAGGGCAATTCAAAGAATGTGTCATTTATATTTTCTGCTTTGTCATACTTTATTATACCATTTTATACTTTCTAGGGTTTTGTTAAACTTTAAAGGTGGCCTTTCTTTTCCCCTGGATTTATACTGTTTTTTTCATGATTATACTCCAGCAGTATTCTCTAAAATGTTTTGTAATTCCCGATGATGTCTCTTTTGGCCCAGCTCCCTTCATCTTCAACATGGGGTCAGCAATCAAATTCAGGAGCTTGTCAATCCCAGACCACGCTGTCATTGGCAGAAATCCAAAAGTTAGAAGAAGAACGAGAACGGCAGCTCCGAGAAGAGGTAAACACTGACAGCAGTGGAGTGCAACTTGTTAGAGGGGACTCAGCTGTGGGACTGCTTAGCTGTCATTTCAGTTATTAGAAGGAGTGGTGAGGATGAGGAATGTTTTTTGAAATAGCATAACTCAAATCCTGTCCGTCAGGCATAGATTCAGTAAGTACTTGTGTGAAAGTTTTTATAGCTTCTTAGTACAAGAATCTGAAAGAAGGGAAAACTGCACGCATTTAACCCTGGGAGCCGTTGACAAAACAGTATAAAATTATTTCACATCTGTATTCTAACATGTTAGAAGATATGCACAAGACCAGGGCAGTTAAAGGGAGGGTGGGTTGAGGGGGGAACAAGTGATGGTAGGAGAGAAGGTCTTCTTCCAAGAAGCTGGCTGCAGACATGATTTGATAAATTTGGTCTGTGCCAGGCTAATAAGCAATTTGTATTTACTGGTTAGCTAATATCTCCCTTTTTGGAGGAACTGTAATGGCCCAAAACAATAACAGGTCAGCCAAACTTCTCCAGAAGAAGGTGAAATCAGTTTAAAACCAGTTTCCAAGTTAGACTTTTGAATAGTAATGATCTTCTGAAAGTATTTACAAGGACTCTTGTCTTGCACACAACAGCAAAGGCGCCAGCAGCGTGAACTAATGAAGGCCCTCCAGCAACAGCAGCAGCAACAGCAGCAAAAATTGTCAGGCTGGGGTAATGTCACCAAACCAACCGGCACCACCAAGTCCCTGCTGGAGATACAGCAGGAAGAGGCAAGGCAGATGCAGAAACAGCAGCAACAGCAGCACCAGCAGCCGAACAGAGTCAGAAATACCACGGTACTTTTATTTATCTAATCAGTACATGGAGGAAAGCAGCCATGCCAGTTCCCCCTGTCTGTTCATGTCTGTTCTGCTGGGTCTGTGCTAGTAACCGGCATCTCTTTGTTATGTCTCAACAGCACTCTAACCTGCACACCAGCATTGGGAATTCAGTGTGGGGCTCTCTAAACACTAATCCCAGCAACCAGTGGGCATCTGACCTAGTCAGTAGCATCTGGAGTAATGCTGATACGAAAAACTCAAACATGGGTTTCTGGGATGATGCAGTGAAGGAAGTGGGACCTCGTAACTCGACCAATAAAAACAAAAGCAATGCCAGCCTCAGGTAGGAACTGGGGAAGGAGCTTTTGCAGAGAAGGACTGCCACTCCTGGCATGATCACTTAGCAGTTAGAACATCTTCATGTGTTTTCCTTTTTTTTCTGTGTCATTCAGGATCTGTTTTGACAACAAAAATAGCTAATAGGTGACCATTCACAGTTCATTTTGTCACCTGTTTAGAAAATTATTTGGTTCTTAAAAATGGTTGCATCTTGTAAAATAGTCTTACAACACTGTACTATGTACTGTACTGTGGGTAAGCCTGGTAACTGATAATCTAATTATATGCATTTTCTTTACCTCAGCAAATCTGTAGGTATTACAAGTAGACAAAACAAGAAGGTAGAAGAAGAGGAGAAGCTGTTGAAATTGTTCCAGGGGGTTAATAAAGCCCAGGATGGATTCACTCAGTGGTGTGAACAGATGCTTCATGCACTCAACACAGCCAACAACTTAGATGGTAAGAGATGGAAAGGATGGGAGGAACAATATCTGTCCTGTTTCCTGGCAAAGTAGTTCTGAGGGACTGTAATGACATCAAACCAGTGTTTCCAATGCACTCAGCAAAAGGACATCATCAAATAGTGGCCAGAAGAACAGGCTGCATCCTCTTGCTTTTCATTGTCCTAACTATAGCAAATCAATAGGATTTGAAAAAGTTCCAAAGTCTGTCAGCCAGAGCCCTGCTGAGGATTTCTGGTAGTCATGGAAGCATTATCAGGCAGATAGATGAGGATCCAGTCTCATCCTGCACTGTATGCTGAACTGGGAAGGGCAAGCTGCTAGACCAGCAAATATTTGACACAGAAATCTGACATTGGTGTTTATTATACGTGTGTGTTTGCTATCAACATGCACTCCCTCATGGTCTGCCTTCTTCTTGCAGTTCCCACGTTTGTTTCTTTCCTGAAGGAAGTGGAGTCTCCCTATGAGGTCCATGACTACATCCGAGCCTACCTTGGAGATACTCCTGAGGCCAAGGAGTTTGCCAAGCAGTTCCTCGAGCGCCGTGCCAAACAGAAAGCCAGTCAGCAGCGGCAACAGCAGCAACAGCAGGTAAAGCTGGCTCTGCTCTCCCCGGGGACTGTGTGAGGCTGGAGGCTCAGCACCCCTGCTGGATTCATCAGCAGGGTTTTACACATCCTGGCAAATGCAGACAATAAAGCAGCTTTGCAGTTTTTACCACAGGTTCGAGTTTCCTTTGTAATTTACCAGTTGAGGCCAACTGTAGATCAAAGAGTGTTTTTGCATGGTGATCCGGGAAATGCTGTGGGAAGATGAGGGGGATACATCAGTAGCTAGAGCTGCCACATGGATATAGGAAGGGCTTTGGGCTCTCTGAATATTTTCTGTATAAATAAACCAGACTTCACTGTGCTCTACAATCTTGTCCTTAATTTGTTCTCTAGGATTCCGTGTGGGGGATGAACCACAGTTCGCTACATTCAGTCTTTCAGACCAATCAGAGCAACAACCAGCAGTCCAACTTTGAGGCTGTGCAGAGCGGGAAGAAAAAGAAGAAACAGAAAATGGTTCGAGCAGATCCTAGCTTGTTAGGTCAGTTTTAATTTTTAAAAATTAACATTTAATTTGGTAGTGGTGGTTTGCTTTGGGGAGTGTAGAGAATTCTTATTGACCTTAAATGGTAATACTGAATTTGAGTAGAAAAGTTGAAATGTCTTTAGAATTTTTTCAGTAGTATTATTTATTTAATGATTTGAAAAATTCTGTACCAGTCTCATGGAAAACTTTTGTCAAACTTTCCCTCATGTAATGGCCTCTTTGATACCTGGGTTATTACCTGGAAACCTCTTAAGTAGTTCAGGGATGTCAGTTAAATTGCCTTTCCTCTTTTGAGTTGATTTATGGCTGTTTTACTGCTTTAGTGCTGACTCATTCTTTGAAGAAAAACATGTTTTCCTTTCTTTTATGAGGAGCAGCTTTCTGAGGCTGCCTTTGCCTTCCCACCTTTTTCCAGGAGCTAACCACCACCCTAGTCAGAAAAGACAGCAAAGGTTGAAGTGGTCACAGATTTTCAGTTGGAGACCATGGAGATGATGACATCATTAGCAGTCCTTTATTTATTTATTATGTTCTGTGTCTTAATTCTGTGAGGCTGGTATTAACCAGCCCCTGTAGCACTGATGGAAAAGTTGCTTTGAAGTAGCTTTTAAGGTACAAGAGCATGGTGTGAGTGCATGGACACTGTGGGGTGATAGGTCACTGTCGTGTTCGTGTGGAATAAACGTGTCCGTGTTTGTGTCCTGTGCGGCAGAGAGGAAACCAGGGCACTGCACCGGGCCAGGCTTTGTTGTCTTGCTTCTGCTGAGCCCAGTTGCTGTGGAGCAGCCAGGTGTTGTCCACCTGAAGTCACTGGTTTTTTAAGGCTCTAGCAGAGCCGTGCCTTTGGTTTTTGTCTTTCTTTTAGTTTTGGTCTCACCGACGTCAATACTCTTCAACTAAATCGGTGATTTCCGCATTGGTGCGTATGGAACTTCTTGGTGGAATCCTGCCTTATGCCACCCCAAGGTGCCCATCCACTGAGTCTGATCTGGGTGCTCAGTTGAATATATTAAAAAAACAACTCATGTAATGTGAAGAAGAAATGGCTAAATGCAATTTAGAAGTTGCAACTGTAAGAGAAGTAGCCCATGCAGCTTTTTAAAAATGCGTACACTTGCTCTTTTATAAAATAATTTCAGATGCTTTTAGGCCACACTGCCACGAGAGGGAGCCAGAACAATTTTCCTAAACCTACTGAACAGAGCATTTCTTATCTCTTGAAGATAAGTGGAAAGCAGTTGGTTGTCTAGCACAAAGCAAACCGATGTAGCACTCTCAAGACACTGAAGTGTCAACTTCGTGTTTAGTAGCCTTACACAGGAAAACTTCACCTTTTCTCGTACTCCAGATGGGGTTAGTACAGCCTTAAAAATGGGATTTCAGTAGGAAAACTGCATTTGATATATTGGATTTGTTTCCTTGTTGAAGGTGTTTTCACTCTTTCTCACACTTTTCTCATGTTCATCATGTCCTCAGCACATATGGTTAAAAGGCTGGGTAGAAGTTTGGGTGCATCTTGAGCCACCTGCATGGCCCTTGGTAACTTTGTACATTTTCATGTTGTACTTCCGAGATGGAAGTTTGTAAAAAAAGCATGGAAATAGATGTAATTGCTACTAGATTTCATAGGTACATGCATTGAGGCTTTAAAGTAAAGGGTGGAATTGCTCACAACTCCTGAAGCGTTGGAGCGTGATTCCACGTGTGGATTCCAAGTTCTCAGAATGGCCATTTCTGCCTCTCAGACCATGTAAGTATGGTGTTGACAGCCACTTCCAAGAACCAGTTGACTTAAGCACGCTCCCTTTCAAGATGTTGCAGAGCCACGTTGCCACCATATGTAGATGTGCCTTGAACTGGCTCTGCAGGTGACATCTTTTAAGTAGAACTTGAAAACAGTCTTCTGATCTGGTTTTAAAGACCAAGTGATGCTTATCTAAATACAGAGTTGATTATCTTTAGTTTGTTAAGGAAAAAAATCAAACGTTTGGGTGGCTGCATCTGTAGCCTTACTAAATTACCCCTAGATTCACTTTGTCTTACAGGTGCTACTGCAGGTAACAGATGTTTTGTGTCAAGTACAGTATGCCACATTCAGATTTTTAACACCAGTCCTTCTTGGTTCACAGGGTTTTCAGTGAATGCTTCATCAGAGCGGCTCAATATGGGAGAAATAGAGACTTTGGAAGACTACTGAGCATGTGCAAATCAACTGGCTTTTCCTGCATCTGTTAACCATGGATTCTCTGTTTGGACACCGTGCTCTCCACCTTGTGTTGTTCTTTGCCTCGCAGTGAATCACAGGATCAATCATCTCAGGCTGCTTTCTCTGGCCCCAGCAAACCCCTTCTGCCCAGGACTGCACAGGCGTTGTTCCTACTGTCAGCCCACTCAAGTGGACTTTGTTCAGAGTCCCGGGAGGGTGGGAGTTAGCCTTTGTTCACAACAAGGCTGAATTGGGCAGCAAGCTTTCACTGTGCTGTGATTCATTCTGCTGACATACCTGGGAAAAAAAAAAATCAATTGGGATTCTGCAAAGCATTGCTTCCTTCTCCTGGTTACTCTTACCACATCCAACACGTGCAGTCATATGGAGAGAGAGAGAGAGATTAAGAGAGAGTTTGTGGTTAACAGATGTTGGTCAAAACCAAAATGCCACACAGATACTGACTTGGCTGCTCCATCAGGGCAAGAGGTGCTCTCCTGGCCAGGAGTTGCATTCATAAGCTACCCTTAGAACTGGCAACAGGAGAGGGGTGGTAGCGGGCACAGTTTAGCTTGGGTTGGTTTGAAGTTGCACACCCCCTGCCAGCCCTTCTCGGCACATTATTTTTGGAGGGAAAGCTCGAGTCTGTCTTCATTAGGTGGTGATGCTGAAGCTGGTGGAGTTCCTGTCGGCATTCTCCAGCCTTCCTGGACAAGTGGGGACTTCTGCTCTGGAAAAAGGGGGGTGGCATCTCTTCTTTCAGGTTGAATTTACCCCTTAAATGCTACCTTCAGAGGGTTAGGACCAGTTTATTTTGAGCTCTTTTCCTGCAAATTTGTCTCGTTTAAGAGACAGTGGGATCTTTACAGCGTGGATCTGTAGTCTCTGGAGAGGGTGGACCCTGGCTTTCAGAGACGTGCCAGCAGCCTCAGCTGGTTGTCACTTGAAGCAGTGCTTAGGTATCAAGCAGAGATGCCCTTTCGTCATGGAGAGAGACACTGGAGGACGAAGCTTTGTGCAATGAAGGCCCTGCTTATCTTCTACACCTTAAAAGTACTTCACGCACCTTCACTGGGATCCATAAGCTCTAAGTGTTCATGGAATCATAACCTTCCTCTCTCACCGAAAGATTAACACCACCTTCCCTGCTCCACCTACCCACCCACCCCCCACACACACCACAAACGACAGAGAAGGAGAACTGCCAAATGCACTTAGTTTGAACCCCCTGGTCCCATCTCCCGTCCCCAGAAGGGTATAACCTGCAAAG
Source organism: Edolisoma coerulescens (assembly GCA_013397115.1). Classification (NCBI taxonomy): domain Eukaryota; kingdom Metazoa; phylum Chordata; class Aves; order Passeriformes; family Campephagidae; genus Edolisoma; species Edolisoma coerulescens. Next base: position 100,730 of record VWZW01001292.1, read on the forward strand.
GGAGATACGCTGCAGTTTTGGTGGAGTTGTATAAAGGTGTCTGTTTTTCTGTCATCACTGCCTAAAGAAAACAGTTTGAGTTGCTCAAGAGCAGTTTGGCTTTGGATTTTGTTTGGGTTTATTCATTTTTTGGGGTCACCTTCCCCTCCTCCTCCTCTCTCTTCCCCCTGTCCCCAAACATGTACAGTAACTATACAGAGACTGCTGCAGACTTGTATATAGTTTTTGGATCCAATAGCATGGAGAGACTTGGAACTGTTGCAAATCTGGTCTCCCTGTCTCCTTTGCTTTGTAAATTCATAAAAGGGGGAAGAGGGGTAGTTAAAATGTTTACAAAACTTTAAACTCCCTCTGAACTTTTGCCAGTGTGGGGGGGGGAAAAAGAGAGAACTTAAATAAAACCTGGTTGTATTATATCTGAGAGAAAACTTTCTGCTTGCTTTTGTCAAAGCTGAGTTTTGAGATAATTCCTGGTGCTAAAACTCACCCAAAACTTGACTTGCATCAGTTTTCATCAAGAAACAACAAGCAAATACACAGGATATGGAACAACAGCTGCTGCTTTATTTATTCCCTGGTGAGGAATGCTGGTTTGTTTTTCTACTTGATAATTTTAGAGTTCAAATAAACACCAGTAAGTTGAGATTGGAAATTTCTAACAAGAAAGCTTTAATTTTCCTCTGCTGTCTGTAGAGAAACGTGTGCGTTCACGCTGGTGCTGTTTATGCAGGGGAGATCAAGCCATGGCTGGTTTGCTCTTAACACAAACACTCAGCCACGGAGCCTCCTTTGCCAGTCGGTGCCCACCCCACGCACTCCAATGCACTGCCCTAAATGAGAGGTTTTATTTCTCCCCTCAGCCTAAGGTCCACAGGGACACCTTGTAGATTTCCCTTTTTAGACTTATTTTCCTTTTTTTCTACTTGTTTTTGTGTGGAAAATCCCAGTAAAAGGTAATGATAAATGTCCTGCCGTTCCCATGACCACGGAAAATAAGTGTGCTGAGGCCTAACTTACACAGTAGCCTTGCATGAGGTTTAGCTGATGTCTGAGAGAACAGTTCGTGTTTAGGCTGATAACCTGACTTTGTTTTAATATCTTCTTTTTTTAGCATATAAGGTGTGTGGTTCATAAGTGCTTTCTGGTTTTTTAGTGGTATGATCTAATTTCTGCAAGCTAATTTTGGACTGCTCTACACCATGTTACAAATACACAAAAGCCTGTTAGTTTCCAGCTCAGCTGGGAAGCAGGAAAGGAACAGCTCCTCGATTGCTAAATGAAAATGCAGAAATGCCAGCAGGGAAAATGTGCAATAATTTGTCAGACCTTGAGGACCTCACTTGGCTCATGACAGTTTGTAAATAATGGACCAGTGGGGAAGAAACACTGTTCTTAATACTGAAACACTCTGGTTTCTGTGTTCAGTATGAAGGGAAGGTGGTGGCACGTGCAGATTGTACACTCAGGTGACTGCCTTGTCACCTTCTGTGACAAACAGGGCCCTTTTCTGTAGCCAGTTATTTGGATCAGTAGGGATGGGGAGAATAGAGGCTCCAAAAGGCAAAGCAATCTCTCAGCAGAAAAATCTGAATTTGAAATTTAAGACAAAACTACTTGTGTCGTATTTTCAGAGCGTAAAGAACTGACATTGGCAGTGTTTATGTATTCATTACATGATGGGAAACCATGAAGTATTCATCATCGTATCAGCTCCAAAATACTAATGAAATTTCTTCTGTGACAATCAGCTGGAGTATTCTCCTTTTTTATACACCCCATCCTTTCCCCGGTCTTCGTTGCTGCAAATGTGATTTGAACCAAAACCTGGGTTTTCTGTGCTGTGGACTGTCACGAGCCCGTGAGGCGGGCGGGGACGGAGGGGCAGAGGCTGGTGGGAGGAGGCGGTGTCCGAGCAGCTGGGATCCGAGGAGGATGCCGGCCGTGCCTGCCAAAGGCGACTTTCCCGGAACACTTGGAGACTCTGACAGCAGTTCTGAGACCACCCGCGGCTCCCAGGCCGGCTCTGTGTTCCACCCAGGAACAAGGATGCCGTGGAGCTGCACTGGCTCTGTGTCAGAGCATTTTAGCCTCGGAAGATTGAGGTCCTTGTTCTTTGCTGTCCCCACCCTGCAATGTTCTGCCACCCTGGACAGCGAGGCAGAGCAGAGCCCTCGAATGGGCTGCTTGGTCTCGGGGTGAGCTGCCCCAGTGGCTCCTGTGTTACGCCTGGGGATGGCCAGCCCGAGGGAAGGCATTCCAGGAGCATCCTCGTGGCCTCTGGGAAGGGCTCACCAACAACTGCTCATGTGTGTCGTGGCCTGGCAGGGTCCTGACGGCTCTGCTTGGCTGCCTATGGGGTTTTAGGCACAAGTTTGGGAGGGTGGAGCTGCCTTTGGGAGGAGGTGTGCTCCTGGAGCCAGAGTGAGGGAGGCTCTGCTGGGCTTTGCATTCTCTCTATGTACTTGCTCTTGTGAAGGACTTTTTTTTTTTTTTTTAAACCTGACTGGACAAATTTTTTATTATACCAGTGAAATTTCTGAGTTGTTTTGCGCTTTGAAGAGTTTTAAGGATTCCTGCTGACGCTTTTCCTGAGGGAAGCCATGCCCTACCACAGAGTCCTTTGCCTGGTCCTGCTAACGCTGTGCAGCATCCTGGCCCCTGCTGTGCTGGCAGGTAAGGAGGCTTGTTTGCATTTAAAGCCCAAAAGCATGGGAGATCCTTTACTACACTGCCTCTCTCTCTTCTCCTTTCCCTGAAAACATCCCTAAATATGTATTGAATTATAATTGATTAATGGAAACTAGCTTTGGTGGCTGCTGGTAAGCAACAATATATTTTCAGTGGAGAAAATCCTTTGTAACTTTTCCTAAGCAGAACAGCAGTAGCACCTACATGAGCGCTGCTGGCCCAGGGTCAGTGGACACATCGGTCAGCACGGGATGGAAAACCTCTTGGCAGTTGATGGGACAGGCTTGTCCCTCAGCTTTTAATGGTAGGAAGAAGTTACGGAAAGAAACGTTTTTCTTTGGCTAAAGCATGTGTGTCAGTTCCTGGTTCCTTCTGTGCTCTCTACTACAGCAGAGCACAACAGCTGCTTTAGGCAGAAACAGGAAAGTGTCCACGAAAACCTCAGTCCAAAGCCCAGGTGTGCATCCTTACGGGGTCGCTCTGGAGCTGGGGCACCAAGGCAGTGCTGGAAGGTGCCTGGCTCTGACTTGTGTTCAGCGAGGTGATGGGAAGAAGAATGGGAGAGGTGCCTGTTGTGTAAGGCACCGTTTTACTGGGGATTGTTATAAATTTCAGCCTTACCTGCTTCTGCCTTCAGCAGAGCTGTGCTGGCTGCAGGGAGCCAAGGGCACAGGCAGCTTCAAAGGCTGCAGGTCTGAGGTGGGTTTTACAACTGGGGGAAAACTGACTTCCAAACTCACTGCACTGATGGGCTCTGAGCATACAGATGGAAACTCCTATGGGGAATTGCTTCCCCCAAAGCCCTTCTTGCAGTGGAGGCGAGGCTGAAGAGATGGCTGGGGCCAAGATAACAGGCAGGAGCACAGCATTTGTTTTCCCGAGTTCCTGTCCTGCCTTCCAAGACCTGGAGCAATGTTGTTTTGCAGTTCTCTCCCAGTTTCTTCCGAGCATCTTGCCTTGCAGGGAGATCCTGGCCAGCTGTCTAGCAGGTGAAATTATGAAATTACTTCTTTTTAAAGGAGCTTTCATATGGGTAGGGGAATTTACCGCTGTGCCGGGCTGGAACATCTGTGGGTGCGGGAGCAGAATTAGTGCAGCTGGTATCCTCTCCTAGGACACCTTCTTGCTGGGAAACCTTCAAAGTAACTAAGAAATGAGCACTAAAAAGCGGATACTTTCCTTCTCAAACCATGAGCTTTTTTTGTACAGTGGAACATTAATCATTTCAGCACAGTTTCAGTTTGTGCCTTGCTCTTGCTTGCAGAAGCACTGACCATGCTCTTCCCCCATACCAGGTAAGGTCTTTTCTTAATCATTAGCAGTATTTCACTCTGCAGGAAGTGATTAATTTCCAGTGAGAATTCAATCTGCTTCTTCTCCAAGCTAAGATCTTTTCTATGCTGTTTTAAATTTCCAGTATTTGGTGCATTTGCTCTGCCCCCCCCTCCTTGCCAGCTTTTCCATATGCTTGCTCTGGCATTGCAGCTGTGGTTTGTGCCTGGCACTGCCTCCCTGTGTCATTTTGCTCCTGTGACACACTCCCAAGTTTACTTGATTCCGTTACTGGGCGAGTTGTGCTCGTGCAGTGAGGCTTGAAGGGCTTTGTACTGGGGAATGCAACATTCAGATCTTGGGGTGTAGGAGAGACTCCCTGCTTTCTCTGCAGTGTTTCAGGGACTTATGGCCTCTAACAGGTTGTTTCCTGTTCCCTCAGAGAGGACAGGAGGGAACCAGCCTGGGCAGTAAGCCATCCCAGGAGCAGAATGATTCTCCACTGCATTAGACATGGAGAGTTCCTGCCCTGGTACAGGTGCTTTGAGGAACAGTGGAACTTCTTCTGCCTTTTACACCGTTAGAAAAGGAAATTTCCTGCCTGGTGCACACAAAGAGGGGAAGGGCACACAGACAGCCCTCTGGTCTCAGCACATACACACACAGCCCTGCCTTTCTGTAAACAAGTTTACTTAGCATCCATCAGAGCCGCAGCTCTGTCGCTGCGCACGGGAGCTCCCAGCCTTGCCCGCCACAGGCTGCCCTTTGTGCTCCTGATGAAGGCCTCCTTTCAGCCCTGCCCTGGCCCTGTGCCTGCTGTGGCCACCTGGGGCTGGACAGCCCCTTGCTGGCCCCGGAGTTCATCAGCCCCCCTGCCCTTTCATCTCAGCACCTCTGACTCTCCCCAGCAGAGCCCTCTAGGGTGGGCAGGAGCGGGCTCTTCCTTGTAGAGGGCTGCAGCTAGTGCTGGCCATGCAGACCCCAGGTCGAGGATGAGTCTCCTCTTCCTGTTGGCTGCTGCCCCAGCTGGTCCGGTTTCCTGGACAGCATGGTCAGGGCTCTGCGACTGTTGGAAGTGTGAACTTCTCCAAGTTACTGAGCTCTTTCCAACATCCCTTTTGTCAAAGATGGGGAAGCAGTCAAGCACATCTTTAACTCCCTTTGTCCACATCATCTGCGTGCAACAGGAAACGGCCAGCTCAAGGACCTGTGAAAAACCTAAGCCTTCTCTACTTCCTCCTTCTCCAAACCCAAGGGGCACGTAGGCCTAGAGCACAGGAGGATTGTGAAGAGCTGATTTTTATTTTTTTTTTCCTATCAGCAAACCCAGTTTCAATTCCTATAATGGATTCCGAGTTCCAAGTGAGATACAAGTTAGTACAAAGCCTTTGCAAGGTGTTGGTTTCTGAATCGTGTATATTTGGTATTTAAACTCACATGTGGGCTCATGAGCTTGTTTTGAGCTAATGTGGAAGTATGTTACAATGCAGTAGCACATCAGAATGAGTCTGGGGGAAAAAAGCAGCTGAGCGCATGCGTTAAAGACACAGGAAAACACCTTGACCAAGGACATCTTTCTGTAGCGGCTTGTGTGTCTTTGTTTTCAACTACAGGAGAATAAAAGATGATTAGGAAGTTTTTTAAAGCTTAAGTACTAGAACATGGATAGCAGTACAAAGGTTCTGTTTGGCAAATTTCAGGAAAAGATGTGGTTGTTCCAGCAGATCTGTCCAGACTTAAACCAGGACTTTGTAAGCCATTACTCAACCTTGCTCTGCTCCAACACTCCTTATAAATTTCTGATGCTGGTATCAGCTCCTGAATGAGGAGCTAGGTTGGAGGTGGAGAGTGAGGATGATGAGATGCTGAAGCCAGCTTGTGTGAGGAAGGGTATTGGCCAGTCGCAAGTAACTTCCAGGGACAATGATGTGACGTGGCCACATCTGCCTGCCTTAAGGTTACAGCTGGCCTGTGGGGAGGATCTGGTTCCTTCAGATTTGGTTGGCTTTTCCTAGGGCTGTCACTTGTAGAGACTCTTCCAGTCTTACCTTTCAGTCACCGAGTACCTGGGGCACTGGCTACCATGTCAATGTGCTGGCAGCTCACCCCACCTTCTTCTTTCTAAACATGGAAACAGCAGTTTTGTCAAATTGCCTTTGTCATCATCCCCTCTAGATCTCTCTACAGCCCATGTGTCTGGAGTCCCACTGGTCCCTGCATCACTTGGAAAACTCATCATGTATTTCCTTATGGTAACTGATACTTTCTTCCCGTTTCCTTAGCTCGGTTGTAACTAACCTGAGCTAGGGAGAGGGAGAAGACACAGTGCAGCAAAGAGATTTCCCAAAAATAAGACAATTTGTAGTGTTAACATGTGGGAAGGAAGAATTGCCATCATCCACCTGGCCTTCTGCAAAACGCTCTACTAATTTTAGTCCATTTCGTCCAGTTCCATCTCCAATAAAAGTCCAGTAAGATTATTGCATGTCTTTCTCCTAAGTGTTCTCCAACTGTATTTCTCATGAAAAGACTTTTAGTCTGAAAGCAACAGTTGCCCTCAGCTTGTGCTTCAGTGCTGAGACAGGGCTAATGCTGGGGAAGAGCTCATTTGTGCCAAGGGCTGGAGGCTTCCCTCCTTCCGGAGCAGCCAGCACTGAGGCACAGAGCCTCGGCAGTGGTGGGTCACTCGTGTGCCTCAGCAGCCTGGCAGCCCCTCCATGTGCCCCCAGCTGCCCCTGCCGAATCCCTCCAGGGCAAGCAAACCATGCGAGTGCACCACGGGGGTTTTCTAGAGGTAGGACTGGTCCTGAGACTGATGGCAGCACAGCTAATGTATGGCTCTCTCCCAGATGTTAAACGTGGTCTTGTGATGGATGATGTATTTTGAACGTGTTTCTTGTTAGTTCTTTATTTCTACAAAGTTCTTGGGTGAACAGGAACGCCATGCACTACCTTACCTTTGATATTCAGTTTCCAGCTCTTGGTTGCACTCCCTCCCTGGAGATGGCAGTGTGTTTGGGTGTTCTTCCAAGTTAAAAATGCTGCACGGCCATGGAGCTTCCCTGCAACTTGCCCTTTCCCTGGGATGACATGCTGCTGGGTCCAGAGCTGTCGCTGAGGCATTTGTTGAAGCTCACAGGCCACATCTTCCTCATCACAGTCAGGATGACAGCGACGGTGTGGGTGGGCAGGCCTGGCCACTCTGGTGCTGCTTTCCCTGTAGATCATGTTTAGATCCTGGTCTCCTGCTCATACACAGAGAAACTGAGCCTGGGGAGGAGTAGGATTTGTGGTGGTCACCCAAAACATCGGCAGCAGAGCAGAGAACTGAACCTTCTGAACTGGGTCCCCTGCCTGTACATAGAGCCTCTCCAGATTCTGTCCAACAGGTGACTGGAAAAGGCCCTCATGTCTCACTTGGAGGCATGAGACCTTACTAATAGTGTGCGAATGTTGGGTTTTTGGTACCTGACATAAACTCTGTCCTTCCCATCACTTTTCTTGCTTTCACCAGGGGACTGAAATGGGATTGTGGTGTTTGATGTGGCTCCATTAGAGATCTGCCACTCCCAGCCAGTGGCAGTGTGGCTGACACTCACTGGGACTGTCAGGGAAGCAGGTGTGGCACTTCTGCTTGTTAAAGAAACCTGCTGGATGCAGCCCTAGTTGGATGGGTGCTTGGGCTTCTCAGCTGGCAGGAGTGGAGGCACGTGAGGACACGAGCTTTTGGGTTAGGAGGGAAAATCAAAGGAGAGCCATGGAGAGAACAGTGCTGGTTATGAGCACAGGTTCTCCCAGGCTGCAGCAATGGGCTCTGGAGGAACCTGCCTCTCATTTTGTGTTCCCCCACCCTGTGTGCCCATGGCAAGGCCCTCGGCACCTGCTCCAGCAGCATCAAGGGGCAGGAGCTGAGGAGGGGACCAGCATTGAGCCCTGGCTGCTGGGGAGGCTCAGCTGTGGGTGCTTCACTCGACGCGTGTGCAGGAATCGGCTGCTGCCTCTGAGCTCACCGCTGCTCCCGAGGCACCAGACCCAGCTGAAAGCGGTTGTGTTTCCCTGGGCTGAAGTGCTGTTAGGGTAAAACCACAAGAACTCCGGACAGCAAACGCATGTTCAGCACACTCTGCCCTTTCTGTGCGGGCAAACTGAAAGCGTGTGTCAGTCAGATGAGGGGAATTAACAAAATACATATCCAGCAGCCATCCAAGTTTTTGAAATATCACGGAGATGATAAACAAATTAGACTGTTCCCTCTGTATCTGGCTATCAAAAATAAGCTCTGTGCCCTGCTTAAAGAGAGCTGCCATAAATTTTTCAGGAGTTAGATGCACTGAGAACAGGAGAGACTTTCTGGCACCTCTGGGTCTGGTGGCACCTGTGGGACCTTTGCACTGTGGTTCGAAGAGATAGTGCTCCCTCCTCATCCCTTTGAGAGTGGGGGTTGGGAAGCCCCAGCCCAGGTCATGCAGTCTCCCTGGATGGTGCCTGCGTCTGCTACAGATCATCTGAGCTAACACCACTCGCTGGTCACACACAAGGCGTACGCCCAGCTCTGGAGAGAAAAAACATTCTTGGGAAAGGAAGCAATGTTGTCCTCCCAGCACCATGTTCCTCTGCCAGGTGAGGACAGTGGCAGTGTTGGTTCTGGTCCCAGGGGTTGACAGAGTCAGGAAGGTCACAGCTGGAGTGTGGGTCTTCTGTGTGGAGTTTCTCCCTTACAAAAGCAGCCTAGAACCAGGGCTTCCAAAGCATTCTGTATGTTTAGTCTGTTCCTAAACCAACAGCTTCCCCATGCCCCTGTTGCCAGCTAAATAGCCCAGCTCTGCTCAGTTCTCTGCTGCATTAACTACATTTGCTCACTGAATTCTGTATTTACTCCTGTTCCATCCTCCAGCAGTGAAACCACAGGATTTAAAGTAGAGATGTCCACCGGAAATGGCACTTTGTGGAAGAGCCACGGAATGGGACGAGTCTTCAGCTCTGCTGGTTGGTTTTGCAGCACAGGTTGAGAAGGGCCTGCAGAGCCTCAGGTGTTTGTGGGGAGCCCTCATGGAACACAAACCTTTGTGCTTGTACAGGGGAGCTGAGATGCCACCTCTGGTGCAGAGACCATGTATGTACCAAGTGTGTGAGGACACGGTGTTCTCTGCTACACCCAGCTTTGGCTGGGTGTTCCCGCCTGGATCTAACAGGCACAGGTTGCACGCTGGGGACTTACTTGTCCCTGTCAATGCTCATTGGGCCAGAGTTAAACCTGGCAGCTGCCTCGCTGGACACCCGGCAGCTTTTCAGCCTATAGAAAGAGCTTTCAAAACTAGTCTAGAACTTTGTTGTGTTCCCAAGATTGGCAGCCTGGAATAGCTTTGGGGATGGTGGGAGCTACTTTTTTGATGCAAGCCTGTCGCGGTGGGTGGGGATGGTGAGGGGTACCGCAGCCTTCCCACAGCGTCTCCACCACGGAGCCGCTCGGTGGCCACGCTGCCATGGCCTCCCCCGCACACACTCAGTCACACTCACGCCTGATGGTGCTTGCAACAGCTCAGCGGCAAAGAGTTGGGAAGGGCCCTTCCTGTGGGGTTCCACGGGAGAGGTTTTCTTTCAGCCGTGCGTGGTAAGGGGTCAGTGACGAAGAACCAAGAACAGTGGGGAACCCAGGCTGACATACGGGGTTGGGGGGTGCGGAGAGAGCATCAGGAGCCAACAGTGTGAGGGCCAGGGGGTGGCACAGAGGTGGGGCCAGGGTACCGGGGCCAGTGGGGAAACATTGGGGGGAGTGGTGAGGGAACAAAGCCCCAGGAGGGAGTGGGGACAGGAGAACTTTCCAGAGCAAAGACATATAAGGGAGAAAGGGGCAGGGGGACCAATGGGGGGAAAAGAACCGGGGTACATTGGCATAATGAAGCAAAGACCCTTAGAAGAAGCCGTTTTATTCTCCCTAACTTTTTAACGGGCTGTCACGGGCTACCACACAAGCCCTGCAGCAAGTTCTCAGCGGGTTTGCACAGGCAGGAGAGGGGTGAGTGTTTTGGCCCTCCTGTTCCAGGGAGGGATCTTAAGGGAGAACAAAGTGTGGTGGAGCCCATTAGTGAGGATTCTTTGCTCTCCTCCCACAGTGCCTTCTGTCTGCAGGAGGCAAGGAGGGCTCCAGGTTCTTAAAGCTGGGGCTGGCACTGCCAAGATGTGCTGCTGCCACCCCTCTTCCTGGGCCACAGAGAGCCTGGGACAAGTCTTCAAGTGCCCCCGGTACACCAAGGCTCACATGCCAGAGTTGGGGTGCCTGGGGATACCTCTGTGCTTTGCCCCAGGGAGCCCGGGCTGCTTGCTCCAGCTCTTCTGACTCCCTCTTTCCCAGTCCTGATAACCATTGTGTCAGTTCAGGTGGGCCCTGGCAGCGAGTGTTGTTCGTTTTTCTCCTCCCGGCTTTTTTCCCCATCCTGGTGCAACATTCCCAGCGGTTTCAGCAGGGAGCTGTGGAATGTCTCCTGTTCCTGCCAGGGCCCACCTGAACAAAGCTGGGCATTGACAGGGAGCGCTCAGTGAGCCACACACAGACAGGGAGGGCTCTCTGGCTTGGTCTCTGACCCACAGCAGGAAGGAATAACAGGAGACACACAGAGCCCGGCCTGGCTTTCATCTCCCCGGTACGGGGGAGGTGCAGCAGGGGGAGGTTGAGGCTCTGGGGTCCTGTCTGGGGGAGCCATGTCCTGCGCTGAGCCAGCACCTCGGGCATCCTGCACTGCACGGGCTGGTGGTGCAGGACAGAAGGGCCCTGAGATGCTGTGAATTTGGCCAGCACAGGTGGCCCAGTGGCCTCTGTCCGTTGGCAGTGTGACAGCCCTTCCCAGCCCAGTCCCAAGGGCATCCACGAACACACCAGCTGTGGATGTTCATGTGGGGCCTGTTTGTGTGCGAGCAGAGGTTGCAGGGTGTTGGGGGGCTGTATTGTCCCGTCTGTGCTGCGTGTACGCGAGGTTGCTGCAAAAGCATTGCCTTTGGCTGCTCTGGGTATGGCTGTTGAGCAGAGGTAGTGCCCCCTTGGAGGAGGGCTCTGCCATACTGGGGTTCTTAGCCCTTGGGTCACCGTTCATTCACCCCGGGGGCACCTGGCAGGCAGCTGGAGCCCCAGGACTTGCTGAACTGGGGTTGTCACTAGTAGCCTGACCGGGTCCCCCATGCCCGTGGGTGCTTGTCTTCCAGCAGAGTACCCGCAGGGCCCAGTCCCCACCCTCTGGAACGAGCCACCCGAGCTGCCCTCCGGAGCCGGTCCCTTCGATGCTGCTGCCACCACCGCCCGGCTGTCGGACGCCACTGCCTTCCCCCCGTACACTTCCGAGCTGGAGCCTGAGGACACCACCCACCTGCACCGCCTGGATGCCGGGGACGGTGAGTGGCTGCGAGAGGGACTGCCCGCGAGCAGCCTGGGATGTCCTCACGGTGGATTTGCTCCCTGTGGGCCTGTCACCTCCCGGCAGGGGTTAAAGCCACACTGCTGGGGAGGGTTGCCTGTATTGCCTGCTCGTGGAAACTTCTCTGCTGAAAAGCCTCTGCTGCGGAGCTCTTGCCAGCCCCAAGACGGCTCCAAGACCCTTCTTCCTGCCCCATGACCTGTCACGGCAGGCACCTGCCCTGAAAAGAAAACTGCCCTGAGTGTAGGTAGGGGTCTCCAGGACAGAGTGGGCCTGGAGCTCCCTGAACAGGGAGCATGAGTGTCTTTCCTGGCTCGTGGCTCCTGACTGACAGCAAGCACCAGCTGGGATGTGGTCCTGCCAGAAGCAAAGCAACTCTCCCAGTGTGGGTGTGAGCAGAAAAGCTGGGCACCACCAACCCTCTTTGTGGCAGCTGTCCTTGTCACTGGGATCTGGCTGAGGTGGTGGTGGCTGGCTACAGCCCCCTGCCCAAAGGTGCACAGGACCACACCTGGGCTGAATGAGGACATGGGACATGGCCAGTGCAGGGAGCTCCGGGACAGGAGTGTGGAACTGATGCCTGGGGACATGCTGGGTGTGGGGTGATCCTTGCAGCCCTTCCCATCTGGGCCCCACTGCCTCTGCTGACCTCATGCCTTGTTCTCTGTGCCTGCAGGCTCGCTGGGGCCCGGAGCTATTGGTGCCATTGTCATTGCCTCCCTCCTGGGTACGTCTGTGCTTGTGGCCTTGGTCGTCATCACACTGAGAAAGTTCTCTGCCTCCTGAACTCAATAAAAGATTTTTCTGTTACACAACCGCCCTGTCTCCAGTCCTCGACTGCTCCTGAACTGTCTGCCTGGGGCTCTGGGAGAAATGGTGCCACGGATACAGGAAAAGCACTGCAGCCCCTGTGCTGGGCAGCCAGGCTGCACCGAGTGCTCATTGCCCGTGATGCGTATGTGTGTATCTTCTGGGTGACACAGACCTGGCAGGGCCTGTCAACCCCACTCAGGAGGAGCCTGTGGCAGTGCGTGGCTTTGAGCTGGGAGCTCAAAAGGGCCCTTCTGGATCTAGTCTGGTTGATGGTAACAGTGTTGGGCATCACCCTGCACAGCTTTCCTAGGGAAGGGTTGTTCATGGGTGTAAGCCACCCCAAGATGATGTGCAGCCCCATTTTCACCCACTGCATTTGGGTCAGTTGCAGCGGAGGGGACTGGGAAGGAGACAAGCGTTCAGTCTGGGGGAGGAAGGAGACACACACATGTTTTGGCGCTGGCTTGCTCAGCTACATTTTATCACACGGAAAAACGAGACAACAAGAAGTTCCCCTCAGTTCGCTGAGGTAGCCTGGCAAGGGCTGGGGGGCTCCAGCCTGTGCTTGTGGGCCCCAGGCCTGGCCCTGTACAACACTGGAGACCACTGAGATGGAGGCGTGCAGGGCTGGGTCTGAGGAAATAACACTGGATGCCACTCGGCGCCTGAAAATGGCACAGCCTGTGCCTGGGGTCTGGAGTCCTATGGAATCACGACAGAGCAGGAGGGGCTGGAGCAATCCCAGGGCTTGGTGGTAGCACAACAGCACTGAGCCCCTCTCCCTGGAGAACTGCAGCGAGGAGCCGGCATCCTGGCACTGGGGAACTGGTGAAACATCTGATGGGCAAGGGGGCATTTCTGTGCTGTGAGAAACATGCCAGGTAGGCTTGTGGGGCTGCAGGGCCTGGGCTTGACTGGGCTGGCTGCTGAGCTGCAAAGCTGGATGATGTGGGATGTGGCGATTTCTCATGTAATTTTAAGGAATTCCTAGAGCTGGAGCTCCTCTGGGGTTTGCACTAGTGAATTTGTGGCTGTTGCAAGGTTTGGATCCTGAGCTGGAGGTCTGGTTGTCTCAGAAATCTGACTGTGGGGTGCTGCTGGGGGGACCTGGCTTGGGGTGTCCCCATTAAATCTGCCCAATGCACCAGACTGGAGGCTGCAAGTCCCCTGGCCCAGCTCTGGGGCTGGGCAGTGACTGGTGACTGAGAACTTCTGGCTAGTGTGAACTTCCCACAGGTGGCCAGGGCAGCACAGCCCTGCTGGCTGTTGTCACATGCTAATGTGGTGGCACTGATCTGGGCCTGAGTGAAGAATGCCTTCTCTCCCCCTTCAGTGCTGTGGCCCGCACCACTTTGGTCCTGGGGGCTGGCTCTGGGCTGGCTGTCCCAGGGCTGTGGTGTCAGTAGGGACAGCCCTGGAACCCGCCTCAGCTGTGTTTGGCCTCACACTGCACACCCTACGTGGTCCAAAGACCAGCTCCAGAGCCTCCCTTCACAGCTTCCCAGCGCCCTGCTTTCTCCCCATGCTCCTGCTGGCTTGGCTGTGCTCCTCCCGTCCATGCCGATGGCTGCCGTGTGGCTCCGTCGGCAGCTGCCCTCCATCCGCTTTCTGAGCACAACCGTGGCATGGCCAGAGCATACATCAGCACAGGCCACGGTGCCTGGAAGACAATCCTTTGCAGTGTAACAGAAAGGTGCCAAATAATTGATTTTCCTAATGGACACTGGCCACAGCTTGAGCCCAGCTTGTGGCTGAGAGGCCCTTAGCCACGTGTGGGACTGTTGAACAAGAGGCGGCTGCCGTGGGTCCATCCCCCTGCTGCTCTCAGTGCTGTGTCCAGGGCTTCATGCGCTGCTCAGTGCCACAGCTGGGAGGAGTGATGAGCTGGCTCTGCTGGCCACAGGACTTGCATATGTACATCAGAGGTGAGCCTGTACAGGGAGGCTGGTGGGGGTGGGTTACGAGCATGCAGGCAGCGGTAGCTGGGCCTCCCAGAGCACGCAAGACAGCAGCTCCCAGGTGGGGTCACTCCCCCACTGCGTGGCAGCCCAGGCTGCTGGTGCTCCCGTGGTTCGTGTGGTGTGCGAGACGACGCTGGCACAGCTACCCCTGCTCTGGCCTCGGCAGCAGGGAGTAGCAAAGACCACAAGTGCAAGATCAACCAAGAAAAGACCACGATGCCGGGGTTCTGCGATGGCCCTGCAGAAGGAGGCGGGCTGTGGAAGAGGGGGCTGAGCCATGGGGCAGGGCCCACGTGTGCTTCGAGGCTGTCAGGCAGGCAGAGATGTGGGTCAGGGCTGGCAAGGCTGGGCTGCTGCTAGAGCAGAGCTGGGTGTGGAGCACTGCAGAGCATTTGACTGGAAGCAGATTGAGAGTCTGCCTGTGGGAATAAGCCCAGCAGCTTCACAGCAGGACTAGGGTGGTGGAGTTCCTGGGGCTCATCCCAGCCTGTTGCCAATGAGCTCTGAGAGACAGCGAGACTGCTCCTTGATCTCAGTTCTACCCCTGTGAGACGCTGTGTTCAGAGCACTCCAGACTTGAAGGTAGCAATGAGCTGTTAGTGCTCAAACTGGGTGATATTAATTGCTCAGTGATGTTTGTGGCCACTGCCTTTCCTAAGTAGCCTGAGCCAGCCCCAGCCAGCACATGTGGCTCATCTGGCCAGCGCCTGGTGGCCTTCAGGCAGTGTCCACTGAGCTCATGCTCTTTGGGGCTTTACAGAACACTTGGAAAAGGGTTATTTTACAGTTTAAAGCGCTAATCTCCAGGAAAGGACCAGTGCTTCCAGGGGGCCTAGGAACGACAGTCTGTTTGTTCATGGGTGTGTGTGCCTTGTCCAGTGCACCAGGTCCCCCACCGTGTCCAACAGCTGCCACCTCCTCCCAGCTGGCAGCCTCTGTCTCCTGCCCCCTGAGGCACTCCAGATGCCTGGGGATGCTGGCAGTCATTGGCGGTTTCTGCTGCCCAGTTTTCTTCTCTGACTGTCATCTGACTTGTGCACACGGAAACACTCCTTCAGGTTCTGGGCCCGGATTTTGGGGTTCAGGATCTCCTCCCCCATAGAACTGGGGAACCAGCCCCTCTCCTGGTCGTGAAGACGTTCCCCAAATATCCAGCCTGAGCATAGACAGAGACAGGCATAAGCAGGGAAGGACTGGCCCTTGCTCTTGCACTGGGACAGTTGTGCTGGAAAGAGCCATTGGAGCTGGCAGAGCTTTCTGGAAGCTACTCAGAGGCCTGTGCTGGAGCAGACCTAGGTTGTCCATCCAGCAAAGAGGCCTGCTCACCTCAGCAGCATCATGTGAGAACACCTGGCTCAAGGGATGCCAGCAGAAAGCAGGCACTGCTGCCACCAAGTGCCCTCTGCTGCCCCTGGAGCTACAGGAGTGGTCCCCAGCAGACACCCAATGTGACTGAGACCACCAGCTACAAGAGTTGCCCCAGAGAGCAGGATCACGTGACTGTGAACCATCATGAACAGCACTGGGTTTTATCTGGGGTGGCTGTGTCAGCTCTACTATGACCCACAGCTGCTGCTGGGACAGCTGTGCCAGTGTTGTCACAGCTTAGGCAACCTGGACTGGCTATTAGAAGGCAGTAACTTCCTTCTCTGGCTGGGATGCTGATGCCAGAGCTTCTCCCTGGCTGGAGGGAGAGACTTGCAGCTGCCTGCCTAGAGCAAAGCCCATCCTTCCACAGGGACTCCCAGCCCATCCCCATCTCATCCCCCGTACCGTCATCTGTCTTGTCCAGGATGTTGAGGACATCAGCCAATTCTAAGGAGAGCTCATCAGGCTGCTGGGCCACGTACGGGTGGACACACTGGATCTGTGGGCAGTCTGCCAAGGAACAGGGCAAGAGTGAGGGTTGGACTGGGATGGAACCCCTTGAAGGACAGCACAGCTTGGGTGTTGCCCCATGAGCTCTGCACCTGGTCCCTCTGATCTGGTAAGGCACCCTGGGGAAGCCAGGAAGTGCCCCAGCCACAGGGACCGGGGAAGCAACTCTTGGAAAGGGAGCCGGGTTCATGTCACCACCACAGTGCCAGCCATGGGCAGCCTGGGTGGGAAGGAGAGTGCTGGTGCAGCCCAGCCCAGGTTAGAGAGGGGTGAGGTCAGGGCCAGGCCCAGAGACAAGCAGGTATTGAGGGTGGAAAATGAGGGGAGCCCAGGGAGAGGGTTCATCTTTGGCAAAGGTCCCAGATATGTGGCTGCACTGAGATCAGGCAGAATAAGGTGGCCTGGGGTAGGGGTGAAGAGCTCCCAACTCCCATGCTGTGTCTCTTACCAACAAGTCTGGATGTAAATGAAACAAATTTGGTTCTCCGGTTTGGGGCCAGCGAAATCATCCAGCGCTTCATTTCACTCCTGCATAGGGGAGACAAACCAAGGCTGTGAGCCTGAAGGAGTTGTAGGGGCCCCAGTTCTTCTGCCCAGCCAGTCCTGGACTTCATATTCTTCCTCCCAGCCTTTTCCTGCCTGCCCCTTCAGGGTCCTGGGCTCAGTGGTCATGCTGAGCCCCACTGTTGCACACCCCAGTTGGGATGTCACATGTTGCACAGTGCTCCAGGCCCTGCTGCACAGCCCTGGCTGTGCCCCACAGGCAGCACGGTCCCTCTCTGGGAAGCAGCACTGCTGCTGAGAGCCAGCAGCGAGGTGGGGGGCTTGGCATTCTCTGAGAAGTAACAAGCAAAGACAGCTCCTGGCTGGGCTGGTCAACAGGAGCAGTTTTTCCTGGAGATAAGCAGTTACAGGAACCATTTATTCCCACAACTACTGTGTGGGAACATTTAAAGGGCAGAACTGATTAATTCCCTTGCAGAAGAACACCGCAGCACACCAAGGGTACCACTTGCTTGGCAGCAAGACCCATGTGAACAGCACGCTGCAAAACCTGGACCTGCATTTGGGAGGGTGAAGATCTCACAAATGCTGGAGAAGTCCCAGGCCTGGCTCCCCTCAGGCTCCCCCCAGCCCCATTAGGAAATGGGGCAGTTCACAGGCTCCAGCTCCTGCCTGGAGGACCAGCTGTGTTTCCGGCTGCCAGAGAGCCAGAATTTTCTACCTTCTCAGGTGGTTTTAAAGCCTGAGCTTGACACACATGAAAAGCCATGGGAGTGTCTTCTGGGAGGAGAGGGGCCTGAAAGGGGTATGTAAAGGACAAGTGCTGGCAGGTTGATCTGTGGGGCTGGGAATACTTTATACTATATATAATAGCGATGAAGCACAATGCCAAGGACCAGTGGAAACATCTGCAGGTCACACCATGAAGACATGCAGGATGAGGGCCTTGTGCCCAGAGGAGCTACAACATGTAGAGGTCAAAGCCAGAGTCTTGCCGTGCTTGTGGCCCTGTCTGCATGCTGGCCCTGCACACAGATCCTTGCAGGGCTCTATGGATCTGCCCACAGTGCCCAGCTCCTCTCAGCCTGCAAGAAGCCCACCCGCACTCTCGTTCTATCAGTGCAACCGGTTGTGTCCAAAAAAAGTGTCAGCCCACCTAGGGCATGAGCTGCAAGCTGCCACTGAGCAGGTCCTGTTGCCTGATGCAAGAGCTGTGGAACAGATGCAGAAGTCTCTGTTTGGCACCCAGTTATCTCTTCTAATTGTTTAGTTTTTCAGTCTGTGCCCAGTACTGCCTCCATCATTCCTGCATCTCTGGAACAGCAGCCTTCAGCAGTTGCTATGTTACATTTCAGTGCTCAAGACCTGCTGGCAAGCCATGTTCTGGATCACATACTTGCTGTGGCCACCTCGAAGATGGGACAGAACGCAGAGCACAGACCTGCGACTGCCTCCCCTGAGCTGAGCAAATCCTGGCCTGGTTTATCACTTGCTGCACAGCCAAGCCTCACAGATGTCACACGGGCGCTTGCCCTGCAGAGTGTGACTGACATCTCTATTTTCAGTGCAGCAGAGCTGCAGCCACACGTCTGGGGAGAAGGTGCAGCTGCTCACTGTACTGGGGGCTCTTCGTCCTGATGCCGATGCTGCAGTGGGGGGGGTCAGGGTGCAACCCCGGGGCTGGTGTTCATTTAGGAATATGGATGATGAACATCAGCCTACTGACAGCAGATAACATCAACCTGGGGATGTGCACTGTCTCTAGGAGCTGTTTAGCTGGTGGCTAGAAAATGTGGGCCTGGTAACGCTCAGGTCAGTGAGAAAGCCATGCCCTGCGCTCCAAAACAATCGGGTCGGTGCTAGCACAGCTGAATCATTTGCCCAGTCTGAGCTTGTTGGAGCCTGAAGTGAAAAATCAGTAAGGCAGAAAACCTGTGTCCAGGGAGACAAGGAGGCCCTTGAGCAGCAGAAAGGCTGCACAAGATTGGCACTGGCTGTGGAGGCACAGAGGAAGCAGCCTTTTCTCCCACCTTCACCCACAAGCAGAGACACTTTGCTTCACAGGGCTGGTCAGGCGCGGCCGTGATCCTTGTGAGTCAGTGGAGCCATTGGAGTGTGTCAGTGTATAGCCTGCTTGGTTTTACTTTCTGAATATGCAGCAGGCTGTAAATCAGCTGGGCCCCTGTGCCCGACCTCTCTGTCCCAGAACACGAACTGCCTGTCTGTCCTCCACCCTGGATGCCTCAAATACACCGTACAGGAGAGAAACTTGCCTTTCAGCAGCCTCAGGGGAGTTATGTTGGGCAGAGAGGTTGGTAGGGCCAGCCCAGCTGCAGCAGTGGGATCCCTCCCTGCCCACGCCTGGAAAGCCTGGACAGCTGGTCCCCATTCAGGCAGGATGTAGGGAGAGAGCACTGCCGAGTGCTGGCAAGGTGACTGGTACTCACTGGGATGACGCCTTCAGCATGTAGCTGGCCTCCCGGTCATCTGCATTCTCCAGCAGCCTCAAGATGAAGACGTTGGCCAAACTCTGTCCTTGATCTTCTAACTCCTCTACCCGAAGAAGCCCTCGGGGAGCAGAGTCAAACACTTGGTACTTGTCCCTGGGAGAGGTTAGAGAGGAGATTAGGAAAAACTGTGGTTATTGCAGGAGACTTTGACTTCAGCCACCCAGAACTGTACTGAGGACACAGACCAGGAACTGCTGCATAGCAGGAGGAAAAAAGATGTCCTGCTCTGGGAAGGGATGAGCGTGTGGCTATGAAAACCCACTGCAAAGCAAGGAACCCTCTCCTTGCTCTGCCCTGGGCATCCCTCATGGCCTGAAACAAGTTGCTTGCTCTGAGCTCCCCATGTCCAAAACACAGATGGCGCTCCCTCAAAGGGGATTGTGAGGCTTAATTCATTCCTATTCATAAAGTGCCTCTGTGTCTTCTGGATACAAGTTGCCACAGAAGCAAAACATTTCCCAGTGTACAGACACTGTGGCAACACGTTTGTTAGGAACAGTGGATGGGCAAGACACTCCCTACCAGTGGGTCTAGTTCATGCCACAAAGAGCATGCTGTTCTCTGCTGCTGTATTTCACCAGTGTCTGCTTGCACAAAACACAATCCTCAGCACAACATCCTCCTTCTCCTGAGGCAGGTTACACCATGTCAAATATAACCGCTGGCCTGAGGCCGAAATTTATACCCCTCCCTGCTACTCTGACTTTCTGGTCGGCTTTCTTAAGAGTTTTAACTGACTAAATCTGAGCTGTTCTTCAGGCAGCGATGAGTCTAAAATCACTTCCTGACAGGAAGACAGGTCTCTGGCGTCAGCCCACCAGCCAATGTAACTCATTGCCACCCTGCAGAAACTGCTGGATGCATGGTTGCTTACCCTGCTGGCAGATCTGGCCTGGGATCTGTTTAACTCCTGTTGGCCATAAATTTTCAGCTGGAGAGAGCTGTGCCACCCATGAAGAGTCAGCGGTGCTCAAAGGCAAGGTGACTGCTGGAGGGAGGTGTACATGTCAGGCCAGGATGCCCTCCCTGTGCCTGAGGGACAGGATGGGGTCACAGCATCACAGCTTGGATAAACCTGGGGCAATAGAAGTAATGAAATATCCTGTGTATTACCGGAATTTTGCACTCACCCAGGAATTTGCCGGCAAATCACCAGCAGATCATTGAAAAGGAACAGGTAGATTTCTCTGAAGAGTTTCTTGGTGCGAAGCGTTCGTGATGTCTTTGGACCATTCATTTGCTGCAGTTCCCCCTGCTTCAGCAGCCAGCGGGAGTGAGAGATGATGGGTACAGACTAGAAGGAAGGAAAAGACAGCAAAGTTCAGGAGAGCAGCAAAACCCCACAGACTCAAGTAGTCATGATGCTGAAACAACAAGAGATGCAAAAGAAAGGGTGGTGAGCTCCCATCACCACAACTTGCACTGCAGAGGCTGGAGCAGAGTGGCAAGGAGAGGGCAGCGCGCTCTGCCATCCACACAGCCCAGCACAGTGTGACAGAAGTCGGGCAGGGGCACAGCAGGGGCCTGAGGATGGACAAACATTTAAGGATGGCAATACTGGAATGCCAAGTGCTGGAATGAAACAACAGCCTATGCCCTGATCTCTCTCCGAGAGATCCTGTCACCTGAGCTGAACTTTCCTGGATAGGGAGGCTGACTTTCAAAACCACAGATCTGGCCTTTTGACTACAAAAGCACCCAGGTTAAACAGGTTTCCTCCGGTTGGGTCTGTCCCAGTCAGGAGGAGATACTGTCCACGCACCTGCCACAGCACTTCTGCTAGAGTTTTAACACATATTGTGCTAAAACCAAGAAGCCCAGGACAAAGCACATCTTGTACTAGAAGAACACTACACTTCCAAATGTCTGAAATATTGAAAAATATTTGTATAATTGCTACTCTTTCCACCTTTACTCCCAGTGCTCATCATACGCATGGTGGTACAATCTTTCTTTTCAACTCCTTGCACTCTTCTCCCCAGAAGAGCCCTACCTGTGCCAGTTCCCAAGGCAGATCTGCTCCAGAGATGAACCAGCTCCTGCTTGTCCTTACAGCCTCAGCTTTACAAGAGGTGGAGGCAGCTGTGTAGCTTCCCTAGCCTACTGCTGTTCTGTGGACTGTGGTCTAGGCCTGACACACTGGTAAAGTGCTCTATAAAAATCAATTTTTTTTGTTTTGGTTGTCCAGGTACATAAAAAGGTTGCTGGGAAACTAAATATGATCCTTAAAAGTTAGTGAAGCAGACAGACCTGAGAAGCATCTCTATAGCATTCAAGAAAAGAACTGACAACTTTATACTCAGCACTGGAATTTCATGGTATATATCACCTGAGATCCAGTCAGACACCCCTAAATATTGATTTATTAATTCCCGCAGTGGAGCCAAAACAGATCAGCAGCAAGTATTTAGAGACTGTACACAATGCATAAGCACAGGAAAGAATTAAAATGGTGGGACAGTCTTTGGGTATTTTTCAGTTTTAAAGTGTTTTGTTTTGTAGCTTTCATCTACCTTTAACATAATTTGTATGTAAAATAACAGTTGAAAGCTGACCTGCATTTTGAAGAGAGGTGGGAGGGAAGAGCCAGACATGAGTGCTGGAGCAGGTGATGCCAGTGTGTCCCACCTGTGTATGTGCACACCACACTGGCCTTGGTGCTGCCCCAGCCTCTGCAGCGGGTGTGCACTGAGCACACACACAGGTGCTGTGCCTGCAACAGCCCCTTCAGAGGGGCCCCTTCAGAAGCTGTCTGCAAAGTGCACACAGTGAACCAAAACTGTCCAGCCTGTGCTTTATACCTTGATCTTGAATTCCAGTTTCTTCTGAATGCTGATCATCTGCTCTGTTCGGCTCATCTTCCGGACACCTTCATTACATGCTTTCACCACCTGGGAAAAGAGAGCACAAAGGTTTGTTTCTGCTGGCCTTAAGCAGGTAAGTGATGACAGACAGCACGAAAAGGGCTGACCATGATCAGGTAAGTGTCCTGCTGTAACAGGAATTGACCAAGCCAAGCTCTTTTATCAGCACTGTGTTTTCATGAAAAAGAGAAGGGAAAAAAACTCCCAAAACCCAAACAACCAAAAAGCTCCCAAACACCCACAAGGTGTTACAAGTGGAAGCTGACTGTCAGAGGACATGTTAGGTGGCTACATTCAGTTACTGAACCAGACAGTATAAAACAGTGCTTCTGGTTGCACAGCAAAAGGAAGAGCTCGTTTTCCAGATCCTGACACACCATATATCTCGTTGTCCCTGTTCCCAACACTTGAAATGAGGTACATGTGCAGTATCATCTTCAAGGAGAGAATGAAGCCAAACATCTTCTTTTCAAAAATGCAAATGCTGTAGTTCTGCCAAGCAGCACTACATGCTAGGGCTATGGAATGTCCCAGAGAAAGAGACTTTCATCGTACAGAGCCCATCTGTGTTCTGAGTACAAACTTTAAACTGAAAAACCACAACCAACGTGCAAGCACTATGCTCTTACAGGGACCTTAACCTAGATGCTGCTGCCTGTTCCATAAGGAGCAACTCTCTTGAGAACTGGCTAGGTAGAAAAATTACATTTGAGAACAAGTTCCACGTTGTGCTCTGTTTCTGCTACTCAAAATCCATCAGAATATCAGCAACTGAAACAGTGATCAGCTCTTCCCTCTCCAATAGAAAGAGAGAAAATAAGCCTACAGAAAAAATGAGCATCAGATGGTCTCTGTTGTGATGCCTGTACCTAGCTGGATATTAGGTATCTAAGTGTGAACACTTACAGGTAAGTGTTTAACCGTGCAAAAGAATTAGCAAACTGATCATGTGAGTCACTGATAACTGAATACAAACCCAGCATTTTTTCATCAGCAGCTGTAGTCATCTGCATGCTACAGGAGCAGCCTTTCTTAGCCTACTGACCAATGGAAAAATAATTGGCTATCAGACACGTCAAGAGGGATTCTGCAAATACTAACGCAATGCAGAACATCCTTCATTGATAAGGTCCCTGTCTTTATCCCTAGCGATCTCCAAGCATACACTTCCTAGACTGGTTCAGGGCAAATCCAAGAGCCTGTTCTGTTCTAGTGTATCAGTCAGGAGCTGCAGGCCCATCCTCAGGCTGATGTGCTAGCACAGTTTTCAATTTCAAATACTTGTGTTGAACTGCAGGAGTCAGGAGATGGAGAAGGGTTGAAACACTGTCCCAGCCCATGTAGCTGCCAGCTATGTCCAGACCATTCAGATAGGGCATTATCCTGTCTAACCATATCAGGAACAGCCCAGGTGGGAAACATCCCACTGCCTCCCAGGGGTTTTGTACACAGCAGTAACTAGCACAACTGAACACCACACCTACCTACCAGCTTCAGGGAAGAGGGCTAAAAGCTGGCTTGTGTACTTCATTAGGAAGCTGTTATTCTAGGTCAGAGGAAGAAGTGTGCTGTGTCAGAGGAAACCTGACACAGTTGTACTCTGCACCTAATCACACCTCTCAGTGGGATCCATCACCTTCAGGTGTCTGCAAAAACAGTTTGTGTTCTTAGAGACTCTAAACATTCTCTGTCCTTTCCAATGGCAGAAATGTACATCTGTTGTTAGCAAGGGATTTGTTGTCACCGACATCTAAGTGGAAGTAGACTAGTCCACCTTTCAGACTATGGAAAAAAAAAAACCTCATGAAACACAGTGACAGGATTCAAAGAAACAGCTCCAGGATAGAATGTAGTCTGCAGGTGATTTTTTCAGGGGGATGTGTGTGCGTGAAAGGAGCATGGTGGTTTAGTCTTAATGGCCTTCAGTTAACTTATTCAAACTTACTGTTTCCAGTTCTTTATGTGCATCCAGGGCAGTGGATTCCCTGTCAGATTTCTCTTCCACTTTCTTCAAAATATTCTGCAGGGGAGGAAAGGCTGTGTTAATGTTGATCCCAATGTGAGAGCACAGAAAGATATTTGCTAGCCTACAAATTACTTCTGGCCATCAGCCTAATTACAGGAAAGATGACAGAGTACAGTGACTCTCGCCTCTTAGTTCCTCTTTCTCATTAAAACCTGTTCCCATCTGACCTTATATCTAAGGGAAATATAACAGGTACATTCTTATTTTATAAAAACAAATTAATAAATAACTAGAGCTGGCACTAACAGACAGTGTTATTGGTAATCCCAGTGGGTTAAGACCATTTGGGACCGAGCTGTTTCCTCATCCCTGGAAGCATGTTCTCCAGCAGTGTTTAGATAAGATAGCAAAGCACAGGAGGAAAACGGCTGACAGTCTGGTCCAAGCCACCACGGTGTAGCATCCCTATGTCAGCCAGCTGTTCTGCATCTGTGTGTCATCATCCTAGCCGTCAGGCAGCTGGGTTAATGGACTGTTGCTACCCCTTCTGGCAGCTCAACAAAGCTCTTCCTCAACTCTTTCACTCAGTAAAAGCTTTCTGGAAAATTCAACACTAATTTGGGGATGGACTCTGAGTGACTGAAATCCTTTTTCCATAGTTATGGAGAATGTCTGACTCTGTGGAAAGGCTTCATTCAGTTCTAGGGTTGATTGTGGCTGTATCTAAGCCCCATTCACAGCTGCTGGAAAGGAAAATACTAGGAGTGATGGCTGGAAAGGAAAATTCTAGGAGTGATGCAGAAGACCTTTGTGAGAGAGAGAAGAGCAAAACTCTACCTGTACCAGCAGCTTGAGCCGAGTGATCCTTTGAAATGGCAGAATCAGGAAGGAAGAAAAGGACAGGCCTTTGCACTTGGGATCCAGCTCCAGCTGTGAGATCACTTCCCGAAAGGCTGGTTTGTCCTGCCTGAGAGGAGAGACAGAGAAGCTGAGAACTTTGAGTGTTGCCCTGCCTGGGACTCTGGTATATGGCTGGTGACCCAAAAGCGGCTTGGTCCCAGAGACAGCATCTGCCCAGCCTCTCCCAATAGGAGAGAAGAGGGGAGGAGGGGACAGAATGCCTCTGGGTGTATTTTAGTTTAAATCTAAAACTATTTATAGTGTTGGGGGAGGGAAAAAATAGACTTCTAATGTACAAGCCACGGCAGTGTTCACATGTGTTCATATCTAGCTCAGCAGCATACGCTGCGTGTGTAGGTGTATGTGAATGGGGTGTGTGTCCAAGTAAATGAGTCAGAGGCATAATGATATATTTTTACACAGTTGGAACTCTGTGATAAGGTGAAATTCACACAGTCATAAGAACAAGACAAGCCACAAAGTAGCTCAAGCTTGAACATTCTTTGCTATTTAGCTAGAGGATGGTAATCATTATCTGGCCTGAGAAGGGCAGGGGCCATGCCCGGGCCTTCCCTGATGGTGTCTGCAGGAGACGAGGGCACAGCTGGGCCACAAACACAGCTGTGCAGAGCAGAGCAGTCCCGGCTACCACAGGCAGACAAAGCTTCCTGGCAGCCATGGGCTGAGCAAGCCTGAGCAAGGCTTGCGCTGCTGGAGTCCTGGCTAGTGGAAACAGGGTGGATGCAAAGAGGTTGCTAACTGTGCAAAACCTGTCTGTACTGTGTGTTCCTTACAACATTCAAAAGAAGCCACTGGCAGTGCTCCTCCCTGCTGCAGCAGGTACCTGTGTGAGTGTGACTCACAGCAGAATAGACCTGCGTGTGTCTGAGGAACAGTCAGATGGGGGGAACTGTGACACACCTCAGGCTTTGAGTTCAGCCAAGTGTTCCAAAATTCCTGTGCTAGCTGGGAGCCTGGGGAAGGGAGTCTGTTCTTTTCAATTTGCTTTATGTTTTCCTGCAGACAAAAGAAATGCTGCCCTCGGAATTCACACTTAGGAATACCTCATCTCCAACAGGGCCTTTTCAAGTAATCCAGCCTATTGCTGCTTTGCTTCTAAGTGTTTAGATAATGGCTGTAGGCAAACTGTTTCTATTCTGCAGCTGTATTGCTCACCTCTGACTGAAGGAAACCCTGTGGTACCCTCCTTTTGGAGAGAACAGCTGGCCAAGCTCAGTAGAGGCCCCTTATTTTTTCCTCAAAAGTTAGAGAGCAGAGAAAGGAAAGGATTGGAGATGGTTACACTCGCCTGAACCAACTGCTGCTATAGGAGAAAATATGCTGCAGCATGTGCAATGGGCTGTCCTGAAAGAATCCAGGACATTGTAACTAGAGAAAAATTGATTCTCCTCCTCTCAAAGACAAGCTTGTAGGGCACTCGTTGTTTTGAGCTGGTATCAGGGAATTCCCATTGGACCAAAAGACTTGCTAATCTTGAAAAATACTACAAAAATATCTTGAATTATATCCTCAGGCCTAGGTCTGTGTGTGTAACACTAGAATGTGAAGAAAATAGCTTTTTTTTTTTCTCTTTTTAAGAAAATCTTGTTGTTCTGAAAAAGAATTAGTTATGAACTTTGGGAAGGTCAAATACCTTGCTGAGAGGGTTGGGAAAAGCAGTGGCTGTTCTTGTCATCGGAGATCTATATTATATTCTTGGCCTTCTATCTCTTGCCTCTACTTGCAGTTTAAAAATACGTGCATTTCACAAGCATATGGCCCTGCATGCACCATAAATATCTCCTACAGTTGAGAAATGGTGGCTTTGAATTTACTTGCCATGTTACCTGCATCAACCCATCCTTGCTATAAAGCCTTTAATTGTGTTTTCCTTTTATAGATGGAGTGAGAAGTCAGTGAAGCGGGAAACCCTGTTCCTGTGCTATCTAGCCCTTTCTCATAAATATCAAAATTACAGCTAAATCTGTGGCCTGTCCAATTTTTCAAAATAGTCCAGCAACAAGTGCTAGAACTCACAGAAGCTGCTTGTAGGCTCTCTCCTGGTAGGTCTGGTTGGAAACGTAGGTGATGTACACAGAGAAGTGATTAACTGTGTGCTGGTAGACAATATCACACACGTCCGAGATCACGATGTTCTCTTCTACCCGCTGCTCGAGGTCCAACAGGAAGCTAGATGAGAAAGTTAGCATCCATATTAATTGTGACCTATCTGTCCCAGCCAATTCCCAGGAGAAGTCAGCTCCTCCATCCCTCTACAGCTGCAGTTACCTAAAGCTACTGCTTTCAGTGCCATTCAGCAGCCGACTTACCGCTCGCTGACAGCCATGACATCCAGCACATTGGAGAAGAGGATGTGTGCCTCAGACTGGTGTAAGATCTTTTTCAGACGTTCATTCTCCATGAAGTGAGACACCAGCAGATTCAGACTCTTGTAATACGATGCTTCGGAAGTAACCAGCTCAAACATGGCCTGGGGGAAAATCCCAAAGAAGGAAATCAGCAGGTACCTTCTACCGAGCGGCACACTGGGCATTAACAGGAACATCTGTGCTGCACAGCCACGGACCTTACACCCACCCTGCAGGCCCAGGCTGCAGGGAAAGGTAAGCCCACAATGCATTTGCCACATGTTACTGGGGACAGTGACTTCAACGGGGAAGTTTTCCTTCCACAACCATCAGCCCTGACCTAGAGGAAATACAGCTGTTACCGTCCAAGTGAGACTCCCTGGTCAGCCCTGGCCATACACTTTTCTGCCCCAATTCACAACGGACCAGGACAAGACACAGTAGTCCCTAACTACTAGCAGAGATCATAAATAGTCTCCAAATTTCAGCCTTTGCTTATCCTGTTAGAAGAGGAAACTCTGGAGCAAAGCCTGGCTTCTTCAGGCCAAGGATGTGGTCTGTGGAAGCAGAAAGACAAACTGGTGGTTTGATTCAGAGATAAAAATAATTTTAACGAGATGAAGATATAAAGTCTTCTACCTACTGCAAGTGCTGCAGGGACAGTCCACTATTACCACCCAGAGATCCCCTGCTCTCTGTGTATTTGTTGTCTCTGTTCAGAGGTAGATACAAAAGGTGTTTATTTACACAACTACTGAATCCATTACTTTAAGTAAGATTAACTGAAGATTCTCACAAGAACTTCAACACAATAAAAAGTTGTT
This sequence comes from Edolisoma coerulescens, assembly GCA_013397115.1. Classification (NCBI taxonomy): domain Eukaryota; kingdom Metazoa; phylum Chordata; class Aves; order Passeriformes; family Campephagidae; genus Edolisoma; species Edolisoma coerulescens. The sequence goes on from VWZW01001292.1 coordinate 128,685, forward strand.
AGATCCTTCAGGCATCTCTTGAAGGTGTATCTTGAGTTCCTTGTCCTGGGGCCCATGGCCCATACTGCCATTACTAAGAGAGGAACCTTTTGGTAGCTCAGTGTAAGTTTTGTTTCCTTGAATCTAAAGCTGCTTCAATGCTCCCCTCCTGCCCACAGCTCCTCTGCTGCACCCTGCTGAGGGGGGAGCTGGCCAGGCAGTGCAGGTGCCAGTCCCTGAGCTCTGCTGGCTCTCAGCGGCTGCAGGGGGCCAGCTAGAGTTGAGGGGATCTGATGGAGTCACAGGTACATGCAGTGGTTTTTACGATGTGTAGGTAGAAAAATATGTTCTAAATTAGCTGGGGGTCTGTCTTGTGGCTTGGTTGTTGTCTGTTCTTTCTCTTTAAAGAAATGATTTGAAATTTTCCACTGATCAGTTTTTGGCCTTTTCCTGGAAATATCACTGTGCATCACATAAGAACTCGAGGTAGAGACCTGGGTTGTGTCCCTGACACTGTGCTGCAGTCCAAGATCTGGGTGGATGGGCACAGCAAGGAGGGACTGTTACTCAATCCAGAGCTGCCAAAATAGCAGTTGAAGTTATGTTTCAGCTCTTTGCAGAGTTGGTAGCCTAGGAAATGTTCCCAGTGGGCAGTTAAGTCCAACAGGTTCTTTCCTGCACCAGAGGAGGAGGCTGTGCCTGCACAGCCCCCAGAAGGAAGACAGAGTAAAGGGTGTGGATACAGATGGACTTAGTCAGTGACTGTGGAACAGATAGTGTTTAAGGAATAAGAGGATGCTGGATTTTTTTTCAAGGCCAGATTCCTATTTAGAAAAGTGGAGGAGCATCGGCTCAGCTTTCTCCCAGAAGCTTTACCCAGGCACCCAGTGAACCTGTGAGAGAACCACTCTCTTTCTGCATGACAGGCTCAGTCCTAAATGTAACTTTTACAGCTTTAACTGTACCTTTTTATTTGATAAATGAGAGAAGTGCAAATAGGCAAAGATACAGGATGTGTTGGGACAGCCTGTCCCTTCCAGTTATCCTGGAGATTGACACCTCCAATCATTTTGCACTGCAGCTTTCCAGAGAATCCAAGTCAGGAATATTTCTCTGCCAAGTCTGACTGTAGAATTTGTGTATGTTTGCTGCTTGCCATAGTGGAGGGTGCCAGACCTGCAAGGGCAGGTACAGAATGCAGGCTATACTAAAGAAATAATGAAATCCATAGTGAAAATATCTGGTTTGTTTGTTCCAATGGGGACAATAAAAAATCACTTTCCATGACACTTTTCAAGCATCCACTGCTCTTCCAGCCAAGTTTCTTGTTTTGATGCTTGAAAATCTGTGTCTTTTTTTTTTTTATCTTGCATTGATAAGCTGCTCAGTAATTTTCCACCATTGCCACTAATGAACACTAGATTCTTCTTCTTGTTCTATTCTCTTTCACTTTGAAGATTATTTCAGATAACCAACTTTTTCTCTGTTTAAAGCCAGCTCTGTCACAGCTACGGTGGTGTTCCCTTCCTCAGCTATGAAGCAGAGTGTTAAATTCAACTTTCTTTCAATTTGTGTACCAGTATTTCTCCCTGTGGTCAAAATAATACTCTTGCTCCACCTTTCCTGGCTTAAGACATGCAAGCTCTACTAGTCCCTGTGTTTACTACAGCTTTGAAGGTAAAATGGGTCACAAAATACCATTTTGTCCTTAAGATGTTTACTCCAGAATTTCTGCTGTCCTGTACTTCAGGAAAATTTCTCCAATTCTCCTTCATGAAGCTGAACATTTTACATTCACTAAATTAAGCCCTCATGTACAGCTCACTCTCACAGTTCACATCCAACATGAGTAGGGTTCCAGAACTGCAGGACAAGTAGTGCTTGCTTATAGCAAGGCTGAATTCAACATCATCTCTTCAATAGCTTCAGAGATTTCTCTAGCCCTCCTTATTTTCTGACCTTGATTCTCCTCACAAAGGAAATTCTCCACTCTATCTGTTCAATGTTCAGCCAATTTCACAGCTTTCTGGCTTTGAGCAATTTTATAATCTCTTCCTGTGCTAATCCCAGAACAAGCAGGAAGAAAATTTCAGGTCTGATAAAGTAACAGTGGAGAAGGCACAGCACTTCTGTATGACAGCACGGTCCCATTCTCCAACTGCTTTATTTCTCTGGTTATTTTAACAGAGAGAAGAAAATTGAGTACACTTAATGTTGGGGTTTGGGTTTTAACAGCACAGAGATTTTTTCCCAAAACCACATACAGGTAATGAATGTAACTTAACAGAAATGGCAAGCTTTAAAATCTATAATGCACACTTTTAAGCAAATATTTCTCCATAAAAGATTCTTCATTTTGAAGCAAAAATAAAAAGAAAAGCTTGTAATTTTTTTAGATGCCAGATTGTGTTCGTAATGCTGGCACTTGGAAGTATTGTGTTTTTTCAGGTAAACAGAACAAATCCAGTATGGAATAACCACCGCAGAAGAAGAACATGGAAAAGCAACAAATCATTTCAGTCACCTTCAGCCCTAACACTGACACACTAACAGCCTGTGCTTGCCAGCCCAAACTACTGGATACAAACACCAGCCCGCTCCACTAAGGATGTGAATAACACAGCCCTGCCCATCATACCCTTGGGGTGCACAATACGATCCTTTTCAGTGTGACAGTTAAGTTACAGCCTTAGCCAGGACTGGCACCGTGTGCATAAGGTGTTCATCAGTATGGATTATGCAAGTCTAAGTGAACTTAGCAGGGACTGCTTGCACCCTGAGATGTTCTTCAGCACTTTGGGTACAATCCTGTGAGCCAGGGCTAAGCAGATACACTGCCACAACCATGTCATCAGAAGCAATCCTGGCGCAGGAGTCAGTCGGACTTGCGGGACTGAGCCTTGGAAAGCCCGCTGCTCACACCACAATGCACACCGCACACTAGACAAGGTCTGCCCTCTCCACTGCTGGCTACGAATGCAGTGCTTTGCAGTGACAAAGAGCACTCACACTCCCCATGCTACCCAAAATAGCAACCAGTTGTAAATTGTGGTGCAACCGATGTTGTCATCACTTGTGACAGTTACCCCCACCCACTCCTTTCACTGTCTGATGCAGTCCTATAAGTCACAGCACATGGCTCTAAAATAGTGATGTCACTGCACTGCATGCAAATATACCTGTCATTATTTTTTACTGTTTGCAATAGTCTCCAATTAAATATAACAACAATTAAATATAAGGACGTTTATCAATCTCTCTCTCTTCTCTTTCTATTAATGCCATCATATTCAAAGCCTTACAGTTAACGGTTGAATTCTTCTAAGATTTCTGGTGGAAAGTTATGTGTCCTGATAGTAACTTCAGAAAAGGATTAATGTGCACTGGAACCAATAGCTCTTTTGTAGAAACCTCCTCATTATCCCTCTTCCTTTGTAAATTGCTCCTAACACAGAATTAGAAAAGGGAAAAGAAGTTCCTTTTGCTACAGAAACATCCAGCAGCAACAGTATATAGAACAATTTCTGCAGCTTCACAAAAAAGAGTTGAGTGGTTCTAACCAGTGCAACTGGTGCTAACCCGTGCAACCCAGAAAGTACTCAACAGGGCAAGGCTTGTCTGTGATTGCTGTGAAGCTTTTAGTTTTTAAATCTTGATCATTTGGCCTAATTCACTCTCCCCTTTTTAAGCAGCAACACCGTTAAGAAACATTCTGCCTTCCCCCATTACCTCCTGCAGCTTGATCTCATCTGGTTGGAGGATGCTGAGGACACCACTGCTTTGGACCTCAGGAAGATCCTGCCATAAGTTGAACCTAGAGTTGGAATTTCTCAGCAAATTGATTTGTGGTGGAGCTTTGTTTTCGACTGTACTTGTGGGCTCCGCTTCAGATGGGGTTTCCTCACTGGGTGAAGTCTCCTCAGGCTCTGTCTGTGAATCCTGCAGTCGCCTGGTTTCAATCTCCTCGCGCGTAGATTTATCTCGATACTCCTGGTACAAGAGCCCTAGGAAGGAACATAACAGGTCTGAGAGGTTACAACTGAATGAGATAGTAGAAAAGTATTGTGGGAGAGGACAATTGCTTTGCATTAGTTCACCTCAGCAGAGGTGAGAGGGATCCCTTCCGTGCAGAGTGAAAAGCCAATTATGGCATTCCTATTTCAGCCAGAAGTGGAAACTGTAAATAGAAGGCCATTTCTAAATCTAAAGTGTTGTCAACAATCTGCTCTCACAAAACATTTAATAACACAGTCAGATGAATCCATGATCACTCAGAAGACATAAAAGAAGCGATTTGCCAGGCTTAAATGTCTTTTAAACCTTGATTTTCTATGTTATATTACTATGTTACAAGTTATATAGGTTGATATCTATGTTTAAATGTGTGTCTGGAAAAGTAATACTGCACACATTGAAATTACTTTAAAAAAAGCAATTTGATGGCCACAAAAATCCTTAATGAGGATGCTGTTACTGGGCATTGGACAAGTGAAGCTTTGGGACAGCTAGCTACAGTTACTAGGTTTGTTTTGGTATGGACTTCATGGTTAGTCTTGGACATGTTCCTTAATATCCTGCTGTTTTCCTTCTCACTTTCCATGATGCTTGAAGATACAAAATTAACATCCAAAAGGTACCTATTTGCTACAGCACTAAGGAATAGGCTCTGAACTCACACCATGTGGCAGCACATCAATGATACCAGGTGTCTTCCAAGTTTCAATTACTAACTTCAGGAGTGGATGAAACTGCACAGGATTTGCCCCCACTCCAATATCAACTGACAGCACGAAGAAGGTAGGAATCCTGAAGTTCACTGCCCATCTTTAGAACATCCTTTGTCTCTCTGAGGGCTTTCAAACAGTCACATTTCTCTTTCTGAACCATCCGCAGGACCCAGAATTTTAATTGCTTGAATATAAAATGTAATTTAGAAGACATGTAAAGGCAAGAGAGCATGAGCACGCTTTGAGTCACTTTCCTCCCTTAATGAAATTGAAGAAGCACAATTTACATTATCTCCCTTGGTTTATACTTGAATTACAGTGTAACATGAATGAATAAAGAGAAAAGCCTTTAATATTAAAAAAAAACCATGCTACATAATTTATTTTGCCTAAATCATTAGGGGTTAAAATTTATCTGGTCACATGTATTCATGATATTTTGATCTGAGATTCTGTGTGTAATAAGGTGAGAGACAATGAGATTAAGAGTTGGTCTAGGGCGGGCAGAAATGTCGATGTTGCTGCCTGTTAAATCTCTGGACCAGTTTCAATGAGGCTCTGTACCAGTCACTGCTAAAACTATATAGGAATTATGCTGGGGAAAGGCACAGGAACAAGCACAGCATTACTGCAGTCTGCGAGTATGTCCTGTTATCTGTTCTTCCTGGAAAGATGTTCGACACCGGATTAAAATAGCAGTAAGGGTAGCTGTGCCTAGGAAACCATATAGTCTTCTGTTAGCTTCCTACACAACACTGAGCAGAGGAGACTTCCCCTGAAGTTTTGCATGCTGCTGCCACTTATGTAATTTCTCTCTGTGTCAACTAGGTTTATATGGCTTTCTTAAGCCTTTCAGGCTGTTTTTCACCGTCAGGGAGGGTGCTGAGGATGTAGCAGGGTGGAAAGGCTCCTTCAGGAATATAGCAGAGAGCCTGCTAAAATGGAGCTGCTTTTGGTGGTTCTGATCTGTATGGTCAGCCTGTGCTCGAGGGCTCTGGGCCCTTTTTGCCCCATGGAGAGCAGGACAGGCTGGGAAGTAACATCCTGCAGCAGCGTGGGCAGTGTTTGGCTCAAGGGAAAACATGCTGGGAAACTGAAGCGTAATCTATTTTACTCAAATTGGAGATAATTATACTTGCAGTGTCTGACTGCAAGTATACGGCCATGTTGTGCGGCTGCTTCTGCCTTGCAAGTCAGAGGATGCTTTGTGTAAGGGGGATTTAGGGTCCCTTGTGCAGATCTGAAGAGCAGCCCTTTTAAAAAGATCCTCGAGACTATTTCCCTCTTGCTTTTAAGGAAATAAAACCCAGATAATGAAAGCTGGTTTTGTGTCCAGGTTCCCTGACTGACCAGATAAGAGCTATGGAGCCGTCAGTAGCAGGCAAAGGCAAATACAGACATGGAAAGATCTGACTACCAGAATTCAATTGGAAATGACAGCAAGGTAACTCATTTTAAGGAGGCAGCTGAAGAGAGACTGGATGAAGCTCTACCACAGAGAGCAATATGGGGAGGAAGCAGAAAGGTAGTACAGAAGAAAGACAAAAGACAGGTAGATGTTTAGGCAGAAGGGTAGGAAGAAATAAGGAGGGTTGTGCTAGCAAGGATAAAAGATATCGCTGCTGTCTTGGTCCTAAGGGTCTACCCATATGTTGGTAAAGAGGTTACAATGGGTAGAGAAATTATGTAGATGAGAGAGAGGGAGAGAAGCTATGCCAAAGCCTTGTCCAGATGGAACAGGAGATCGTCACAGCACAGGAGGGGTAACAGATGCAAGGTCAAGGAACAAGATTTTGACATGTTGAAAGGAGAACAGTACATCTGGGAACTGACTGAATGTGTAGAAAAAAAGCTGAGATCAATAGCTGAATGTGACTCAGATGATACAGTATTTAGTAAATGCCTACATTTAGTAAGTGAACAAGTACAAAATGTCAGAGACCTGTACAAGCCCCCTTGATTGCTTGATGTCCCAACTGTCCCTACTGTGACCTGGCTAAAGGTTAATTAACCCTGTGGTCAGAGCATGAGTTTGGTGTTATCTGTTGACTTAAGTGTTTAAGACTGATCTTCCTAAGGCATGTTTACATAATTTTTATAGTACATAACAGACATTTCCCTTTTTGTTTATTCCATTTAATTTTGCTGTCACAGTCTCCCTTCCCAGCTCTCTCAAAACCTGGGAGGGGAATTGAAAAACTAGTTGCTAATTGTGGAAATCCTCGCCTTAGAGAGTTAGCAGCGCTCTTAAAGTAAACGTTATTGCATTGAAAGCTACGTAAAATCTCAGGAGGCCCAGAGACGTTTTCTCCGAAATTCTCTGCTCCAGTTTCAGGCAGAGTCCACTAATGTCTCAAAAGCAGGAGGGAGGGAAGGGAGTGAGTGAGCTCCAGCGATTTGATGTAACATCTCTGGTGGGGATAAACATAGCACCTCAGGTTGTCAAAACCCGGTCTCCTCCATAAAGGTGCAACAGACCTACTTACAGTTACACTGACGCGTGCAGAGCTTTTGCTCAGCTTCCCTCTGATACACAGGACATAAAAATATATATGAATATAGCAACAGGGTTGCTTTGAACTCCTGCTGGTTTTATTATTTTTATCTCATCCCTGAGGTGCACAGTCCCAGTAAACTGACAACATTTTGACACAGCTCCCTTGGGAGATTAGTATCTACACAGCCAAAAGCAGGTAACAGATCTGGCAACACTCACACAAATTGTTCACCACTTTCCTCCAGAAGGCCCCAAACTCGGCTGGTTTGTCTGACAGATGCTGGCAGGCTGCTGGTTTCACACCAGCCTCCTTCTCCAGCACTGCCCCAGTGGCATCAGGTGTACCAAGAATCAGCCTTGCATGCCACAGCCCAACACCAAACAGCAGAGACAGCCTGAGAAGCCTTCTCGTTCCTGCCAGAGAGATTTGCATTGCTGCTCGTGAGAGTTATCTGTTCGATTTTCCCATGCTAAGTGCTACATTCCTGCCCTCTAGATTCAAGTATGTTGATTCTATTTCCTGAAGCTGAGCAGGAGTGTTTAAAAACAAAGCTTCTATATTCCCACCATAAAACCTGCCTCAAGATGGGATTTAACTTTGCTGTTGATGAAATCCCTCTGAGGAATGTCACAATTCTGATATGGGAAACCAAGAAACAAGCTGTGGAGGTCCTCTCCCCATCCCACAAAAGATTAAAAAAACCCCAAAAAATAAAACCATAAGAGCAAAAGCTTAACAGTCCTCTCCTCCACAGCCACCCAGATAACCTCAACTTTGCCTTTTTAGAGACCACAAAGGATAAAATAACTTACTCCTGTGTTGCAGGTGCTATGCCAGTGGCTGTCACTCTGAATAGATGCAGAACCTGGTGCATACAACTAATGTCCAACAGGATGGGTGATAAAATACTTTAGTCTTATGCCTTTTGGAGTATGCAAAATCACATTTTAGGAGAAAGTTTGGGATAGCCTTAATGATAAATTGTTTTGTAATCACAAGAATAATCGTTATTTATGAACAAGGGTCAGGCTGTTCAGCAACAGCATTAATCTCCTGCCAGGCAACGTGCAACCCTGATGCCCCTAAAGATGTCGAAAAGCCACGGTAATGATGTTTTACACCAACAGTGAGGGGATTCCCAGCAATGATGGGGAGTTGGGGTCCTGCAGCACAAGCCCTCACCCCGCCCGAGACTCCCCCCGGCTGTGCACCGCTTGTCTTTAGCTCCGGGTTTGGGGGCTCGGGGGGCCGGCAGGGGCGGTCCGGCTGGGCTGAGTGGCACCTCTAGGGGCTTCTGTGCCGCCGTCGGAGCGGGGAGCGGGAGAAGCGGCGAAGTTGTGTGAGGGCGCAGCGGCGGCCGGACATCCCGCGGCGGGCACGGCTCCTTACCGATGTGCTCGATGAGGTTCCTCCAGGAGTCGGCCGTCATGGGGTGTGCGGGCGGTGCCTCGGCCGTGCCGGCGGCGGGGGTCTCCTCAGCGGCGGCGGGGTCCCTGCGGGGAGGCGGAGGCGCCCTCAGAGCAGCGACGGGGCAGCGGCGGGACAGCGGCCCCTACGCCCGCCCGCGCCCCGCGCCCCCCCGCCCTCAGCACCCCCCT